>JAWWEX010000094.1:6292893-6321288 GCA_035583215.1 Arremon brunneinucha | reverse complement strand
GCCAGGGATCCAGGGGCAGCCACAGCTGCTCTGGGCACCCTGTGCCAGGGCCTGCCCACCCTCCCAGGGAACAATTTTTCCTTAACTCTATTCCAAAATGACCCTCTTTTCATTCTTGTTCTTTAGGAGATGCTCATCTGAAGCTGTTGCAGGGGTGGATCCGCCACCTGTGCTGCTGCTGCTCTTGTGCTGGAGCACAGGGCTCCCACCACACCCTCTCCTGGTGCCAGCTCTGGACTAGCAGCAGGCTGGAGGCAGTTTTCACCCTCTCAAGGACTGCAAGGGTCAGTTACTTCTCCAGGCCATGAGCAGGGATGAGCTGAGCCACAGCAGCCCACCGAGATGCCAGAGCATACCCACCTCTTTGGAAAGCCGAGTGAAAAGGTCACCTCCTCTGAGGAAATCCAAGATGAGGTACAGCTTCCCCTCTGTCTGGAATGCTGAAACACAAGCCAGAGCAGGAATCAGAGCCCTGCACTGAGGGAGGGCTCCGTGGTGTTACATTAATCACTTAAATCCCAGTGGCTCCAGCTGGGCACATGCCCTGCATGGTTCCTGGGTCAAATGCAGGTAGGGCTGATGGGGTAAAGGAGATGGCCTGTCCCTGCTGCTGAAATGGGAGCTCCCCACAGCACTCTGGCACTGCAGAAAATCCTCATTTTATGGAGGTCTGGTTCCCTTTCCACCAGTGATACCCTCCTGAAAGGGCTATTTTCCCAGGAGAGGTGCTGGTCACCTTACAGCAACAAAGCTGTCCTTGCCTTCCCCAGAGTCAGGGCACTAACAATGCAGAACTCCAGCTCAGCTAGTTAGCTCTGCTTTCTCAGTTTCTCATGGCTTAATGTTTTAATCCCAGGGATTTGATGTTTAAACCTCCACTCCCAGTCCATGCTCAGCTCCCCAGTAACCCTAACCCTAGGCAGTGAAAGCATCCTTGGGCTAGGGCTGATTCCAGGGAAAAAGCTGTGGATGAAGCCATGTTGTGGCAGTTTTGTGCTCCCCTTGGGATGCCTTTTGCAGGTGCAGTGTGCCTGGAGCTCTGGGCTTTGTGGTTTACAGAACCCTAGGCATAACCCTAACCCTAGGCAGTAGAAGCAGCCTTAGCTGGAGCAGGCAGTGGGACCACAGATCCTTCCAGGAAAGGATTTCTGTTCAGGGGATTGTGTTTAAGGCAGCCAGAGTCTGCTGGAGCTGCAGCCCCTCTCCCAGCAGCCCAGGGAGCTCCACTCACCGTAGTGGAGTTTCACCACAAAGGGATGGTTGACATCAGCCAGGATGTCCCTTTCTATCTTTGTCCTCAGTCGGTCCCGCACTGTGGGAAGAGAGGAACAGCTCAGACTCAGAAAAGGGCCCTGGCCAGTGTCCTGCCCCATCCCAGCCTTGAGCACCAAGCTGCTTGAGCCAGGTGTTTCCCACCTCCGTCATGATGCTCTTAAATAGAGGAAAGAAAAGGAGGATGTTTTGTTAGGATAAAGATGCTTCTCTTTCACCCAGCCCACCCTAGGCCAGCAGTGACATTTCCCCAGTGCTCTGTAAGTCACAGAGGGTCAGAGCACTGCAGCAGGAGTCTCCTTCCTACCTTTCAGTGTCGCCTTCTTGAGCACTTTCATGGCATAGAGGTGGTTGGTGTCTGGGGGAGTTATTTTTCTCACCAAGAAAACCTGAGGCAGAAAAACACCACATTCACCAAGTACTAAACACTGGCAGTAGGAGCTGGATGCTTTCCAAAGTGGCAAACCCCAGAGTGTCCCTAAGAAGCTCAAGCTTTCCCATGGGGTTTCCAGGGAAGTGCTGTGTGTGGACTCCTCTCACCCTCCCGTTTCATGTTGCACTTTCCTCCTTTCCAGCCTCCCACACCTCCTGACTCCTGCAGCTCCTGTGGGGCTGGGGCTGATGCCTGGGAGCTGTGACTGGAGGCACTGATGCTTCACTTTACCACTAAAGCCTCCTGGTTTGTCAGTCACATCAACTCCTTGTTATTCAGGTCCTGCATCCTCTGGATTTTTATCTCCTACCCTTCCCTGATGTCTCATTCTACCTGGTTTTAGGCAGCATCAAAAGGACACCACCTGCAAGTGGTGGGCTTGGCAGTGCTACTGGTTGGATTGGATGATCCCAGAAGTCTTTTCCAGCTATTCTCTGATTCTACAAAATCTCTGCTGCATTTTCTCAGGCAGCAGCACACAGTCCTGTCCAAGCCCCCACTGTCAGCTGGTAACTGACTGACACCAAGCTGATTTAATGTGTCAGCAGATGGTCTGTAAGAGACCTGGATTATTGAAATAGATAAGAGCTACAGGCTACTTCCTTCCTCCTTCACAGAAGGGAAACTGGACCGTAAACAGGGGCCAAACCCAGCCTGGGGCACACAGCAGCAGTTCTGAGAAGGGAGGAACATGCCCAGGAACATTCCTGGGAGTCAGGAAAGTGGTTTTGTTGGGGATGGTTCCTTTCGTCACCAGAATAATTTGCCTGGCATGGCACATAGGAAGAAGTGATCTCACCTTGCCATAAGAGCCCTGTCCCAGCACCTTCAGGAGCTCAAACTGTGAGGGATCAGCCTTCTCAGAGCCCTCCTTCACATGGTGGGTGATGTTGATTTCCTGCACGACACCTTCCCCCTGAAACAGAGGGCACACGGTTGGCAGGGACTCCTGAGCAAGGGAAAGGAGCTTTCTGGGATCATGGAACAAGGACTGCAGCTCCAGACTCACAGGAGCCACATGGGAGAGAACCACAAAGGCTGGTGCTTGTCACAGGTATCAGCATCTGCAATCAATAAGGGTAGGGAGGACCAGGTAAATACAGAGCCCTCCCTCCCAACCACAGGAGCTGCTTTGAACTGCATTTCAGAAGAGTGCTTGAGAAGCACCTTCCTTTTTGAGGCACTGGTAGCAAAAACAGGAGTGTTTATGCCACTAAAAATCCCACAACACAAAAAATAAGGCACTGTTGTCAAAACAGGGCCAGGGCTGGCAAAAATCAGACATGTTGGAGCCCATCTGCTCAGCAATCTGAGCAACTCTGCAACATAAGTCTTAGTGCATCTTCAGCACATACAGATGATGCTTTAACAGACTCCAGCCTTCAAGAAGATTGAGGGGAAGCCAAGGTCTCTGGCACATGTTTTGTTTAAAACACATTATTTTACTTAAAAAAAATAAAGAAGAAAAAATGGATTTCATCAGCATAAGTAGAATAAACTCACCAAGGGATCAGGGCCAGCACAGCCACAGACCCTGAGGTGATGCTGAAACACCTCCTATTCCCAGCAAAACTTTTGGACTCAAAGGACAGCAATTATCTTCAAAAATGCATTAAATTCTGCTGTCCCCAGCCCTGGGGAAGCTGTGGCCAGCAGAGGCTGCAGAAAGCTGGAACTACAATTTATTTTTTTCCCGTGCAGAGTTGGGGAAAAATCTTACACTTTGTTTTCTAGACCTATTCAGACACTTGGTGTGGAACCACCTCATCAAAGCAGCTTTTAAAGCCAGCCAGAGGCAGGTGCCAGCCCTGCCTGCCCTGCCCAGCCCACTCCCACCCTCCAGTGCCCATGGATGTGGTTGCCCACCTGCACCGAGCTCCCTCCCCACTCTCAGGCTGGGTTTTTCTCAGTGTAGGAAGTGGCTTTGTTTCCATGGAGGGAGCTCTGCTCTCTCCTGTGCAGCTCAGGCACTCGGGGCAGGGGCACAGGAGCTCCCTGGTGTTATCCTGCCTTTCCCTGGGCTCGGTGATCACAGGCAAGAAAGATCCCATAATCCCTTAAACAACACATTTTCGTGTTCCTGATGATCTCCCAGCTTAAAGCAGCCACTTTGCACTTCTGGGTCCATCTGGAGGCTTAGTCCCTGCAGGCAGCTGCTGTGAGGAACAGCTTCCCACCTCCAGAGCTGCAACAGGAGCCGGCCAAGCTCAGCTCCCCCTGCCAGCTCAGCTCTGCAGGGAGACAGCCCACAGCAGGGAGAGACCCATTAGGAAGAAATTCTTCCCTGTGAGGGTCCCTGGCACAGGGTGCCCAGAGCAGCTGTGGCTGCCCCTGGATCCCTGGCAGTGCCCAAGGCCAGGCTGGGCAGGGCTTGAGCAGCCTGGGACAGTGGGAGGTGTCCCTGCCATGGCAGGGGTGGCACTGGAGGGGCTTTAAAGTCCTCTCCAGCCCAGCCCATCCTTTGATCCTCCTACCACTTTGAGAAGCCATTTGGTATCTTGCTGACACAAGGGCGGATTTTCCCTCATGGACTCATCCACCAGCTTGGAATTCAACACTCAGGACTCTTGTGACGAGCTCCTACAGTCTGGCTGGCAGCACACACAAATCTCCAGCACAAAACCACCCGTGTGCCACCGAGGCCAGCTTCTTCCAGAGTCACCACAACAAACTATCCCAGAAGGCAGAGAAAGAAAAGCAAACCAGAGTGCCCTGAACATCCATGGGAAGCATCAGGAAAGGGAGCAGAGGGAGGTGGCAGCAGGAGGTGGCAGCAGGCAGTGGCAGCAGGAGTGGCAGCAGGAGTGGCAGCAGGAGTGGCAGCAGGAATGGCAGCAGGCAGTAGCAGGGAGGTGGCAGCAGGAGTGGCAGCAGTAGTGGCAGCAGGAGGTGGCAGCGGTACTGACCGGGCTGGAGAGCTGGCTGGGGGCAGGCAGCTGCAGGCTGCAGGGCTTGGCTCGCTGCTTCCTGTGCAGCCAGAGCATCAGGAACGCCCACAAACGGGGAAATTTGGGGTCCCTCTCCATTGTCCCATCCCGATCAACATCGTCTGGCCCCGGGAGCTGCGGCCCCAGAGCGGGGCTGGGCGCTCTGCCGCAGCAGCAGCAGGAGCTGCAGGAGCTGCAGGAGCTGCAGGAGCAGGAGCTGCAGGTGGCTGCACCGGCGGCGGATGCGCAGTGGGACCAGACTCGGTCACACAGAGGGAGGTTCACGCTCCCCCTCCCCAGCAACAACACTTGTGGTTGGGGCTTTTTTTTTTTCTTCAGGTTTGCTTTAAAAAAAATAATAATCTCACAGCTCCTCGCTGGCATTTGGGTTCCCTGGCTCAGACAAGACACTGATAGAAACCACACAGAGTCTCCTTAAAGTGATTTCCATCTGATGCTGCCTGAAGTTCATGTCAGGCTGGGAGCTTTGGGTATTTCCACAATAGGGGACATTGTGAGAAGCCACTTTCCTCTCTAAAACAGAAGAGACAAACTCACAAGAACCCACTCAGAGGTGTGACAACACCTTGGAGAGTTGCACATCTCTGCTCTCCCACTGGCACAGGGATGAGGGGGCACCCACAATGGGATTCCTCCAGGAATTTTTGGATTGGCATTCAGTCCCTCTCTTGCCTTATGCTGCACAAGAGCCCTTGCTGTGGAGTCTGGAGTTATTTATCTGAGAGCCACCCTGAAGGTCCATGAGGTGTTTTTAAGAGCATTTCTTGTTTCTGATCCCACCATGTCTCAGATTATGGGCAGGACAGAGCAGAGGTATTTAGAGGGCTCATTTTGCCTCCTTCCCCCTCCAAACCTGTTCACCTTTGACCTTTCCATCAGGACAGACAGATGTTTCCTGCAGCAAGACCCCAGAGGGTGCTGGTAAGAAAGAGGCCCCTTGAAATGAGGCAAAAGACACCCACACAAAAGGAAATAGCCCCATGTCAGCAGTGATTTCTGAATTTCTCCTGTGAGTGCAGAGGATGGAACCAGAAAGACAAATTATGACTGTCTTGCCCCCTGTGCCCCCACCACGTGCTCTTTGAGAACTGATAACGAAAGGAACAAATGACTGAGCAGCAGAGAGGCAGCTGGGCCCAGCCCCACCACGCTGCCTGCTGAGCTCCAAGGGCTGGGGCAGGTGCCAGAGCATGGAAAAGCACCTGCAGCTGGAGCACAGCAGGAGCCTGGTTCACACAACACCTCCTGCACTCTGACACAGTCCAGGGAGAGGAAACCCTGTCCACCCTGTGCTGCCCAAGAGAAGCACCCATTCCTCAGCAGCTCCACTCAGTTGTCAATGTGGGGGAGCAGCAACCTCCTGTGCCTGGGCCTGGCAGGCGCTGATAAATCTCGTTATGACCCGGACAGTTTTTCATGTTGTGTTACCAGCGTGGGAGAGGAGCCTCAGAAAGGCAAGAAAATCTCCCCTGTACATCCACGCAACCAAAAGTGCCCGTTCTGGCTCACTGATGAGATCAGAAAGCCACAGGAGACACAAATGGCAGCACGGAAAGGGGGTTGGTGTGGGGAGGAAGGAGGAGGAGGACGATGAAATCAAGTCCAGGATGTCACGTGAGCAAGTGAGCAACAGCAGTGCCACAGAGCTGAGAGGGGCTGGCAGGGGCGGCAGGCAGGGCAGGAAAGGGTTTGGTTTGGTTTTCAGAGAGGTCCCTGTGAGCTCTGCTCGCACCCTCGTGTGTGGGACAGAATGCAAATGAAACAGATGAGTCTCAGTGAGGTGCCCACTGCAGCTCTCCTACCTTGTCTGCAGGGTCCACCAGGTCTTTCTCTATCCAAGTGATGTCAGACTTTGCCTGTGGGACAATAAACAAATGTCAGCACAGAGGGGCTGTGATTGTCTGCTAAGGTTTTACCAAAGAACTTGTCCAGCAAGACCAGGCGAGCTGTTCACAGCCACTGGGGTGTCTCATTGGGGGAGACATCACTCCTGGGGATGTGATTCTGAGCCATGAGGTGGCTCCAGGAGAGCAGTTGGTACCAGTAAATAAATTTGTATTGATTTGATTTGATAAACTCAGTGACCTGGAGGTGGGACAGGAGCTACTGAGAGGGAGAAGAGAAGGAAAAGCAAGCCCTGAGGAAGGGAGGAGCTGCGTGAGAACAGTGAGATTAGAGCTAGGAATTAACTGATTTTCAGCTCCAGAAGGACCAAATCAGATCGAGGGGCCCCTGCAGTCACCTCTTCCCCTTCCTCCTCTGCACTGCTGTGCCCTCGCAGGGGGAGCAGCTGGAGAGAGTCACTGTCCCACTGCTCAGGAGCAGCAGGGTGACAAATCTGCCAAAGCCACAGCTGAACCCCTTCCTGAGCAAAAAGTCATCACAAGACCCTCGGCAGATCCCGCCCCAGGATCCCTCCCACCCCCCAGGAAAGCAGCTCCATCCTGGCTCCTTCAGACAGCCCCAGTCCCTGCCTGCGATGGGGTGGGAGGGCTGGATTCCCACAAATCCCACAAATCCCACGGATCTCTGCAGCTCCAGCCCTCCCTGCTCCTGGGGGAGCACCTGCTGCCACCCACAGCCTCCACAGGCATTTCCCACAGATCCCTGCACTGCTGGGAAAAGAGACTGGCTTCTCCTGGAAAATAAAAGCCCAGGAAGTCTCTCTAGTCAGAGGAGGAGACAAGTTCTGAACGTCCCTGTGCCGCCTTCGCAGGGCACAGACGGCTGAGTCACCCACAGCAGGGGCTGGGCACGGGTGAGCAGGGGGTTTTCCCAAGTTCCAAAACAAGTCCTGTTTTCTACTTTCCCCCTTTTTTTGAGGGAGGATTTTACAAGCCAGAAGCCAAGAGACAGGTTTGTTTTTGCTCGCGTTTTGTCACTTTGCCGGTTGAGACCGTCACATCTAAATGCAAGAAAAAAAAACCACCCTGCAAAAGCTCGAAACAGATTCTGCTCTTGGCATTTCACTTCCTATTCATCAACAACTAACCAGAAGCTGTTTTAATTTCTGTTGCTTCAACACATGCTCTGGTCCCAAAACACTCCCAAAATCTGGCAGCACCTAGGAAAGACACTTCTTAGAAAGCAGTCATACCCTCCAAAATGCCATTTCCAAAAGAGTGCTTAATTAAACCTGGATAAGGTCTGGCTCTGTAGGATCAGGATTTCCCTGACTCCTTGTGTCCTGCAGAAGAGACAGAGCCCAGCACGGCAGGCAGAGCAGGTATTTTATCAGACACTTGCCTCCTGGATCCTTGGCTTGCTGCGGAAGAGGAGCCTCAGCATCTCCAAAGCTTTGGGCTGTTATCCTCCCATCCTTCCCCAGCTGGTTCCTGAGCTGGCAGCCCGAGCGGCGCCCGGAGCGGCGCGAGAGCCCCGGTGCCGTGGTTGTGTCACTGGGATGTATTTTGGGAGTTTTACTGAAAGGAAACGGCGGTTTCGTATGGGGAAATGGCTTTGTGTGGCCATGGCTGCACAATGCAGCAGCCAAACGAGAACACTGGGTGGCTTTACGGGTGCTTAGGCATGGAAAGAGCCATCAGCAAATCTCAGCGGGCTTTTCAGGAGGATCAGTGCAGTCCCCCTGTCACACACACGAAAACAGGCTCAGAAACAACAATTTCAGGCACTGCACAAGGCAGCAACGAGCAACTGAGAGCCTCAGTAGTTTTCTTCCTCAAAATTTCTCTGTCCATGCTCTGGGCAGCACAATTGGTGATGCAGCAGGGATGCTCTGCCTGTAGGATCAGTGGAATTGCAGCTCTCCAGGGAAAGGGCCAGGAGGCAGCAGCAGCTTCTGGATCAGCACAGGAGCAAGGTGGACCTGCTGGGGAAGGCCATGAAGATGTTCCAAGGAGCCCCTCTGCTCTGCAGCCAGGCTGGGAGAGCTGGGGGTGCTCACATGGGGAAGAGAAGGCTGCAGAGACAGCTCAGAGCCCCTGCCAGGGCCTAGAGGAAAGCTGGGGACAGAGTTTTTAGCAGGACCTGTTGTGATAGGGCAAGGAGTGATGGTTTTGTGCTGAAGGAGGTGAGATTTAGATTAGATATAGGGAAGAAGTGTTTTACAATGAGGCTGGTAAAACCTGTGGCTGAAAGCAGCCGGTCTCCTGAGGGAACTGGGAGTGCACATGTGGCTCCCCATTTTCCTTGCACGGAGCAACAACTTCCCCATGGAGCAGCAGCTCCTGCTCGGGAGGGAGCTGGGATCAGTGGGAAGCACGAGGGGCTGCAGCTCTGCAGAGGAAGCGAGGCTGGAGTTTGTGGAGAGTAAAGGCTGCTCTGTCTGGAACTTTTTTCAAGTGGTGGTTCTCAAAAAGGGGAACAAATAAAGTAAAGAAACCTCTCCACTCACTGCCTGCCCTTCTGCAAAGGCCTTTTTTGGGCAGGGCTGGCCCTTGGCCTCATTTGCAACAAAAGAATTGGCCAGAACCTGGTACTTTTGACTGTGCTTCTGTGGTGGATCCTCTTCAGTGCTCCTGGGAGCCCCCAGCCTGAGAAATCCTGCAGGACACTGAGCAGAGCACGGCCCAGGCTGGGAAGGGAAGGGTTCAGCTGGAGATACCTGTGCCTTGGGGCCACGGACTCTCTTAAAATAAGAGGGAGATTCTTGGAGCAATCCTAGAGGATCTGCAGGGACAGAGAGGCTTCCTTAGCCTTTAACTCACTCTCAACAAGGGCATTTGCTGACAGACAAAAGCCTCAGGGACACTGGGGCCCGAGGAGGAAGGGACACCGCAGGGTGGCTTTGAAGGTGGAAGTCCTGCACAAAGTCACTGCTACAAACACAGCCCGGGAGCACCGGGGACCTCCGGAGTGGAAATTCCCAAGGAGGGAATAAGGACAGGGGCAGGTTCCTGGCAGGAGGTTTGCAGGAGGGGATTACTGAGAGGGAGCAGGGCTGCACGTTTCACACCATCCCCAAGGACTGTTACTGGTCTGAAAAACAAAACCAACCAAAAATGGCAGAGGAAGGAGAAACCCAGAGGACACAGTCAGGCCTCTGAACAGTGGGGGTAACGTGGTGTCTAGAAATCCTCAAATTCTCAAATCATCAAAGCCTTTGTGCCCAAACCCTTACACAGCCAAGGCAGCTGAAGAAGGGAATGATCAGCTCCATCCTGGCGTGGAAAACATCAGGAGCCTCCCCACGCGTGGCTTAAACAAAAATCTGACTCCTGGAAACACTCTGCCATCCTCCTGGGGGCAATTCCTCCCCGCTCACAGAGGCAACCAAACGGTGTAAAATCAACCTGGTGACTCCTGAGAAGGACTCTGCTGCTCCTCCAGTGATCCTGGCTCCCCACAACAGGGGTTACAGGCAAACCCCTAAGAAGGGAACGCTGCCACGGACAGGCAGTGTCACACTGGCACCCCTCGAGCACATTCCAGCAGGTGGCACTCAGAGCATCTTCAGTGTCCAAATGTGTTTCTCATTTGACACGGGATGGGGGGAGCCCAAAGGCCATTTCATAAGCACACGTCATAAACACCCCCCTGGGAAGATTCAGCACCCCTGAAACAGAGGGATCTTGGAGATTGTGAAGGGATGAAGGGTTTTCTCAAGCAAAGCCTGAGGCTGAGGAAGGGAGGAGGCAGATGGTGGCTCACACAGCTGAGCCCCTGTCCTTTTGCTTCACAACATCCTTTTTGATCTGTTCGGTTTTTAACCTACTCGTTTCACAGGGAAACCAAAATATCTTGTTTATGTCAGAGGGCTCAGGTTGGTTTTGAGATGCAGAGCAGAGAAGCTCCAGCACAGGGACCCCCTCACACTCCCAGGCTCCTCCTGGCTCTATCTAGGGCTATGCTGGCAGCAGATCCTGAAAGTTTCTCAAAAAAAAAAAAAAAAACATTTTCCCCACCCTTTCCACGCACCACAAGCTGCAACTGGCCAGGATCAGCTGACGATGAGCTGTTTGGGCTAAAGATACAAGCTCAGGCAAAAGATGTTCCCAAACTCCACAGAGACTCCCCAGTGGCTCCGGTGCTGCTGCAGTCCCAGGGCTGTGAGGGGGGAGCCAGCAGGACTTTGCACCCAGTGAAACGTGACACTGGAGAGGAGAACACCTTTAACAGCCGGGAGATAAGGGATTACTCAGTTCTGCAGCTTCTACAGAGCAAATCAGCCTCCGGTGAAAAAGAGCAGAGGATGCAGCCTCCCCTTCCTGCAGCCCTGCACACACCTCCCAGCAGGGAGGGAAGCTCTGCTTAGCAAATTCCAACCAGCTCAGGCTTTGATGGTGGGAAAACCAGGAGACCCCATCCCAGGCTGTTCCAAATGCAGAATCCCAGTCTGAGGAACCAGCAGTAAACACCACCTTCCATCAGGGCATGGGCAGTTCTGCTACTTTCAGTAGAAAAGCTGAAAACTCTTTCTAGCTGAATTATAAAACACAACATTGGTTTCACAACAAGAACCAAGACTTGTTTGCTGCCCTTGGAGTAATCGTGGGATGTGGAAACTATTCTGTATTGCAGGAGTGCTGGAATTCCACACTCCTCCCACAGCACACAGGCTGCCCTCCCCTTGCAAGGCTCACAAAAAGTGTCTCAGGACCTGGAGAAGCCTTTGCCTGGTACCTGCTGGGGTTGGTCTGTGCAGGCAGGGTGAACCCAGCTCTCTCCTGCCCTCTGAGAAGGTCACACGTGCTGAGAGAAGGGGATTGTCACGTTTTGGCGGAGGCTGTGAACTGCAGCAGGGTTAAAAGCAAAACAAACCCTGTCCAAAACACACCCCAAGCTGTGCATTACCAACACCCCAGTGAGAGTGCACAGGATGAGTGTCTGCTGGAGCAAAGCTCTAATTTATCATTTAATGTCTATAAAACCATGGATGCAGCCAGCAGCCACCCCCTCCATGGCTCAGCTGCTCTGTGTGCCAGGGACAGGACCATAACATCACATCCATCCCAAACATAGAGACTACATCCATCCCCTTCCCAAACATGGAGATCACATCCATCCCCTTCCCAAACACAGAGATCCCATCCATCCCCTTCCCAAACATCACGCCACAGGGACTGCAGCCACCCCCACACTGGGAATACCATGTTTTGCCCTGTTCCCCTCAGATGCTATTTTAATGAGCTTTTTTCTCCTCACTCTGTCCCTGTGGAGGCCCCAGGGGTCCCCTGCTGGACCCCAAAGATGACCACTGACCCCAGTGCTGGTGCAGAGCCAGCGCATTCCCAATCCATATCCAGGCCAGCCTTTTATGTCCAGTGAAATCCACCTCTCTGACGGCAAGGGGATCAGTTCAGCCACATCTCAGGGGCATAGAGTGTCCTCAGCCCGCTCAGCATTCCCAGAGCAGCTCTGCCCACCCCCAGCCTTGAAGCACAAAGAGGGTTAAACCCCCTCCTTTCCTCCTTTTCCAAAGGAGTGGCATTTCCCAGCCATGCTCTCCAGGACTGGCAAGGGAAGGACCTGGATTTCAGCTGCAGTTGGGAAACCCTTCCTGCCTCAGAGCTGCAATGAGAGCAGCAGGAGCTGCTGCAATCCTCTGCTCCCGCTGCTGGGAGGCTGCCCCAGGCACACACCGAGGGGATTTCCTAGGGGAGAAGGAAAAGGGCTCCAGGCAAGGCAGGAATTCTTAGATAGCTGGGACTCCCCTCCTTGGACGGTCCCCACCCCGCGGCAGCCCTGGCAGGCAGCACAGTGCAGCCAGAGGGAAAACAGCTTTTGCAGCTTCACCTGGAGCTGGGCAAGGAATTCACTGCTCGTGCCCAAGCCAGGCTTCACTTCCAAATAAAGCTGGGACTGGGGAAGCCGCAGGAGCTCCAGGCAGATCTGCCTGTGTGTGCAGGGAGAATCCCAGTCAGCATCCTAGCCAGCCAGGGGCCCACAAACCCAGCCAAGGGCGCTCCACGCTCTCAATTGCTGGGGTGGATGACCCAGTGACCCAAACCCAAACTCTGCCCCCTCAAAAATCAAATATCAATGGCTTCTTCAGGGTCCTCTCCAGTGCCAGCCCTCACCACTGTCCCCTCCAAGTACAACACACAGTAACAGATTTTCAGGGATTTATTTTCCTTCAGTACAAGAGGCTTTCTGGAGACAGAACATGAGGCAGCTTCTACAAACTCACCAGGGGGATGGAAATGGCAGAGAAGAAACCGGAGTGGTTCGGATGGGTCAGGGACCATGTGGGAGGGCTGCTGGAGCAGACTCTGCTACATTCCTCGTGTGCAAGTCCTGTAAGCTGACCCCTCTTCAATTATCCGTTAGAGTCTGCAGCTCATCAGAGACTCTGCTCCTCAAACAGGCATTTATTTGTGTTTCCTAAGAGCTCAGAAGCTGCTGCTCGCCATAGCCAGCCCTGCCAAGGACACAGAGCAAAGGCTCTGCCAGGAACAGGCCAGGCAGCTGTCAGGCACTGCTGGAGCAACAAACCCACTCAATTCCTTCAGCTGACAAGGCAGAGCAGCCAGTTTGAGCTCAGAGCTTTACCAGTGACAGGCTGGAAAAGCCAAATATTGAGAGTGGCCACAGCTGCTGCCCAGTCCCTGCAGCGTCAGGGAAATTTCCAGGCAGCACCACAGCACACTGGAGATGTTCTGGATGTTCTGCTCCCACCTCTTGCCCAGCCACAGGGCCAGTCTGGCCAGAACACTGCTGGCTGGGAGCCCCAGGAGAGGGGCAGTGCTCTGAGAAGGGATTTGCTGAGGTACCTGCCCGTTCCCAAAGCTCCAGGTCCTGGAGGAACCAGCAGCAGCTGTGCAAACACACAGAGCAGACCACTCACTTGTTTGTTTTGAAACCCTTCACGTTAAGAGGCTGAGATTAGTGCTGTCCAGCACTGACCAGGATCACAGCACTGGATGTGGGTCCTGTCCTGGAGCTCAGGGCAGTGCTGGCACCAGAGCCCTCCCTCACCTGGACCCTCACAGGCCAGGCTGGACAGGGCTTGGAGCAACCTGGGATAGTGGAAGGTGTCCCTGCCCAGGGTAGGACCTGTCTGCAAGCTTTAGGTCATGATAAACCAACAGGAGCTACACAGACCTGGGGAAAAGCCTCATTTCTCCCTGTGCTGCACTGCCCCAGCCAGGCTCAGCCTGGAGCACCTCCTGCCTGGTGCCTGGTGTGGCAGAGCACTGCCCTCATCCAGTCTCAAAGGTCCCTTTTATGGTGCAGAGCTGGGAGAGCTCAGCTCTTCCTTCCCCAGCTCTCCTGTGCTCTGTGATTATCACCCCTGAACAAGCTGATCAGCACCCTCAGCCCGTTCCCCAGAGAGAGTGTGGGCACGCTCATCACTGCAGTTCCACTCCTCTGCTTTTCATGATGAAGTGATTTCACTAATTGGGTGTTGTACTTCCATGTACAATTCCTCATGCTTGGCACCTTCAGGGAGCACAGGCTCACCCCTCAGCCAAGCTGGCTGCAGAGCAGGCTGAAAAACCCCAGTTATGAGAGCTTCCATTTTCCCACTGAATTCAGCTGTTCCCCAGCTGAACAAGGACCAATTTCACCCAACTTGGCAATTAAAATTTGGAGAACACAGGAAAGAATGAGGTTCTGTACCCAGAGAAGCTTTAAATCACTACCATCAAAGAGGATGAGAAAAAATCCATCCTTGTACCCATCCTGCATTGGATCAGCAGCCTGGTGTTAGGGATGTGGCCATGATTAACCCTGTTTTCAGTGCAAATTCAAAACACTGCCTCATCCCATCCACTGTGAGCACTGACTCTTCCCCAGCCCAAACCAGCACAAGGATCTTGCAGACATTCCCCAGGCAAACACTGAGGAATGGGGCCTGCAGGGACTTGTGTACCACAACTGTTCTTGAAAGCTAGAAAACACAAGAGCTGGTGATGTACACCAGCTGTCCTTGCTGGGAAGCTGAGCTGGAGCTACAAAAGCAGCAGTAAAGTACCAGAACAGGGCCAGCCTGGCCCAAACCATGCCCTTGGTACCTCTGCAGTGACCACCTGATTTCATGTGAGATGGCCATGGATGTTCACACGCCATCAATCTCACAGCACCAACTGCGAGCTTCCCGACTCTTTTGAGGAACTCTTGGATTTGCTCCCTTTCCGAGAGCCTTTGGTTGTGGCCCAGGCACGCGAGGGCTGTGCTTTGGCAGCGTCCTGCTGGCAGGGCAGGGCCGGGAGGGACAGGGCTGCAGCGTGGGCGCGGAGCAATCGCCGCTGTCGCCGCTTCAGGTTATTTTTAGCAGAGATCACAGAGTGAGCTGCAAAAGGATAGCACAAACCTGGGAAAAGGTGCCTCTTCCCCCCTGCGTGTGCAGCTCTCCACACGCAGCACAGAAGTGTGTGGGAGGGAGCCTGAGCAACCTTCAACGTGAGAATAGTCACCTCGGATGGTGACGGCCACTGCGTAAAGCCAGAGCCAGGAGCTGCTGCTGCTGTCTACCCACAGAAAGAACCGAAACACACAGATATTCTGGGTGCTGCCTGCTCCCCCATCGGCAGCATCTCAGGGCAGAGCTTGCCCTCAAGCTGAAGGTATGTGTTTACAGGAGGGATTTCATTTGTGCTGGTAGCAAACATACCTTGTACAAACTTGGAAAACGCCACCGAGGTTATTTCAGGAGCACGCAGCAGAGCTTTGGGTGCTCAAAAGCTACCCAAAATGGGATTGTCAGACACTGCTCACAGGCATTTTGGCCACGGGGCCTCAGAAAAGTGGAAAGCAGGACACCTAAGGCAGCACAGGGCTCCTGAGGCTTCCCTGCTCTGGGATGTTGGAGAGCTTGCCCTCTGCTCTGCTCCAGCTTGGACTGCACATCCATGACCCACAGGGCAGCAAAGGGAACCTCAAGTGCTTTTTGGCTTCTGTCTCAGGATCTTTCTGTGGAATGGCACCTACAGATTGAATCAGCCAGGGTTTCTCTTAGTGATGTCCTTCAAAGAGGAAAAAATCCTAAACGATTTTTAAAGCAACATCCGTCAGCAGCATTTAGGGAAGGGCAGTTTAGCCAAGTGTTTGAAGATGAAAGAGGCAAAGTCTCAAACCTTAAAAACCCAGCTGGAATCCAACTAGAAGACACAAGATTCCTTTTTCCTCATGCCAGAAATGCAGGCACAGTGAAGAGTTGTAAACCCACTGCTCTCAGGGGAGGGAAGGGCAAGTTCCATTGACCTGAGTTCATCTGACCCAAAGATTTCTCTGCAAGCCACTGAGGAAGTGCCAGGCCAGCTCCAGAGTGGAACAGAGGCAGAACAGGTAGGGGAGATGCACTGGCACTGTTAGAAATCCACAAACATCTCAGGGAAAAAAAAATGGCTGAAATGTAGACAACTGGGGTTTAGGTTTAAATATCTTTTACTAAAAATACCACGTAACCAGCTGGAAAAACAAGGCAGCAAGCCCCCAGAGCCTTCAGCAGGGCCGATGATTCAGAGAGAAGCTGCCACAGGGCCCTGGCTGAGGGCACAGAGCTCCTGAGACCCCACTTGGGAAGGCTGCCCAGGGCAAACCCAAAGTGTTGTGTCATTCTCCACGGTCAGAGCACGGCTGGGTCAGAAAAGGAAATCCTGAAGGATTATGATTTCATGGTACTGACATGGCTCTTCTGCTCTGCAGTGAGTGCAGGACACAGGAATGGGCACAATCAGGAGACACCACAGGACAGCATTGTGCTGGTCCTGCACTTGGGGAAGGCTCTCAGCACACAAATCAACTCTTTCCACACCACGCTGCTCATGTGGGGAGCAGGGTGAGCTTTAGGTGTCTCAAGAAGGAGTAGCAGGTTCAGATCCCTGCCCAAAACAGGAGACAGCAGCCCAGGTCTTTCTATCATTCCCAGCTGATGCTGCTGAGGATGCAGAGGGCAGCTTGGCAGAGCTGGAGCTTCTCCCAGCCCCACCGAGGCAAGAGAATAAACAGATACCAGACACTCAGCAAGGGCAGCTGTGCCAAAACCATCAAATACTCTTGTACCTCTCATCCCAGCTGGCAAGATCACAGCACAGAGAAAGGCATAAACACAGCACCGAAACACCCCAGGGCTCCTCACTTCTCACCCTCAGCCACAGCCCCCTCCAGCTCCCAGTGCTGGACCGAGGTGTCCCTCTGGAAAACCTTCCAGGCATGTTTGGATGACCAAAGGGACAGGAAGACAGAGGTTTATCTTCCCTCTTCCCCGTCTCCAGTCCCTTGCACTCCCACGTGCACTCCTGCAGATCTACAGAGCAGCAGCTTTACAGGGTTTAAAAATAACCATCCCCATCCTGCTCCTGAGCCAGCTCACACCCCCCGCGCTCAGGGGACCTGCAGAGGTCACCTGGGGCATTTTTTACCTGGGATGGAGGATTCCCAGCTTCTTCTGGAGCTGGCTGCCCGTTCTGCAAAGCAAGAGAACCCACTGTTAGCACATGCTGGGCTTTGGATTGCTCCTCATGTCCCTCACAAAAGCTGGTGGCTTTGGGACAAACAGGGCAGGGTGGCGCTTTGGACATGGTACAAGGTGGTTGAACATTTCTCCATACACCAGACTTTTGTCTTTTGTTTAACAGAAAGTCTCTTGCCCAGAGAGTCTCTCCACACTTCCCCCAAATGAAATTTGGGCTCTTTATCCACCCAGTGTTGCTCGTGGGGCAAACAAACAGCACCAGGGAGGATCCCTGGGCTGGTCGGTGCACATTCCCACCCCAGAGAGCTGCAGAGCTGCTCCATCCCACCCTGCTGCTCCGGGACTTCTGGCAGCAGCGCAGCCGAAGGGTTAACAACCCTTGTGCCATTGTGCCATCAGCTTTCACTGGAGCGTTTATCGGTTATTTACTACCCTATCGCAGCTGATAGCTGCAGGGAATGTGCCCCGCCCGGCTGGCTCCAGGTGCTGCCCCGCACAAAGTCACAGCAGTGACCCGAGCCACCCGAGTGGCACCGGCCCGGGCCAGCCCGGGCTGAACCGGGATCAGGTTCAGAGGCACCGGCACCGCCGGGGAAGCCGGGCGAGCAAAGTGGGTGGATTTCACTGAGACACAGATACCCAGAGCAGGATAAGCACGTACAGGAGGTTTTCTGCAGACTGTGGAGAAAAACAAGGGCAAGAAGACTTTGCTTTGACATCTGTTTGCACTGCAGTCTCAGGCTCCAAAAGTCATGGCATTTCTCTCCTCCTCAAAGAGCAAGGGCAGTTTATTCCTTCCTTTCCAGAAGTTATGGGCCAAGTGAAGAGTTGCAGTGCCAATGGATTCGAGGCTCAGACCCTCAGGGGAATGGCTGGGTTCTAGAGCCTTTCAGGAACTGACAGAAACAAAGACAACTCCCTCCCCAGAGCAGCAAGGATCTATTGAGATTATCAATCTGACCTCTTCCTCAGGTCTCCATTATGCTACAATATTTATTTACATCTGTATGGACCCAACCTGAGCTACACAACTCACCTTAGTCCCAACTTAACTTTAAGTTCCAAGGTAGTTTCAGCCAAGGACTGAAACAGGCCCCAGCAGCCCATGCAGGAGTTCTCCCAGAGGAATGCTGCCCTGCTGTTTACACGGAGCCCTCGGTGCCATTAGCACGGGGAATAGCTGAGCAGTGAAGTAAGAATTTGTGTTCATGAACAGCCCCCACAACGCAGGGGGAGCCACGGCACCGAGATAACCACACTTGGAAAGAGGCTGATGTTTACTGGCTCAGCTGTCACCCATCCACAGCTCATAACTGGCTGCTAATCCAAACCACTGCTCGGGGAGGGCTGGTTTTCTCTCAAACAGCTCAAGAAGCAGAATTTCTGTGTTGGACAGGGGGAAACAGTGCCTGGCTCTTGGTGTGGAGAGCAGATCCACATGACACATGTCAGGAGAGGGGTGAGTGGATGCAGGGAGTGTCCAACCCCTCAGCTTCAAGGGTGACCTGGGAGCCACCAGAATTTCGAGGGCTGAGTTTTATCAGCTCCCTGCACAGGAAAACTTGTCCTTCTGTTGCTGACAGAAACCCATCCTACCTGGGATGGAAGGGATGGGGAAAGAAAGAAGCAGTGTCCATGCCAGGGAGGTTTGCTGGGCATGCAGCTCCCTGCTCTTAGAGGGATGAAGCTCCTCATGAAATGGGCCTTTCTCAGGCTGACACAAGTCAGATGTGTGAGCAGAGAATTGCAGTGTTTAGAGCCAAGTGCTCTCCTTCCACTCCAGAGGAAAAGCAGTCCTTATTCCCTCATATGGAATTGCAGGGCCATTTGTATATGTTCCAGATGGAAACAGCTCCAGACTCATCACCTCCCGAGATAAAATACGGCCACTCAGCACGCCGCGAGCAGGGCTGAAATAGTTTGTGGGTTTCTTGAGTTGACATTTGCCTCTTTAAAATGCTTTATTTCTGCCCTGCCCCTGCACACCACACACAGGGGGGAGCAGGTGCAGCTGCCCTCCCACAGCACTCTGGGGCTGCAGAGGAGCCTCCCAAATGTCCCGCTCCGAGACAACTCCCAAGGTCTCCCTCCTGCAGCAACCAGGCAACGTCTGTGGCAGAGGGAGGCACAGCTCCTCCCTGGGGTGCCCGGGGCAGTGAGCAGCTCACCAGGCTGTGTCAGAGCAGGGCCTGGGCTGCTGATGAGGCAGCCTCACCGGAGCCCGCAGGCTGTCCTTGCACTGCCCTGCTCGGGGGCGAGCGGAAAAGGGGATTAGAGCTCTAATCTGATGGGCACGTGGAGCAGCAGCCCGGCAGCCAGGGCACCTCTGCACCCCTCCAGCTGCCCCAGAGCTGACACAAACCCCTCCTGAGCACACCCCGGGCCAGTTTCCTTAATAGCACACAGAAAAGTATCCTGGAAAACAAGTGTGCTCAGTTACGCAACTGCCTGCCTGGCTGAACTTGGGAGATATTTATCTTAGGACATCTTGCGCTTTAAATCCTTCTAATTCCACATAATCCGCAGCACAGGGAGCAATTTCCAGAGCAGGCCAGTGTGCGCTAATGTGAAACCAGGACAAGGTGCATCCCGGCAGGGCCGTGGGGACGGGGCCCAGTCCTGCTCTGTGGTCACACCACCAGCTCAAGGCATCCCGGTCACACCATCCATCAAGGCACAACACAAGCTGTCCCAGGTTATGGACAGCTCTGCCTGCAAAAGCAGCCTGCTGCTTCTCCTGCATCCTTAGGCTTGGAGCAGCCACTTTTGAGGGGCCCCAAAACCCCTCACAAGCACCAGGTACCCAGAGATGCTCTTTCACCCAACTCTGATGAGCCATGAAACACTCAAGGAAGGAGCAGAGGAAGAAATCCTTCACCCCAGAGCTCCTTCCAGTTTGACACAAGAACAAGGCATGTTAAAATTAGTGGCATTAAGTGGAATTTATGGATCTTGCCTATTGCAGTTCAGAGAAAGGAAATAATTCTACAAGAATGGAGATCTCCAAAGGAGCTCTGGTAACCCAAACAGAGGAGTCTCTGCACAAGGCATATCAGAGACGACAGCCACTCAGCTGTCTCCCTTGTCTCTCGATCGTAGTTTGCACAGCTCAAGCTACCATGCTTGAGAAAAGAGTTATTCATGAGCAGCTCCTGCTCAATAAAGGGTGATAAATATATACAGGCAAAAATAATTAGCTTGAAGTGGTGGAGTTTGGCGTAATCCCACGTCAGTTGCATTGTTGTAGGTTTGTGTAATGAAAGAAGAATTTGAAGCAAAGCGGAGCCCTGATGACAGATCCTTCGCTATGGGGATGAAGTCATGGAATCAAAGGAACACAGGATGGTTTGGGATGGAAAGGACCTTAAAGCCCACCTCATTCCCCCTGCCATGGCAGGGACACCTTCCACTGTCCCAGGCTGCTCCCAGCCCCGTCCAGCCTGGCCTTGGGCACTGCCTGTGCCAGGGCATGCCCACCCTCCCAGGGAAGGATTTCTGTGTCACTCTGTTCCATTCTCCAGCGTTTGTGCTCTGCCCCAGGCATGTTTTTCTACTACATAAGCAATATTTGGAATAATGTAAGCAGAAGAGAGAATGGCAAGGGTAAAACAAGCAGGAGGAACGATTATAAAGCCCAGACTCCAGGACAGAGGGAGTTCAAGCTCCCATTGCCACCCACTCCCACGCGTTTCCCTGGCATGGCTGAGCTCCAGTGGGCCAGGAACAGGGGCACCACAGGGCCAGTTCTCCCGGAAGACAGTGGAAAAACCCCAAATCCCTCAACAATAGGACTGATGCCTCCACCAGCACGGTGACAGCACCTCTGCTCCATGACTCAGAAAGCAAAGGTCGGAGGAAGCCGGTTTCTAACCTGGATGGCAGCGATCCCAGGGCAATTTACGTAACCGGTGTTCCAGAAACGTCTCCTTGCTTTCTCAGTGGTGCCACCTCTCCCAGGAGGGGTGAAAACTTCCCCCTTGGGCCCCTGCCCTTGGCAATTTTCACCTCAAAGTGCAAAACTCCTCCCAAGCCCCGCTCCTGCTTTGCTGCTGGATCTTGGGGAGCTCTCTAACATCTGACCCAGGCGTGGAGGTGAAGAACACCTGTATTATTCTCCTCACTGTAACTGAGAGTGTGTACTTTTCATTTTAAACCAAAGGGAGGCAAATTGCTAAGTCCCACTTGAGATCCTGAGATGCAAAAAATCTGATCTGCTGAAATCCCACCTGCACATGATGCCTGACGCTGACCCAGAGCTGTGGCCAAGGTGAGAGGCAGAAGGGGAGAGCCAGAGGCTCCCTCCAGTTTCAGTTTAGGAGTAACCCACATGCCATGAGGAAATCAGTGCCTGCTGCTGCCAGGACCTGGCTGACAGCAGCCTGGACCCCCAGCCTTTCCTCTGGAAGCAATCCTGTGGTGCTGACACAGCGCTGGCACCGGGACACCAGCACAGGGACACCGGGACACCGGCACCAGGCACTGACTGCAGCCTTGCCCGCGGCTTCCCCTGCCCTGGGCACCGGAATTCCTTTCCTCCCATTATGAATCGAGCAGCGTTTTCTGGCTTTTCAGGCATGTCCCTTCTTAGGAAGGGGAAACCACAAATAAAAAGCCCTGTCTCCCAGCAATGACCTCCGGCCTGGCCCTGGGCACATGATGTGATTTGGGAATCGCCGCAGGACTTCCCTCCTCTCCCAGCCTGGAGCACAAACTCCTCCTCACGGCTCCAGCGATGCTTCAGAGCAGAGGCTCTGCACCCACCGCACCTTTGTGCCAGGTGTTTGGCCCAGGTAGAGCCTCCCCACCTCATGCGGGGCTCCAGGAGAAGCTGTGCCATACCTGGCTGATGGAAATTAGGAAACCTCACCTCAAATGGCCAGTGTCTCCCTGCTGTCCCTGCAGCAAGGGGGAAACGCTGCCTCTGCTCAAACACAGACCTCTGAAGAGGCAATTTTAAACAGGAATGAGCAAATCTGACCAATTAACCACGGAGACATCCCCAGGTATGATAACAGAGTGTGACAGCACCAAATCCTGACAGAACAAGAAATCACCACGGTCTGTGAAACACCTGGGAACAAATCCCCACCTCCCCTCTGGTTTCTCCAGGAGAGCTGCTGGTTCCAGTTTGAGTGAGAAGATGTTTAACTGAAGAGTGCCAGAGCAAAGTGCCCAGCCGGCTGCTCTGCCGGGGGAGACAACAGTTGCAGGCTGTCCCTTCCTTTGGAAATGGCTGTGCCAGATGTGCACAGGGCATGAGCTCCCTCCTGCACATCTGCCTTGGGGGTCTCAATAAGGAGAAAAAGAGCCAAGAGGGAGGGAAGAGCACACGTCCAGCAAAGTGACACCGGAGTGTGGTCAGAGTTGGCGGCGCAGGCCTTTGCGAGAAGACGGCGCTGGGAGGGTGAGGGAGAAACCCCAAAATTGAGATCTTGATTCCCTGGGCCTTCAGCCGGGTCCGCTTTCCTCCGTGCCCGGGAGATTTGTGAGCGCCGCCTGCACTGCCCGAACGATCGCAGCCCGCACGGGCAGCAGCGAGCCCGGCGGCCCCCGGTGCCCCGCGGAGCCCCGTCCGCAGCCCCGGGCGCGCACAGCGAGCTCCGGAGCGGCCCCGGAGCGGTACCGGAGCGGTACCGGAGCGGTGCCGGAGCGGTACCGGAGCGGTACCGGAGCGGCCCCGCGGCAGCCCCGGAGCGGTACCGGAGCGGTACCGGAGCGGTGCCAGCGCGGTACCGGAGCGGTGCTAGAGCAGCCCCGGAGCGGTACCGGAGCGGCCTCGGAGCGGTACCGGAGCGGTGCCAGAGCGGTACCGGAGCAGCCCCGCGGCAGCCCCGGAGCGGTACCGGAGCGGTGCCAGAGCGGTACCGGAGCGGTGCTAGAGCCGCCCCGGAGCGGCCCCGGCAGCGCGGGGCTCCGGTGTCCGCGTTTCCCCGGCGCGGGCGCGGCTCGGGCCGGGCGGCTCCGCTCCGCGGGGTCCCGCCGGGCGCTCCTTTGTTCGGCGGCGCCCCCCGCCCCGGAGCCCCCCCGGCCGTGGCCGCTCACCTCCGTGTCCAGATGCACCAGCTCCATGTCGGGCCAGGGCTCGGCCAGCTGGGCGAGCGGCATCGCTGCCGGCGGGTGCCCGCGCCGGGCTGGCTCCGAGCGCCGCCGGGCTGGGCACCCACCGGCTCCGGGCCGGGCCGGGGCGGGGCGCGGGGCGGGCGGCAGGCTCCGGGGAGGGGCCGCGGGGCTCCGCCGCCCGGAGCATCCGGCAAACCCAGCCCGGCGTGCGGCGGCCGCGGGAGCGGAGCGGGCAGCGGCGGAATCGCTCGGCTTGGAAAGGCTCCCCCCGAGAGCATCGAGCGCAGCCGTGTCCCCAGCACCGGCACAAGGCCACCGCCAAGCCGTGTCGCCAAGTGCCACATCCGCACGGCTTTTAAATCCCTCCAGGGATGGTGACTCAACCTGGGCAGCGAGTTCCAATGCCTGACCACCCTTTTGGTGAAGAAATATTTCCCAATATCCAGCCTAAACCTCCCCCGAGGCAGCTTGAGGCCGTTCCCTCTGCTCCAGTCCCTGTTCCCTGGAGCACAGCCCGACCCCCCTGGCTTTCCCCTCCTGGCAGGAGCTATGCAGAGCCACGAGGGCCCCCTGAGCCTCCTTTGCTCCAGGCTGAGCCCCTTCCCAGCTCCCTCAGGGATTCTCCAGCCCCTTCCCAGCTCTGTTCTCCTCCCTGGACACCCCCAGGCCCTCACTGTCTCTGACCCCACAATTTGAGGGGGCTCAGCAGTGCCAGCACAAGGAACAGTCACTGCCTTGGGCCTGTGGCCACACCATGGCTGGGACAGCCCAGATGATTTTCACTGGAAGGCTGAAACCTCGGGAAGTGATCACTATGAAATACCTGCTCTGGGAACTCGGGAGCCTCTGCCAGGGAGAGCTGTGGCTGAGCCAGTGGGAGATGTCCCTGCCCATGGCAGGACAAGATGGCCTTTACAAATCTCTTCCAACGCAAGCCATTCTGTGGCTCTGCAGAATCCTCACAGCACCACAAAAACCTGAAACTTACTCACAAGTCCATGACACTGAGTCCTGCTCTTCTGTGCCTTGGAAAGGTTTTTCCTGTGGGAGTGTCCAGCTGTTTCCCTGTGTGCACAATCTGCTCCAGGAGAGGGTGAGGACAAACGTGGTGACACGGCTCAGATCGCTGCTGAACTCGGGAAACTGCTCCAGGAAATCCGGATTCCAGGTTTGGGATGTGCCATGAATCACTGCTCATCACCTCCTGCAGTGCCCCTGGAATTCCCTAAAAAACAGGGATAAAGAATACATTCGCCTTAAAAATGGTGTTCAGAATTCCTGGCTATTCTCACCTGTCAGGTTCTCACATAGGAAAAGGTTTTCTTCTACTCACATTTTCCAAACCCCAATGCACTCCAGGAGAAGACAGAAGTTCTCAGCCTGACCTTGCCTCCATTCCTGCTCCAGGTAATGCTGAATCCCAGCTGGATTAACAGAAGGTGAAATGTGCCACGGGAGATTGCTGCTAAGTTCAGGGCAGGATGTCAGGGTAGGAGAAATGAGGTAGCGGTGTCCCCCAGGATTTATTTCCAGTCAAAGAACAGCTATAAAAAGCATCCTTGATCCTGGAAGCAGGGTGCAAAAAGAAAAATCTGCTGTTTGGGTGGCTGTCATGGCTAAATACAGTGATTAAAACATATAGGCTGGCATTTTTCTGAGACACTTGCAGGCTGGGAAGAGCTGCTGCTGTGGTAAACAGAGACTTGGGATCAGCTGGATGCTTTGTCAGTGCTGCATTCGCTGAAGGTTCAAAATGCTTTAGTTTGGTCTTAAAACCATCAAATCCTCCTCAAATACAGTTGTAGATATTTTTGCCTCTGCAGCTGGCTGGCTGTGTAACATTTTTCCTTTGCAGAGAAGCTGACAACATTTGTTAAGCCAGTTAAGAAGAAAATTAACTCTATCCCAGCCCAAACCAGGACCTCCCCAAAGCAGATGGAGACTGATCAGTATCATCACCACCAGATCCAGTTCTGACTGACTGTTCCAAAAGCTGGCCGAGTGAATCTCCCCATGAGCACACAGTAACCCAGCGTGGCTCACTGCGTCTTTTCTTTTTTCTGAATCCATGGGCAGCTCATCCCCGCCTGCTTTGTGTGATGCTGCTTTTACACATACAAGGAAATGCAAAAAAGCTCACAGGCACAAGACCTTCCTTGCAAGGCAGAGTTCCAAATATCTGCTACAATTTACAGACTCGTCTAATTTGCTAAGACAGCCAATTAATTAGAGCTTGCAGCAACCCTCTCTGTACTTTTAATATTGACCAAACAGATCCAGAGCTCGTTGTTGTCCTTGCAGGGAAACTGAGTCAGGTTTTCAGTGTCAGGGCAGAACTGAACTCCACATCCTGATTTCTAATCCCCAGATCCCCATTCACCATCTCATTTCTTCACCTCTTGTGTTTTGTTTGCCTCTATGGAGGAAGAGATGATGGATCACCTTGTTTTGATCCCAGGAACATTTTTCCTTAGCGTGGTACAAAGATACAAAGCAGAGGCCCTGGAAATGAGAAAAACCGGCTGCCTCTAAGAGCTTTTCGCTTTTCTGGCAGATTTCTTTCTGTTCCTCCACACTGGTGCGATTGCAGCTGCCTGAAATGCCAGCGTTTTCCGAGGCAGGTCCGGGCAGTGGTCGGAATGCAGGAATTGCACCGCAGCAGGCAGAGGGATGCGGAGCAGCCCGGCAGCTCCTGCTCCCTGCACAGGGATCGTGGGGCTCGTCTGAGGCTCATCCACGGAGCAAACCCCTCCAGCCTCTGCCCACATTGCTGCACAGGTGAGCGCCGCGTTCCCCTGCTCAGCTCAGATGCATTTCTGAAGGCGTCCAGCACATCTCAACCCTTTATTTTTTGGCAGAACAAACGGCATTTTTCCTGCCGGCTCCACAGGCTCAGTCTGCCAATCCCACCCTGCTCCTGCTCCAGAGTAATTCTGTGAAACCACCCCGTGCCCGCATCCTCCCGGAGCCCCTCGGAGAGGCACACACAGCTCAGGACGGGATTTCTGCTGAGAACTGATGGAGCTGCTGGCTCCAGGGAACGTGCCCGCCTTGTGCATTCTGCACCTTTCTCTCGGGAATACCGAACCGAGCCGAGGGAGCCGCCCGAGCCGGGGTGTGCCCGAACCGGGATGTGCCCAGCCGGGATGTGCCCGAACCGGGATGTGCCCGAACCGGGATGTGCCCAGCCGGGATGTGCCCGAACCGGGATGTGCCCAGCCGGGATGTGCCCGAACCGGGATGTGCCCAGCCGGGATGTGCCCAGCCGGGATGTGCCCGAACCGGGATGTGCCCGAACCGGGACGTGCCCGGGCCGGCCGGGGAAGGCAGGCAGGCACGAAGGAAGGAGCAGCGAGCAGCGAGGCCGTTCCTGCCGGTTGTCATGGCTACAATCGCTGCCCGGCTCCTGGATCAGTTACCTTCCCTTTCCCGGATGCGAGCGCACCAGAGCCGCTCTGGCTCCTGCGCAGGACACGGAGAGAAGCAGAAAACATCTGCTCAAAGCCACACATCCCCGCAGCATCCGAGGGACAGCGGAGCTGACTCGGCTCCTTGGTATTCCAACTATGCGGGGCCGATAATGCTTTGCCCAATTCCGCGTGGTTCTCTCCTAACCTTGGGCTGTTTCCTGGGAGCTCAGAGGAGCAGTTTCACTGCCGTCCATCCTTTTGGGCTCCCGAGGAACTCGGGATCGGCACAGGGACATTGAAGCCCGTCCAATTCCATGGCAGGGACTCCTTCCACCATCCCAAGCTGCTCCCAGCCCTGTCCTTGGACACTGTGCCAGGGATCCAGGGGCACCCACAGCTGCTCTGGGCACCCTGTGCCAGGGCCTGCCCACCCTCACACAGAATTCCTTCTGTAAAAGATTCCTCTTCCTACCTGAAAATGGCTTTTTCAAAACCCCACGTAAAACACAAGCATTTCCTCACCTTTTCTTTTTAAATTTAATTTTTAGAACAGGTCTGCAGCCCAAGTGGGAAGTTATTTAGATCAAGTTACCCATCAAATTTAGTTTTTAATGAGCACACAGCCATGTTTGTAGCTTATTTCAGTGTAGGGCTATGTGAGGGAGTGAAAACATGAAAGAAAAAACTATCAGAAACTGTAAACAGAAGTGAAGCTGCCAGGGCTGTTTGCACTGTCCCCCAGGAGGGAGAAACCTGAGTAAACAGCACTAAGTACAGTCAGGGTTTGTGATTCTTTTAGGTTTAAGAACTTGTAAACAAATGATGGGGCTTTAAAGTGGATACAAAAAGATACCCTGGGTTTTGTGCTGCTTCCAGAGCACACAGTCCCACTTTCTCCAGAGAGGGGAGGAGAAAACAAAAGCACATTTTAATAGAATTTCAGCTCCTGGGAGAGGAAAATGTCATTCCAGGGTTTGTGGTCTGGAGCTGACATCCTGCACTGAGCAAGTCTGGTCCTGCTTTGCAGGAGGCACTCACAGATACCTGTTCCTAATTCCCATCCCCGAGTTTGGGGTGCCATCGTTCCACAGCAAAAATAAAGAAACCATTTTAGGCTTGGAAGCAAATTTCA
The DNA here is from genome assembly GCA_035583215.1 of Arremon brunneinucha. NCBI lineage: Eukaryota > Metazoa > Chordata > Aves > Passeriformes > Passerellidae > Arremon > Arremon brunneinucha. The sequence goes on along the minus strand of JAWWEX010000094.1, from coordinate 6,293,714 downwards.
GAAATCCTGATGAGGAGCCCAAACACCACAGAAACTGATTTTCCTTAGAGGGACCCCAAACTTCATTTCTGATTTCAGATCAATGTATGACTGGCAGCATTTCACTTCTCAGTCCCCTTACTAAACAGAGACCACTGCACACATCCAGCCTTGAAAAACCACATCCCAAAATAACCATAAACTGCTAAAATATGAGAAATTATCCTGGCAGGAATATTTTGGCCTAATGACTGCCTGGATCAGGTAGGAAGGCACACCACAGAGTTTTTGGAGAGGTGAGGAAAGAGGTGCCTTTATCATTTAGGGAGAGAGAAGCAGGTCTCTCCCAATAACAATTGTTTCTGTATTTTATGCGTGCTTCAGGCACTGCAGAGCACAGGTATGACTCAGTTGCTTCAGGGCCAGCAAAGAGTGCTCAATGGGTTCCTTGTTGGGAGCTGAACAAAAGGCACAACAGGTTCAGTGATGGCAGAAACCTGATTCCCTGCAAAAGAAAATTTATCTGTCCCTCATCAGCATCCCAAAAACCCCAAACAAACAGAGTCTGGACTTAGGGAGGCTCCTGGATTTTTGCAGCACTGCACATCCCATAGCAGACACAAAAAGGGTCAGAAATGCAAGGCTGGTGCTTTGCTACTGGGCTGTTAAATTGCTGTTATAGATAGATAGATAGATAGATAGATAGATAGATAGATAGATAGATAGATAGATAGATAGATAGATGGATAGATAGCTAGATAGATGGATAGATAGATAGATAGATAGATAGATAGATAGATAGATAGATAGATAGATAGATAGATGGATAGATAGATAGATAG
>JAWWEX010000094.1:6282379-6292741 GCA_035583215.1 Arremon brunneinucha | reverse complement strand
GGATGGATGGATAGATAGATAGATAGATAGATAGATAGATAGATAGATAGATAGATAGATAGATAGATAGATAGATTATAGATAATTTCTAGCAACAAAAGCAAGAATTTTATCTTTCTTCCTCTAAACTTTGTGGGCACTCTTGTGATGGAAGCCACCCTTTGCTGTGCTGTGTTTGTGCCTTTCCTCTGTCACAGTGCAGAGGGGAGGGTGGTGTTTCACCACTCAGGATTGAAGATCTTTTATAAAGAAATGTGTCCCCAGGTTCATGTCCCGGAATTCAAGACTGTCCCCTCTCTCTTGCCTCTGCTTTGCTGTCCTGTGCATCCCCAGCCACTGAGAACAGTAATTTATGAAGTAAAACTTGATTAATCAGGTATTTTGTCACCCAACGAGTAATAAAAGTTTCAGAGGGCGTTATTTTATGCCAAGAAGGATCTGGCCAGAGGCAGTGGGCAGTTTGAACAGCTCCAGCCCTGGAAGGGGGTTTGGATTTGCTGCTGACTTCAGCGACAACAAAGCTGGGGCTTGCCTGGAGGCAACAGCTCCTTTCACCCTCTCCTCCAGCCTGGTGTCAGAAACTGCTGGCCAGCCCTGCCATCTCATTTTTCTATTTACAGTCTGCACAGAATCATTTCCCCCTCAACCCAAGCAGCGACTGACATCACATTGGAGATAAATGTCCTGTGGCAGTGGCCCAGCACAAGATAGGAGGGAGAAAGGGTCAGTGTGTCGGAAATAGATAATAAATAACATCAGATGCTGCATTATTGAGCTCAAAACTCTTCTATTAGATATAAGGACTCTGAGATATGCTACAGCCCTTAAAATAGGATAAGAATCATAGTACTATTAGCTGTTAACACTCTGCAACACCAGATACTTGTTGAAAGGGACTATTGATCAACAGAGATGGAAAACAGGTTTTTGGCAGCTGCTTGCCAGTTGGAAGTTAATATGGGAGTCAATTAGCAGCAGATAAATGTCCCCTCTCCGAGATCACCAGCAGAAGCTTTCCAAGAGGAAGATCCAGGCATGGCTTTAAATATCATCACAGGTTTAAATACCAGCACTATGGTCCTAGAAATGATTTTTTCAGTGAAGTGAAAGGGTTGAGGTGGAAAGCAAAGCAGCTCAAGAGCAAGGCAACCCAGCCCACACAGAGTGTGTGTTACCCCTCATGGTCCTGCACCAGCCAGGGGGAAAATGAAGTGATTTTTGCTCCCAGTGTAAGATGGGGGGACTGTGACTGAATGCCAAAAAGCTGCAGAGTCTGGGAATGGGAGAGGGATTCCCTCTGGTGAGGAGAGCCCGGCGCTGCACAGGGACCCGCACAGGGCAGCAGAGCCGGGGGCTGCACTGGGAGCTGCAGCAGAGCTGCTCACACCCATATCCCTGTCCCTGTCCTCCCCTGCCCACAGCCTCAGCCCTGCCCTCACCTCTGTTTCTGCAATTCCACCTGCTCAGAGCTGTTTGCCCACACCAGCAGGAACCCAACGAATCTGAGTTTAACCCAAACCAGTTTCAGTCCCCAGCACACAGGGCTGGGAGTGCTCAGAGCCAGCTCCGGGCACACAGCATGTGACAAGGACCTTGGGCTGACATTGGGGAAGTTTATCTTGAACAATCTGTTTGCTCCTGGGTGCAGGGCAGGCTCACAGCATGGGATGTCACAGTCAGCCCCAGCAGTGGGCTGGGGAGGGTTTATCAGCGTCCCCAGTTTGGGTTAAACCAGCCTATTGCTTTCACAGAACCCCAGAATTTCACAGAACCCCAGGTTTGGGTTGGGAGGGCCCTCAAAGCCCATCTCATTGCAGCCCTGCCATGGCAGGGACCCCTTCCACCGTCCCAGGCTGCTGCACACCCCATCCAGGTCCAGCCTGGCCTTTCCTGCCCAAACATCACCCACAAGGTGAGGGCTGCTCCATCCCTGCTTCGTGCATGGAACTTGTTCACTCACTGAGTTAATCACTAAACCAAATTCCCAACAATTCACTGCACATGAGTGGAACCCTGGCCTGCCCAACAATCACTCCAGGTTTGTTATCTACAACTACCAGGGCATGGTGACAGGGTGTGCTCAATGGAGATGTGGATAAAATGTGGTTTTCAGCACTCAGATCTCCCTGAAACACTTGGCTTCAACGCTTGCTACATCTTCCTGTCACAGCATTTACCCTTGTGACTGGAAATCTCTGCCTTCTGCTTTTTCCCCATAATTCTGGGTGTTTTGCCCACTTTATCCTGACCCCTATAAATGCATAAATCCCTGTCCCCAGCAGGCACCGGGAACTGAATGAGAGGAATGGGTTTGGCTTACCAGGAGCTCCTCTTTCTGTTCTGCATCCATTTCAAGGAAGTGTCATGAGGGTGTCAAGTGCTTTCCCTGCAATCTCGCCAGCTCTGGGAAGCAGCCACTTCCTTCCCAGCTTTCAACACCGTCCTTGGAAAAGATAAACATGGAAAGCATGTGCTGGAAGGAGATAACCCAGGGACTGAGGCTCTGGGGAGAAGGAAAGGTGAAGGAAAATCAGCAACTAGTGGCATTGCCTCAGCACAATACAGCACAGTACAAATACACTCCCTCATCCTGGGAGTTTTAACACGAGGCAGGTAAAAGTTGCTGCCTGGCAAAGTGAGCCCAGAGTTTACAGCATCAGAAGAATCACTCTGGTTAGACTTTTAAGAAGATTTGCACAGATGTTACAACTTAATTTCCTAGATTTGACTTGACGAGCAAAAGCACAAACTCAAATACAGGAATACAAAAGCAAAATGAAGTAACACAAAAAGCACAGGACATTTTTCAATAACTAAAGTATTATATTACTTTGAACATCACCACTCATTCTGTGATCTCAGGTTGAAGATTCAGCAAGTCTGATTTGAGCAGTTTGTGCCAACAAGCCTAAAAGAGAGCAGGCTTACAGGCTACCTATTTAAATCTGGGTTTAGCATATCCCTTCCCAAACTGAGGACAGATGAGATGGAGAGTGGCAGCTCTAGTTTTAGGCTCAAACTTTCAGGACATGTGCCACAGCAGCTGCAATAATGGCCTGAGGAGGAAAAGGAATGGTCCAGTGATTCTTAAAATAGAATATGGGAAGCCTCAGTTCAAAGGCTTGATATAACACGGATAAATTCCTTTGCAATGTCAGCTATGCCTGCAAACCGATGAGGAATTGAGCACTCGGTGTGGATTTTGAATACAATCACACCAAAAGCTGGGAAGGAGGCTCGGAGAGGGCTCACGGTGCTGGGTGAGCGGGGTTTGCCCAGCTCCGATCTCTGAGGGCGGCAGAGGACGGGGCAGCGCCGGTTCTGTGTTCCGGGAGCCGGAACCCCCGTCAGACCGGGACAGCCCCGGCTCCGGCCGCGCTCGGGCTGCGCTGCGGTCCCGCCGCTCCATTCGGGGTTTGCTGGTACCCCCGTGCGGCCACGGCAGGGAACAGGCTGCTGTTAATCGCCGAGCGCTAATGAGCCGAGCAATCCCCAGGAATCCCCCGGGCTGTGGAAGGAGCACCGGGGGCTCCCAAATCCACCGTCCCCTCCGACGTGCCCAGATCCAGCTCGCTCTGAAATCGTGGATGATTTTGCAAGAGAATCAATTCAGTATCGAGGGGATTTTTCTCACTGGGGCTTGGCAGCACAGGAGTTATTGGATCATGGTATGGCAGGGAAACCTGGGCAGCTCCAGCCAGGCTGCAGGCACCAAAACCCTTCCACAAACACCCCAGCACAGGAACAACCTCTGCTATTGCCTCCAGTAAGAAGGAGATAGTGAGAAAAGCCAACTTAATTGCCCAAGTTTGCAATCAGTCCTCGGGCTAAACTCAGAACCCCTAATACAGGAACGTTCAATCTTGTGCTGAGGAGAGACTGAATTGCATCACGAAGCACCAAGACACCACTTCAATGGAATAAAAACAAACAAAATCTGTCTGGGCATTGCCAAAATAGTAATCCAGATTAATAGTAGTCTAATAGTAACTCCTCTCCAGGAGGAGCCTGCCACACACACCCACCTCTGCACAAACCTGAGAGCAGGGCAGAGCTGCAGCCTGCAGGGAAATCTGTCCAAAATCCAAAAGTAACCTCAGTGGGGTAACTGAGGGAGAAAAAATAAATCTACTATCAAATCTCTTTAAAGGGGAAAAGTAGAAATTTTGTTTGGGGTTTATGTGTCCCACAAAATGCAGAGAACTGTGGTGCCTGCTCCACACCTGGGCATTCCCACCTGGGACTGCTCCTTCTTGGTTCTCCAAGTCCTTTCTCCAGGCTGGTTTGCTGTATCCAAGGCAATGAACTGTTTTTGTTTGGAGGCCTTAATGCATCTAAAAAAGTGTCAACTTCACGAAGTTCTCCCTGAAATTTTCTACTGCTGTTTCTTTTGCCACATCATAGATCTTCTGCCTCCCCTCATAAAGAGATGGTTAAAAAGTTAAAAAAGAAAAAAAAAAAGACAAAACAGTTTTTAATAGAGTCTTTAAAAAGCCCAGTCTCTCACATCAGAAATCTTCTAAAGCCAACTTATTAAAGATCTTTATTAGCTTCAATCAGCTTTACCACAGCTCCCCCTGTGCCATCTCCTTCCCATCCCTTACAAATGATGGGCTCACTCTGTAAATTGTGAGTTTAACTCAAGCTCCATTTCATCTCCACCAACGGCAGGAGAAGGTGCCATTGCTCAGGAATTATAGTCAGCAATATTAGTCCCTGGGTATGGTATTACCATATCTGGGATGATTTAGGGACAATGAAATCCCTGTGCCATCAAGCTGCGTGATTCCTCTGACAAAAAACGATCCTGCAACTCAATATCCTCTGGATGCACTCACTGAATTCAGCCCATTTGCCTTCCTTGCTCCCTTTCAGCCCACCCGTGGCAGGGCTGGAGGAAACTGTTGCTTCTTCCAAAGAGAATTGAAGGTAAAAGGAAAACTGCTGCAGGGGAATGATTCTGAAACTCAAATGTTCGTCCTAGGGCACGAACTGGGAGGAGCAGGGACCTGGGGAGCCCTCCTGGCATGGTCCAGTTCACCTGTTCTCGTGGGTTTTAGCCCAATTCCCTTTCAGTTTGACAGAAACCCATGGCTGGGGGAAAGGTGGCTCTGTAGGATATGGGAAAGTGACCCCTGTCTGGGAACTTACATTAACTTTGCTCACATTGCTCACATTAACTTCTGCTCAGTTTAATTGTTGCTGCTTTGGGGAGAGTCCAGAGACTTTGCTCTATAATTTATCAGTAATTTCACTGTTCTTAAAACCTCAGCAAAATCCTGAAGCATTGGGAAAACAAGGATCATTCCCAGTATCCACTTCCAGCATCCCAAAGGCTTCAGCCCTGAGCAGAACTTGGTCATTCTTTGCAACTTCACCTATTAAGAGGGTAATAAATGACAACAGCAGTTTGGCCCTATTTCCCAGGTGTCTTGTGCTGAAATCAATAAATGCAGAAACAAATTAGTGGCAGAACTCCAATATTGCATGGATTTAACCCATCCTGTGCCCAGCTTCAAGGCCTGCTGTGGAGCACAGAACTCATTTGCCTTTCTGTTGCCAGTGGTGACTTTCTGGCCCCTGGATGTGTTTCCCAAAGCTCCAGCAGGACAAATCCCCGCTGCTGCAGAGCCCACCCAAGGGACCAACCTGTTAACTGCACCTGGCAGCACCAGTCCCACTCCCAACAGATGCACAAGAGACAATTTTCCATGTAAAACGATTACAATTTAGCAGAAAAAATGTCTGTTCAGCTTCAGGCGCTCTGGCAGGCGGCGATGCAGATTTGTGGTGCCTCTAACCACGAAGCAGGCACGGGCTGCAGCTCCCCAGCTCTAATTTACACAGCTAATTAGTTGGATTTACTGGCTTCAGCATCCCTCAGTCTCTATTTGCTTAAGGAGAAATAGATGAGCCCTGCCTGTCGAGTCAAGCCCAACAGGCCAATAACTCCAGCAGTGCAGGGCACAGCCAGGGGGAAGCAGCTCAGCACCCAAAATATCCTTTGCTTTCTGAGGAATTTAGGAGGCAGACCCGCTTAAAATCACTGTTTTTGTGTTTGGCTGGAGAAAACATCCTGCAAGGATCCACACAGGTCAGCATGGGCTGCTGGGGTGGGGAGATGGAGAAGTTAAGGAGTAATTCCTCCAAGAAAGAGCAGCCCTGGGTTCCCCTTCATTAGCTGCACTTTGTTAATGATGGGGTGAAGAGGTCACCCAGCCCGAGATGGACACAGGGAACTCCAGAACATTCCAGCTGGAAATTGGGCACAGGCACCCCCTCAGACCCAGCTCCTCTGGAAGTACTCGTTCATTTATAGATGCCCAGCAACGTAAACCTCTACAAAAGCAGGGTAGGCTGTTTCCAACTTTCTGATTTTAACATTTAATTATTATTTTCCTTTCTGCAGCGACATCCCACTGCCCAGCCGCCCCAGCGACTGCTCAGGAGGTTTGGTGGCTGTTTCTGGGTGGGGTTTAATGAAGATTATTAAGGATTATTCACCATTATTTCTTTTCTGTTAGACAGAGCAGCTATGGAACACGGGATGGAGCAGCTCCTGGGGGCACATCCCAATCTGCCTCTTGGGCCTGCAGCCACTCCAGGACACTTCCAGCACATTGGAAATTTCTGGATGTGAAACTCTGCCCTGCTCGTTTTCACTGGATTCCCTCTGAAATCAGCACAGGTTGAAACAGGTCACTGAACTTAATCACAAACAGACACTGAAATCCCAGGGAAAGCCAAGCAGAGACGGAAAAAATATTCATCTGACAGCCACTGAAGGAGACATTTACACAGGGGGGTTTGGGTTTGGCTCTGCTCTGGAGTCTAAGTAGCAATTATAAAAATGGAGCATTTTTACTCAAAAAATCTCGTCTCCTGCTTAGTCACTACCCCAGCCAGGTCTGGATTCGATTAGCAGGAGCAACAATATTCAAGTTTAAGTGCAGAAATGTAACACATCATCAGTTTTATGGAGCCAGTTCTGGTTTCACTCCCAAGAAAAGCTCACCAGAATTTTACTTTTCTCTGCAGCAAGATCACTGTATTCCTCCCTGTTTCGTACAGTGCTACATTTTAGAAAATAAAGAAAAATTAACTCAGATTTATTTACAGGTTCCATTTTCAGCCTCCAAGTAAGCCAAGGCTCTAAAAACACCCTGCAGTGATCTAGCTTTTAGGCAAGGAAACCTCACTTTCAGGTAAGGAAATCTTGCTTTTCAGGTGTGAATTACAACAATTAATTATCTGAATGAAAGCACAACACAGGCATGAAGAAAGCAAATGCTCTTAAACCACATGAAGTGAACTAAAGGCAGGAGAAATTAGAGAGCATTAAGAACAGTCCAAGCCAAACCGTATCCAGCTTTATTAAAGGTACTTTTCATGAACAATCATGGTAATTTAGGCAGGACATGGGCTACAATCCGCAACATTTTACAACAACTGTCAAACTCCCCTCCCTTTGTGGACTACTGAAATGGAGAAGTTGCTAAAAACCGTCAGAATGTTCAGCTTGCACTGGGTGAAGTTTAGAGTGAGGGTGGGCGCGTTCCCATGGCGCGCTGTCTGACAACGCTGCACAAACCCACCCTGACTTGGAGGGGAGCACAAACTCCAGGGGCAGAATTCCGCATCTGAGGGTCCACAGGGCGAGAGAGGAAGAGCAGCTCCTTTCTGAGCCAGAACATCCCAGGCTGGACACCAGCCATGCAGATCCTCTGCCAGGGGAACGTCCCAGCTCTGTGGTTTGGAGTGATGGCTCTGGGTGAGCAGGGGACACCAGGGCAGAGCTGGTGGCACTGGGATGTGCAGCAGGCAACAGCATCGAGGGAGCTCTGATGTTCACTTGGACACAATGACACGCAGCACGGGGGAATCCCTTCTTCCTCCCTGCAGGAAGGGCCCTTCTTCCAAAAACTGGGGGACTGGCAGAAGCTTTTCTTATTAAAATTTAGGTTTTGAGAAATAGACTAAATGACATTTGTCCCCATTGCCCCCCACCCCCCCAGAACACAACAATGAAGCGGTCTGTGTGCTAACAACATAGCTTAAAAAAAAGTAAACCAAAATTCTGCATTGTTATAAAACTTGATAAAAAATAGTATTTCAAACTGTACAGTCACCAGAAGTACACAGTTATCAAAAATTCACACGTTTTACTTGGCTTCACCAGCACCTTCGGCTTTCTGTGCCTGAAAGGAAAAGGGGAACAAGTCAGCACATTAAAAAATGGACACTCATTTTTCCATACAGCAAAACCCTGAGCAGAACAAATCCTCTCTGGGCTGCACAGCTCTGATTTTTAATAAAATTAAATTGAACATCTGTTGCACCATAAAACACAACTTAGAAGTTGCTTTTTGAATTCACAGAAGAACAGTAACTTCCATGTGGCAACATCCCCTGGCAAACAGACAATTTAACTCTTTACCGACACCCCCTGTGCCGAGTGCTGTAAGCAGCACCCACAAGCCAAGACCTGTCCCAGTCCGAGGGAAAGGAATCAATGCAGCTGCACACCAGCCTGCTGGGATACCTGGTCTGTTTTGGCATCTCCATTTTCTGCAGGGTTGTTTCCCTCCTTGCCAGCATCAGCTTTTCCTTTCTTCCCCTTGGGCACCTTCTCGCTCTTCTGTGAATGCAAGACAACATTTGCTGTCAGCTCCCAGAGCCAGGCAGAGCCACAGCCCCCTTTGGGGTGCTGGCCCCAGAAGAACACAGACACCCAGGTTTGCTTGTGAAGGGATTGACAGCAAGTGGGAACTCCTCACTTGGGTATTTTTATGCAAATTCTGTGAAATCTGCAAGTTGTCAGTTCAGCTTTAGGATGCAGCTCCATTTCCTCACTGCACAGCTGTTCAACAAAGGTTTGTCAGCTGTAATCATTGCCAGGCAATGCCAAACCTTATCACCGTTTATTCACCTTTCCAAAAACTCACCTTTGGAGCTGCTTTTTTAGGTTTGGGCTCTGGCTTGGGAGGAGCGGGCTTCTGCAAGGGAGAGAAAACCTGGTCAGACACTTGTGGAATGGTCTGGCTTGGGAGCACCTCAAAGCCCCTCCAGTGCCACCCTGCCATGGCAGGGACAGCTCCCACCGTCCCAGGGGGCTCCAAGCCCTGTCCAGCCTGGCCCTGGGCACTGCCAGGGATCCAGGGGCCTGCCCACCCTCACAGCCAGGAACTCCCTCCCCATATCCCACTCTCTGGCAGTGAGAAGCCATTCCCCCTTTGTCCTGGCACTCCAGGCCCTTGTTCAAGTCCTGCTCCAGAGAAACAAACTACTTTCTTTTACTTTTTTTAAACATTCAGCCAAATAGCTTCGTTTTAGGAAAGCAAATAAAGCATTTGAAACTGCAGCAGCTGTTTGGTTTGTCCATTATTTTACCACTCCCACAGCAGCACACAATGAGGCAGGGCCTTAAGGCAGGAACTGAATTTTCACCTCCAGCGCTGACACACATTTGCACACCCAGAGGTCGTGTGTAAAACCAGCGAGTGTGGTGACACCAGCAAGAGGATACTCACAGCAGATAACCTCGCTGATCTCCGCTGGGGCTGTTGGAAAAGGAAAACAGTTCTACTGAAATGACACGGGATATCAACTCTCAACATCTCACAAACTTGCCCTCTTCCCAAAGTAGTCAATCCCCAGAAATTTTATCTATAGCTCTTTAGTTTTTAGAAATTAAGATGGTAGTTTCCCAGTTTCCCTTTTTCTGTGTTCTCAAGAAACGTGAGGCTATGCTGTTGAAAATTACTAATAGCTAATGATAGTTGAGTAGATTTTTCAGAGTTAAAAGAAGATTTCTCATGGTTAAAAAGCAGTTAAGACTTTGAGAAGTCAGAATCAATTGAGATAACCCTCCCCGCTACACCCCAGTTATTCTGACGACGTTAAACCTCATCCTCCAAGGGAAACACTTGATGATCCAACTTTCTCAAAACACTGAACTTCTTACCTCATCCTTAACTTTGGCCTTATCGCCCTTGGTCTCTCCTTCAGCCTGGGGACAGGGACACAAGTTGTAGGGACCGGTGATGGGCAGGGCTCCCGTTCCCCGCTGTTTTACCCCAAATCCCGGGGGGACCGTCCCCACGGCGGCGCGGCGGGCGGGGCGGGGGATGCCGGGCACGGCCCCGCACGGCGCGGCCCAGGCGGGTCCCGGGGCCGGTGCGGGGGCGCCGCTGCCGCTCGGGGCGGGCCCCGCTCCCCATCCCCATCCCTCCCCTCCCGCCCCCGCCGTTTTGGCGGCAAAGCGCCGCCGCCGCTTCCCGCCCTTTCCCGCCCGCACCGGCGCTCCCCTCCCCCTCCCCTGGCCCCGACCTCCCGCCAAAACCAACCGGTTCGGACCGGCGG
>JAWWEX010000094.1:6255283-6282279 GCA_035583215.1 Arremon brunneinucha | reverse complement strand
GGTTCGGCCCGGGGGGCCCCGCCCGCCGCCCGCGGCCGCGCCGGTACCGGCCCCGCGCCGCCCCCACCCCGCGAGGCCCCGCGGCTCCGTTACCGCCCCGAACGCGCGGGGGGAGCGCTGGTCCCGCCCCCCCTCCCACAGGCGGCTCCGTGAGGGGGGAACGGGCACCGTGAGGGGGGAGAGGGCGGCGGGGGCGGCACGTACCTTTCTCTTGGGCATGGTTCCGCGTGTGTGAGTGTGAGAGTGAATGTGTGTGTGTAAATGTGTCAGTGTGTGTGTGCGAGTGTGTGCGGAGAGCGGAGCGCGCCGGGCGCCGTGAGGGGGCGGAGGGAGCGGCGCGGGAGGCGGGGGTGCGGGAGCCGGGCGCGCTGGCGGCGCTGCGGAGCGGAGCGGGGCGCTGCGGAGCGGGGCGCTGCGGTGCGGGGCTGCACCCGGCGGGCTGCGCTGGTCCCGACCCCACTAATTGGAATCGGGTGTTTATAAAGTTTTATATAGAGCCGGACGCGGCCCAACCGGTTCCAGCCGGATCCCCGCCGCCCCGCGCGCCCATTGGCCCGCGCGGGTCACGTGGGCTGGGGCCAAGGCGGGGAGGGAAGGAGGGGATGGGGGGGCGCGCGGAGGGGGCGGCGCGCGCGCCAGCCCCCCCCCCCACCCCCCCCGCCGGCCGGGCGCGCGGCAACCCCGCGGGGGGGGGGGGAGGAGAAATGGGGGGGAAAAGGTGAAAATTGGGGACGTGAAAATTGGGGATGTGTAAAACGGCTCGGGAAAAAGGGGGGGAAGGAACACCCCGAACCCCGCCGCCAGCCCGCGCAGGTGAGCGGAGCTGTTCGTTCAGCACCTCCCGCCCCGCGGCCCCTCCCGGGGCAAGCACCGGGCGCCCTTTCCCTGTGCAAACACCGGGGATGCGGAGACCTGGTCCGGAAAGGAGGCGGCAGCGCTGGAAGGAGAGACAGAAATGTTAAAAAGCAATAAAATGACGTCCAGTCAATTCACGCAGGTGCCCGCTGCCGGTGCCAAGGGAAGTTGGGCTCCTTCCAAGAGGGGACATGGCTCACACCTGGCACAGCCACGGCCCCTGGGCTGTAAATCCAGCCGAACATCATCGCCGCTTCACCGTGCCCTGAACCTTTCACTTTCTAGTTCAGCCTCATTCAGAACAACGCCCCAAGGAGCAGCCTGTCCCCCTTCCCTGCCCAGGTAAACCCAGGCTGTTTCACACCTCAGCTGCATATTTTTCCAGCCATACTGATTTTTCCCATCTCCAGCCCATATAAATTAATGATGGAGGTGCTGTTCTCACTGACAGAAGCCTGTGGATTTGTTCCCACAGATTCACTGGAAAGATGCACTCCTGAAACCCTGGGGTCTGCCTGGGTAACTCATCTCCACCCTCTAACAAAGGGAGGCTCACAGGGGAAATAATTGCAATTGCATTTACAGGAATAACTGATGCAGGTGAAATGCACAAAGCCAGGTAACAGGAACCTTTTGCCACTGCTTGAAGGGCACTTCCTCCTCCCCTGCTCCATAAAATGGATTAAAACTTCCCAAACAAGTATTTTATAAACCAGACCCTTCACTTACCTGCCCTGCATCAGGACCAGTACTTTGTGGAAAGCCATGTCTGTGGCTTTTGTCACCTGCAGAGTCAGAACACAATAAAAACTTTTTTTTTTCTTAAGGCAAAAAGGCACTTTTTGAGTAGAAGTCTCCCCACCAGCCTGGCAAAGCAGACTGGAGAGTTTCCATCTCATGGAGAGTACACTGCTTCCAGTTTCCTGAAACATGGAGAAAATAAAATACAGCAAAAGAAGTTTAAAATCAACAGCTCTCATCACTCAGCACATTTTCAGCCAAATTCTCTTTGCTACTTACACAAGAGGTGGAACCTGCACAGCTTCACTCTTTGGGGCAGGCTTTGGGGCATCAGCAAACTGCTCACACTGCACTGTAAAAATAACCTTCAAATCATTCCCAGGCCAATAGGAATCACATGAGGAGTCTGTCACAGATTAAATATTATTATATTAAACCTGGATTCCAGCTTCATCACACCTTAAAATAAGCAGCTCCACATACTTTTAAACATTTGGGTTATTTTTTAAATAACTTTGGTATGAATATACTTTATTCCCAGTTTGACTACACAGCTCTTCACAATCACAGGCCAAGTGCTCAGTGTGCAGCACTTACAAGGCTGTTAAATCTGCATTTTGTGGTTTTCACCTGGAGGTAAGAAGAAACACTTCAACACCCAGCAACAGCTGGTACTGCCACACGTGTGTGTGCAGCAGCAGCAAAAATCAAGACATTTTCAGTTACTTTGATCGTGGGGACGGAAACCAGGAGGAATGAGAGATGGAAACAACCCTGGAAACCAGTTTGTCCATCTCCCTGCCAATGGAAAACTGAGAACAACCAACACTCCACAGCTGCTCTGGCCACTCCCTTTAGGATCAGCCAAACTGCCCTTCTGAACCATCTGGGGTCAGGGGTTGGTTCTGGCTGCTGTATTCCTGAATTAGGCCCTCCCTCATTCCCTGCAACTCCCTCAGAGGGTCTGGCATGCGGCAGCCATAACCTGTTTAGCCAATTCCCTTCCTGAGAAGGTTCATTCCCAGCCAATCCTTTTTTCCTGCCTGCTCAGAGCCTTTCCCAAGGTCACTGTGGTCCAGCACCTCCTGCACCTGGGTTTTCCCCAATACACTGCTCAGGAGAGATCTCAGAACCTGCTGAAGCTTTGGACCAGCTTTTTTTCCTTACAGCAAGGCTGGAACCCTTCCTTTATCTCTCAGAACCTGCTGAAGCTTTGGGGCAGCTCTTTTTCCTTACAGCAAGGCTAGAACCCTTCCTTTAGCTCTCTGGAGACCAGGAGTGGACACATCCCACCCAGCAGTCAGGGGGAAAAGACAAGATGTTTCCCATTGAGCAGGCAGGGGGGAATGGCCCTGACACCAGAACAATCCTCTCCCCTGATGGGACAGCAGAGCACATCTCAACAGGAGATTCCCTGCTGCAGAGCCAGGGAAAGAACCCGAGCCCAGACTGATTTAACAGCACTGAACTGGTCTGGCTGGGGCAGTTCAGGAGCAACCAGAGAACTGGGGGAGGCTCATTGCAGTTAACTTCTTGTCACCGGAGCACCTGGGCTGCCAAGGGCCCGGCAGCAGAGACCCAGCAGGGTGCAGGGGTCTGTCACCAGGGCAGGGAGGTGACACAGGACGGCAGCACCTTCCTCAGCAGCATCACAGGCCAGGAGAGCTGACAGCAGCCATCCCTGCCCGGGCAGGGCCAGCGGGACGGGAGCTCCTGGCGCAGCCCACGGCTCGCTCTGCAGGCTGTGCTCCCCGAGCCAGCACCTGTGTCACGCAGACACCGGGCACAGTCTCTCCAAGAAGTCAGCTCTCTTGTGCTCCAGGGCCTGCAGGAAGCCCTGGATCCTCTCCTCCCTCAGGGCTGTGCACTTCTGCAGCAGCGAGCGCCGGCGCCGCGAGTCTCCGTGGGACAGGCAGCCCTCCTGCTGCAGCTTCCTGCTCACGTACGCCTGGTCCCTCTCCAGCTGCTGCCGCCTCCTCTCCTCCAGGTAGGAGTCTCTGGCCTTCTGGAGGGAAAAGCAGGAGTGTCAGCACCTTAGCTCACCTGTGGAACAGGGCACAAACAGCCTCTGCTTGGCCGTGGATCTGCAGGTTCACTCTGGGTCTGCCTGTTCCACCTTGAGGCAGCCTGCCCAAAAACACAGGGATGTCCTCCTGGGCCTGGCCTCCGAGACACAGCTCTGCTCAGAGCATGAACTCCTAGTTAGAACAGATAAAAGTCAGGACAGATTGTGGGAAAACCCTCAGATACTGGAATCAGAGAGGAACAGCTACAGGAGAACTCCTGAACCCCAACATGCACACTCTTATCTAACTCACCACTGTTATCACAGCGTTTTTGATCCTATTCCCCTGGCTGCTGAAAGGTTTTAGGGGATTCCAAACCATGACTTGCAGGGCAGTTCTTTGAGATGATCCAGTATTGAGCTAATCAGCTTTAAAACAAAAGCAGGAATAAGCTCAGCATTCCCAAATTTCTGTGATCTAAGGTGTACTGGCTTGAGACACAGCAGGAGAGAGGCAAAGGCAGGAGCCATCCTTGTCTACTCAAGTATTTGAAATGTTTCGTTGTAGAACATCACTTTTAGATTTCTCCTTATTGCACACATCCTGGCCTGCAGCTTCCAGCAGCAAAAACACATCAGCAGGCAGGAATATCGAGGTTCTATTTTTAAAAACTGTAAAACTGGTCACTGTGACATAAACTGACACACAGACACACTTGGGAAGTGCTGGTCTTTCAAGCAAGCAAGAAGAATAATTACTGTAATGAGAGCCTGACTCACTCATCCCCACACTTTTCCTGAGCCCAAGGCAGCTATAGCTCTGGAAATTAGCTCTTGTTGTGCTGGCAGTGTGAGCAGAAATATCCCCAGCAAACCCACTGAATGGATGCACTCAGGGCTGACTGCAAGGATCATCACCAGCCTGCTGAGCAGGAGACTTCAATCCCTCAAAGCTCAATTCTGTTCATGGCCCAGGAAAGACTCAGCTCACCCCTGCAGGGGCAGCCTGGCCAGCCAAGCCCTGCATTCCTTCCCAGATCTACCAGGTACCAAAAGCAGGCTCCAGCTGATCCTGGGACTCCATGGAGAGCAACAAACAGCTGGGAAATAAAATGGCAGCCACTGAAAGTGATGCTGTTTGAGCTGATGGAAGGAGGAATTCTTTTGTCCAATGTCTCCAAATCAAGGGGGGTTTCTATGCCTTGTTACCCCTTCCATCCTGCTGCCCATCCACACCCCAAAAGCAGCAGCCCATTCCCAAAGCAGCTGTAAAACATCTGGCTTCTCAGCAAGTCCCCCCCAGCCCCACCATCCTCACTACAGCAACCCTTCCACCAAGAGAATTTACTTTGTGACCTCTTTTGGATTTCAAGATCACCTATTTTAAATTTAAAAAGATCCAGCTCCTAAATCTCAGTTCCTCAGAGGGAGAAGTCCTCCCTTTGCACAATTGTGAGGGTTCCCTGGAAAAAGAGCAGCCTCAGACACTGCAAAGTGGCTCTTACAGGGGAAAACTGACCAGAGGACAAATGTGGACAATGAGAAACCTTGATAATAGCATGGCATGAACACATCCAGCCACCAACCAGAACTAAGAAAAGCTGAGAATAGCTGGGAACAGAAGCTGCATTTGTTGCCTGTCAGAAACCAGCACCAGGAGCAAAGTCAGAACAGCGACCTTACTGTTCCAGACAGAGGCCAAGCTCATGGCAATGACAAACACTACTGCCTTTTCTGCTTCCCTCTTCGTGCAGAAGGTGAACTGCCATTAGCTGTACTAATACAATGAATTGCTGGTAGGAAAAGGGCAGACTTGGGCCAGAAATAGGAACAAAAGAGGTTAAGGACATGGAGAGTTTGGATGCTGCCAGACTGGCTGCACTTGATTAAATTCAGCCATAGCCACAACTGGCTATAATCTCTTTGACAACTCTCAGGGGTGAGCAAGGTCCCTGAAGGTAGAAAAGGGCAGTGGAGTGCCTGCTTTTAAAAAGAGGACCCAAATAATTAAGGAACAGACACATTGAGCAGTGAGATGTGGTGGGGATAAAGAGCTGCCACCCTGAGGTCCTGCCAGTCACTGCTGCCTCTGCCACCAGCTGCTGCCCCCACATTTCTCCATCAGGAGTTCCAGCTTCCACACTGGTTTTGCTTAAAAATAGCCAAACTCCTATCTCACTACTGAACTGGCCAGCTGTGTCAGAACCAGGTCAGGGAGCGCTCACAGCAACAGAGCTAAAAGGAGAGGAACAACGTCAGTGAGCAGTAGGAACAATCCCTTCAGCAGGTACATCTGGACCCACCAGAAAGGGGACACTTGTCCCCAGACTCACAGCTCAGGCTGCCGCATTCCAGCTCCCAGAAAGGAAACTCTACACCTATTTGTTACAGCCCTAAAAACAACAGTGGAGTTGGAGGAAGAGGATGTGAGTACTCCGTGCTTGGTGCAGTGTGAGTGCAGGTCTCACCCTGTGGCACAGCAGCAGTGCTCACTGGGTGTGTGAGCCCTGGCACAGATGCTCCAGCTGCTGCAATGAGTGACAGAGGCAGGGCTGACTTTGGAGATTCCGGGTCTTGCTGAAAGCAGAGGAGCCTGGCCACACACCAAGACCTTGTAACAAGCCACAGGGGTACAGCAGCAGCAACACATGAGCTGCTACTGAAACAAAATGGTAACTAACAACCACTGCTCCCCCTCTGCAGCCTCTCACCTGAGCTCAGCTGCTGTGCAGGTAACACATGGGGCTGGGCTTCCCACTTCCCCAAGGCTCCTTACCTGTAAAGCACTGTAGTTCATCTGGAACTGAAGGATAGCTTCACACAAGTTCCAAAAGGAATATTCTGGCCACAAGACTGATTGAAACACCAGGCATGAATGGGATGTCTGCAGAAAGCAAGATCACCAACAATTTAATCACTGAGCAAGAGAAAAACTCATTAAGATGCAACTCTGTTGGGCAAACTGTGCCACTTTCCCCACAAAGGTTTTACCTAGGCTGTGTTATCAGATTCTACTTAAAGTGAGGTAAAAAGCAGCTAGGAGAGTCTGAAATTGCACAATGTAGAGTCCTTCTAATTTGTTTTCAATGCTGGGACACCAGTCATCCACTCCTGCATCAGCAGAATTCTTTCTAATGCTGTGTTGCTCTTCAGAGAGGTATTTTTAATAGCTTAAGCATCACAGACTTATAAAAAACCTAAAACAGCAACACTGGAGTACCAAAGGCTGAGGGAATAACAGTTGAACTGAGGATCAGGACATGACATTTAAGCCATTCTTCAAATGACATCTCATGATATTCCTTACTGCCCACTCATGGCATTTAAAGTGCCTCATGGAGCCAAGAGTTGTGGTGCACTGAAGATATCCTTGAGCTGGAAGATGAAAGGTTTCAAGTCAAAACCTATTTTTGCCTCCAAGTTCCTCACAGTTTGGGATAAATGTGTTCCCATGATGACTGCTAAAACAATCCAACACTTAACAGGACTCCTGTACCACTGAGAGGAGCAAGCCAAGTGTTATTTCATAGCATCAACACCACCCAGGGTATGGGTGTGCCCAAAAACAGGGGGAGGAGAGGGGATGCCTTGGTAGGTATGCACAGCTCAGGCCAGACAACTTCTGAGAACTTGCCAATTAAATAATCTGGAATGGGAATAATTTGATGTGGTTGCCTAAAGGCAATTTGGTTTTGGCTCCAAACTACATGTAAAATAACACGTGAGCTTCAGCTGAAGCAACTCCACTCAAATGTTCTCTACAAAGAAGAAACTATCTAAAGGTGAGGAGAGGAGCCAAGGGATGAGAATTCATGATTTTAAGCAAACACGGCTCTGCCAGACACAGATTGCTCAGAGGTGCCCCAGCACTCAGCCCATCCTGGAAGTTACCTGACCCCAGCAGAAGGAGATGCAGAGCCCTCACATCTGCTTGCACCTGGAGTCAGTGGAACAGCAGCACCCTCTGAGGCAAAGGTGGACTATCCCAAGGAGAGAAGAGAGACTTTACCTGCCAGAGTAAGAAGTCACTGAGGCGAACCTCCCCAGAGGTCCTTATCAGCAGGTCAGGGTCAGGGGAGTTGCTGGTGTACAGACATTTATCCAGCAGCGACTCAGACACGTCACTGAAAGAGACACAGCCTGTCACACACCCTCCTGGCCTGATGGATGTGCCACAAACCAGAACTAAGGGCTTTTCTGTAAACTCAGGGCTGGAAATTAAAACTGTGTGGTGGAGCTGAACCACAGTCAGCCATCTACTTTCTTCTTTTAGACACTGCTGTCTGCTCCACAGGCTATTCCAAACGCTGCTTCAGCCCCCAGAGCATCCCACTCCATGCTCTTTGAAACATAACACAGTGGTGGAAGCAGACTGTGAGGGCTTCCATCTGCAGCAGGGAGCAGAGTGTAACTATTCCTTCTCCTTCAGGGTGGAGGAACAGCGCAGCATTCATGATTCATCTGTTGTTTGACCTCATAGCTAAGACTGTCAGCCAAGCAGCCAATTGTTGCGGCATAAAATCTGCCTTCACATTTAAACTAACTTAAGACACAGACCTAATTTCTCTTCTGCCTTGGTTGTGTATCTATCACCATGGTAACTGAAATAATAAAAGCCAAACACTGCATAGTAACTTTAAGTCATTTGTTCCAGTCCCACTGGTTTAATGAGATCTATTTAAAAGCCACTTGGCCTCTGAGAGGTTTCTCCTGCAGTGTGAGTGGTGAGACAGGCAGGATTCACCCCAAAGCCCCACTCAGAAAGCCAAGAGTTACCTGGGCTCCAGCAGGCCTTGCTCCACGCCCCAGGCCATCTCCCTCACAGCATTGCTGATCTCATGTCTCGATGTGTAAGCAAAGCAGACGTTCAGAAAGCACCTGCACAAGGAAAAGCTGTGAGAGGCCCATCCTGGGAAGGCCCAGCACACGACAGTGATGTGTGCTTGGAGGACCAAGAATAAAAGAGGTGCAGCATGTCTGACAAGCCCCAGCCCTCAGGAAGAAGAGGAATACGTGAGCTATCAGCTCTTTAAACCGGGTGTCACTCACTTGTTGTAGTTCCTGGTTGCCAGCACAGCCTGGGCAATCAGCTCCTGGATATCCACGGGCAGGAGGGGCAGGTCCCCGAGGACACGGATGCACACCCCGTGCTTCTTCAGGTTCTCCCTGCACCCAACCAGTGGGGACCACAGAAAACACATCAGTCCCTACTGCACAGTGCCAACCAACACCCACCCACAGCCTCAGCAAAGCTGGGACTGGAGAAAGGCAAAACCACCACATGCTTTCCAGGTGTGCCAAGCTGGCTGAGATTTGATCATCCCAAAGCATCCCATAAAGGCACAGTGATCATTCCTCACACCTCCTCCTGAAGTACAGACATAACCAAAGGACAGGACATGATCACAGACCAGGCATCCCTACCTGTGGAGGCTTAGAATACAAACATAGGCTCTGGTCATCTCTAACTAATCAAAAATTAAGACAGAGCTTTGATATTTCATGAAAACAACATCTGTCACTCTGTGTTTCTGATTGTGCTGTTTATCTGAAAGCTGTCCTTGTCCCCATGGTGTGGGTGGCACAGTTGTCCCAAATGTGATGTGCAGGGGCAGCGTGCATGCACAGAGCTGTACACCCCACCCAGGCAGGCACAGCCCTCCAGTCCCTGACTGCAGGTGGGGAAGGCTCTCCTCATTAATGCATCCTCACAGCTTGGAACATCCCTGCCACTCATGGTGTCCTGCCCCAGTTCCACTCTTACTGCTCCTCCAGGAGGCGGCTGAACTTCTGCCTGGCCAGGTCCATGAGCCCATCCACCTCCTCCTTGGAGCGTTTGAAGTTCTCAATGCTGAAGGCATAGACTGTCACCTCCCTGATGCCCAGGTTCAGGCACCACCTCAGTGTCTGCAAGGAGACAAAATGTAACCATCAGGCCAGCAGGACACAACTGCTCCACGTGAAACCCTCCTGTGGTCTCCCACCAGGCCAGGACTGGATCAAAATAAACTACTATCAAAAATATGGAACCCCTAGATGTGAATTTCAGATTCATATTAAAGAACAGGAGGAAAATATCACTACCTGAGGATAAGAATCCACCACAAGGGACTCATCCAGCCAGGAAAAGGAAAAACACCATAAATTATATCACAGTGCACTTTTCAAAATGGTTTCAGAGAAAGTCAATCTGTTTCACAGAAATAAAAGCCTTGGGATCTGTAAGGTAGATGTTTTAATTGAGGGCAAAACAGAAGGAAAAGCAGTTGAATAGAATGACTCTGCAGGATAACACAGAGAGGGAGGAGCTGAAGCTGTGAATCCTGACGACAAACAGCAGCTCCAAGCACAGGAAGAGTGAAGAGGAGGAACACAGGACACCAGTCCAGCAGCAAACCCAGCTCAAACTCCCACCACACAAATACAAAAAACATCCTCCCCACCTGTGCCAGCTTATCAAAGCCTTGGGAGTGTCCCTGCTGCCTCTCCACGTGGCACTTCTGGGCGTAGCGGCGATTGCCGTCCATGATGAAGGCGACGTGCTTGGGCATTGGGCCTGCCTGCAGACAGGAGAGGCACAGGAGGGCAGCAGGGCTGTCCCACTGAGAGCCCAGCCTGTCCCCTGTGTGCTCCCAGGGCTGTCCCCTGCAGCTGGAAGGAGCAGGGTGCTGGTTTCCTCCCTGCCAGCCCCAGTGTGGGGTCTCCAAAGGAACAGCTCAGTGCTGACAAGGGCCTGAGCTGGAAGGCAGCTCTGCCCTCCCCATTCCTCAGGACAGAGCTGCAGTGCTCAGGAGCTCAGGGCTGCCACAGCTGCAGCCGGGGAGGGGCACACAGGGGTTTATGCTGCAATTCTTATTTCAGAACTCAAGAGCCTTTTTAGACACAGAGAACACAGGAAGGGACCATAAGACTTTCCCCCAAAACGAGCAGTGTTCCTTTCCACTGACCTCACTGGGGCAGCACCACCAGTATCAGGCCTGAGCAAGGAGAGAATTTTCCTGGAACTGGTGAGATTTTGTTCCAATACTCAGTTTCCTTCCTTAAACTCCCAGCATGAGGATCTCTCTTCTCTCCCTCCTTCCCATGCCCTGCCTTCCTCAGCAAGGGCACAGATCCTTATTGGCAAGCACTGCCTGCAGTCCTGCTCATTTGCAAGGCTAAGCCCAAGCAATCTCCCAGCCTGGGATGGAGTTCAGGGATGCACATCCAGTGCCAGCACTAAATGTAGCCTTGCCAACAACTCTCCCTTTCCAGAGCTCTGCAGCCACAGAGTCATTTCCACCCTGAAGAACCTGCCAGCTCCTCACCACAAAATCCACCCAAATCCATCCCTTACCTTGATGATGTTGGCACAGAACCTCTCTATGATGGTCAGCTCACCCTCTCTGATCCACGACATTTTTTATTGAGAGCTCCTTTATCAAAGGGAAGATGAAAATAAAGGGGTTAAAGGTGATTGTTTGAGCCCAAAGCAAACAAACCACCTGGGAAAAATCAGCTCTGATTGCTGCTCTGGAGCCCTTTAGATTGTCTGTGTGAGTCCTTGGATAAGCAGGCCGTGGGGAAGCTCAGAAACAGACTCTGGAATTTTCCAGCTGTGTCATCTGAGTGGATTCTGCACCAGCTGGTGCAAGGAGAACCACCCCCGAGTGCTGCAGCCTGCAGGACTGGCCCGTACAGACCCAAACCAGCCCAAACAGCCCAGACCCAACGGCCTGGACTTCATCCCACCGTGCAGGGGCAGCAGCAGATCGAGTTACACTCATGAGTTTATTCTCCGTGTGGGCTTTCTCGGCCTGCTCCCTCAGGAGGGGATCCCTACCCACAGCCACAAACATCAGGGCAGGGAACCGCTGAGCCTCGGGCTGCTCCTACAGCTCCTGACGCAGGGCTCGGGCAGAGCTCACCCGGCGCCACGGCTGGCTGCTGACGGGCACCTAACGGCGGCCGGTGTGACCCAGGGCTCCCGCACAACGCCCTTCAGAGAGGCCGTGCCCGCTCCCCGGGAGCCCCCGGGACCCCGTCCCGCCGCCAGCAGCGAGCGGAACCGGCCGAGAGCGGGGAGCACACCCTGACCCTGCGGGTGCCTCCACTCCCGGGATCCTCCCGGGCCCTCCCGGGCGGGAAGCGCACGGTGGGGACGGGGCGTCCCTCAGGCCTCGGCCAGCTCCGTGAGGGGAGGGACACGGCCGCCGGCGGGAGAGGCACGGCGGAAGGAGACACAGCCCGCCCGCCACGCCCCCGCCGTGCCCGCTCAGCCCCGGTAAGCCCCGTTATGCCCCGGGTCAGCCCCGGCTCTCCCCGGTCCATCCCGGTCCCGGTACCTGCCCCGGCGGCGCCGCCTCAGCCTCCGCCGGACGGTGACGTGCCCTTCCGCTTACGTCACACGGCGGCGCGCGCCGGACGGGGCGTGGCGGGGGCGGACCCGCGCGTGCGCAGGGGCGGGGGGGAGCCGTGAGGGGAGGGGAAGATGGCGGCGGGGGAGCTGTGAGGGGAGGGGGAGATGGTGAGGGACAGGACACGGGAATGGCTACAGAGGGACAGAGGGCAGCGTGGATGGGCAGGAAACTCTCCCTTTGTGAGCGTGGGGGTGCCCGGAGAAGGTGTGGCTGCCCCTGCATCCCTGGAAATGTCCCAGGCCAGGCTGGACATGGAGGCTTGGAGCAGCCTGGGATGGGGAAGATGTCCCTGCCATGGCAGGGGTGGGATTATTGGGTGGGCTTTAAAAGTCCCTTCCACCCAAACTGCTCTGTGTTTCCGTGGCAGGGCTGGGGCACTTTTGGGGAGGTGGGATGTGGTTCCCTGGGCTCCTCAACCCACACAAAAAAACACAAGTGACCGCACACAGAACATCACCAGCAGCCATTGCCCATGGTCTTTATTATTTTTTTTTTTCCAGAAAAGAAAAAAACCCCACATTTTACATAGTTGGTACAAAAACAATAATAAAACGAGCAGAAGGGGGGGAAACCTGCAGCAGCAGGAGCTGAGGATGTCGCTGCAGGGACCATGGCAGGAAATGTCTTTGGGAAGTGTGAGTAACTGCTCAGGGTCACCCTGAGCCCCACACACACACACAGACCCCACATCCCCTCCCTCCCACCCTGTAAAACTTCACGGGTTTGACATGAACGCTTTGGTTGCTAGCAGTAAACAACATGGATTACATTCTTCCGTCTCCTCTGGACAATTCTGGGACTCAAGGCTTTCGTCCCAGGGCAGACACCCCCTCGTGAGGGACGTCTTTGTTTTATTTCTCACATTCTCTACCTTTATTTCTCACATTTTCTACATTCAAACACTCCCGTGTCACGGCAGGACCCTGAGCGTGCCCCATGCTCCCCCGTCCCCTCATGCATAGTGCCCGTGGGCAGGGTGGGCCATGATGCAGCAATCGAGTTAATTATTGTCAGCAGAAGGGAAGAGCCACAATGGCCAACACGAGGAGATGCGAATCAATCCCATCTCCTCCAGCGTGGCTTCCCAGCACAGATAAAAATCCCTGTTAAAAATCCCTGTTTTCTCAGATCCCATGGCCCCGGGGGAAAGCTGAATGATTCCCTGTTTGCTTTGCCCAGGGCAGGGATGGTTACAGAGCTCCCACCTGGCAGCTCTGGGTGGGAGAGCACATCCATCTCCCTGCTCCATAACCTAGTACATGCTTTGGATATTTTATATTTTTTTTCCTTTTTTTTTTCTTTTTTTTTCCCTCTTATTTTTTGTAAACAATAACCAAGGAGAATACTGAGAAAAAGTGGAAAGGTTTACAGGTTTACAGAGGCATTTACACACACGAGACATCTGACAGGGAAATCACCAAACCATTAAAGGGGGAACAGCGGGGGAAGGTCCTACAGGATCCTTGAGGATAGATGGGGATGAGGGGGCAGATACAGGGACGAGGGGGGCAGATACAGGATTGGGGGGCAGACACAGGGATTGAGGGGGGCAGTTACAGGAACTGGGGGCACATACAGGGATTTGGGGGCAGATACAGGAATTAGGGGGGCAGACACAGGGATTGGGGGGTAGCAGTTTCCCTGGCACAGCCGAGGTGCCGGGGGGAGGCCCAGAGCCACCCCCCAAGGCTCTATTGCATTTACCCCGTCACACTAAAGCTGTTTTCCTGAAGCAGTTTTGTACAGATCCCGTTGCTAGACAAAAAATAAGCCCTTCCCCCCTCTCCCAAGAAGAGACCACCACCTCACCCTAAACTACTGGAGCAGGGCAGGGAGCAGCTGGGGCTGCTCTCCATCCCCCTCAATGCCCACGTTCCCTGTTCCCTGCCCGTGGCACTGCCTGGCTCCTCCATCCCCACACACAGATCCACAGACCCAAACGCCTCCACCAGTGCATGGGGAAGGGAAAGACACCACTACAATACAGTTAAAGAGAAAACAAATCCCAAACATACCAAAAAACACATTTGAAAAGCTCGACAACACATCAGCCCACCTAGCAAACATCCAGTGAGGTAGATCTACACTTCCAGTACAAACTTCATCATTTCTTTGTGCTGTTAGAAAATACCCTCCTCTCTGTCCAGCACTGGGCTACAGAGGCATTTTATCCCTGAGATTGCTCGAATACCTGAGAATAAATTGCAGGAATTATGTCCTTTCTCTCCTTTTTTTTTCCTTTTTTTTTCCTTTTCTTTTCTTAAAGATTAAAATATACAAAAATACAAAACCCAGAATATTTATATTAAAAAAAAAAAAGACCAACAAACCCAAAAACAAAGACGACAAACAAACCCAAAGATACGTCATTCACGCACGTCCTAGTGCAGCTTTCACTTGGCCTTGGGGGGCTCCTGGGACAGGGGGGGTCCACAGGGGCCAATAAATACAGGCAAGGCTTGGGGGGCCCTGGGGAGGGGGGACAGCAGGACAGCAGCCACTAACCCAGGACAGCCACTAACCCAGGACAGGGACAGCCACTGACCTGGGACAGGGACAGCCACTAACCCAGGACAGCAGGACAGCAGCCACTGACCTGGGACAGGGACAGCCACTGACCCACGACAGGGACAGCCACTGACCCCGGACAGGGACAGAACTAACCCAGGACAGCCCTGTCCCCTGTCCCTGGGGAAGCTCTGCCCCACAGGCAGCGGGGTCTGCAGCGTGGGGTGGGCAGGAGGAGCACAGGGGTGTCCCCAGCACAGGGGTGTCCCCAGCACTGAGGTGTCCCCAGCACTGAGGTGTCCCCAGCACTGAGGTGTCCCCAGCACAATGATGTTCCCAGCTCAGGGATGTCCCCAGCTCCACAATCCAGAGGCTGGGAGCAGCCTGAGAGGGGAAGAGCTGGCTGCATAAAGCACCTTGTGCTCTCTGGGCTGGCACTTGAGGAGGATTAGGGGAAATGAAGTGTTTTTCCTTTGGCTTGCTCTCCCCCAGGCTGCAGCTCACAGTGCACAGACTGGTGGTGTTATCCAGCCCCAAGAAAGGATCCATTTCCTCCCATGCTGAGCCCAAATCCAGGCTCTGCTCTGTCAGCAATGCAACAACCATGGAAGAACCACAAATCCTCACACGTCCCTGGAAGTGAGAGCCCCGAGGAGCAGAGGGAGCCGTGGGACCGGCCCACGGGCATCTCCCTGGTGCTGCACGGGTCAGCCTTGCCCTCACCTCGCCTGGGCAGGAGCAGGTTCCCCCCAGCTCACCCTGGGTGTGCAGAGCCTCTGTGCAGCTCAGGAGAACAAGGAGCCATCAGCTCCTCCCTGGGTGTTCCCCCTCTGCTACTCCTCCCCTGACACGGCTGCCTGGCTCAACTTAGGAAAGGAATAAAGATAAATCAAGGATGTTTGGGGGTTTTAGCGTGTGGGTGCTGCCTTCCCCTGTTCTGGAACACGCCATCCTGATGCTAACAGGACTCCTCCCAGCCTGGCCGTGGGGGAAAGCTGTGTGCAGGGACGCCAGGTCCCCGCTGCCAGCACTGCCCTCGCTGTCCCCTCGGTGCCCCTTGCCTTGCCAAAGCCTTGTCCCCCCGGTGGAAGCCCCCTGTGCCGCCCCGCATCATTCGCGGCTCTCGGGGAGCAGCGCCGGGCTGTGCATGTCCTCCTCCTCTCGGAAGTAGGCGGGCTTGCCCTGCGAGCTGGGCGACTGCTGTGCTTTGGCGGGGCAGTTGGCCACCATGTGGCTGATGCTCTGGCAGAAGTGGCACTTCTTGGGCTGCGGGGGCAGCTTGCACTCCTTGGCATGGTGGTCCAGCCCGCCGCAGTTGTAGCACCTGGGCGAGGGGAGAAGCAAAATGAGGCGGAAGGATGCTGGCACCCAGCTGGCTCCTTAGCCAGAGCTGGGCTCGGTTTTTGGGGCGGGTGGTGGCCCCAGGGTTGGTCCCTGCAGAGCCCCAGGTCCAGCACGGCCAGCTGGGCTCAGTGGTGCTGCTGGTACCCAGGAGATGGCAGCAAACCGCTGCACCGAAGCCACACACAGATAGGGATGTGGGGGTTCCACCCCTCTGGGGCCATCAGTGTCCTGGCTCCTGTGTCTCCAGACCCCACTCCCGGGTTACACTGCCCCAGGAACAGGCCAAGGAACGATGGCATCCCCAGCTGTCATCGTGTGGGGACAGTGCCAGGGGTGGCACCTCCCAGGCCCCATCCCATGGGTGCCACCCTCACACCAGAGCAGAGGGAGCTGCCCTGTGTCCATTTCAAATCCTGCATCCATGCAGGACGGCCACAACCCTTTCCTCTTTTCTTTTCCTTCACAATTCCTTTCTGATTAATTTAAAATCCTGTTTATGGGAACAGCTGAGCGGGGTGGACAGCATCCACTGGGAAAACTGGGATGGGGCATCCCCAGACTGCCAGGATGGAGAGGATGGATGAAGGGCTGGCCAGAAACTTGCCCGGGGCTCCCATCCTGCCGTGCTTTCCTCCCCACAAGGAAGGGCTTCTCCTGGGCAAGCTGCCCATCCCAGCAGGGCTGCCCGGGGTGTCCCTGACCTCTGCCCCTCCTGCTGCTCCCCTGCCCCTTCCCCACCGCGCTGCATCTGCCGCTCATTAGGCACCGCAGGAAGCTGCTGTCCCAGCCCCGGGGTCACTGCCTGTCCCCCGGCCCCGTGCCCATCCCGGGGTGCCCGGGCAGCTCCCGGTGCCCGCGGGCCCTGCCCCAGCCCAGCCCAGCCCTCACCGGTCTCCTTTGGATCTGCGCTTCTGGAGGCTCTTCCCCTTGGGCCTCCTCTCGCTGCCGATGCAGAAGACGCCCCCGGGCCCGGTCACCCGGATGGACTCGAGGCCTTTGGATGATTTCTTGAAGGTGAACTCGACAGCCTCGCCCTCCTTCAGGCTGCGGAATCCCTCCATGTGCAGCTTGCTCTGGGGAGGAGGACAGGGGGAGATGGGGGTCAGCACAGAGCTGGGTGTTCTCCAGGCACAGCATAAAGCCCTCCTGCACCACCAGAGCTGCAAACGTCCCCTCTGCCTGTCCCTTGGCCCTGCTTATTTTAAATTCAAAAGGATCTCGGGGTTTTGCCCAGAGGTACGAGTGGCAGGCCCTGTGGCAAGGCCAGGAGGCTGCAGGCTGGCACTGTTCCCCCAGCACAGCTCAGCCCAGCTCAAGCCCTTTAACTGCCTGCAATAATTAATTAAGCAGCCATTTGGCACGGGATTATCACTGCTGGGATCTTCTCCCATTCCTTCCAGGAACACCACATCGGTTATCACCACACAATCACAGCAGGGCAGCCAAGAAAAACCCAGGCTGGGAAGGGAGGGTTGTGAGGTGACAGGAGAACCCCATTCCAATTTGAGGGGCTCTGTCCATTTCAGCAGAACAAATCCTTAGGGAACAGAGCTGGGTGAGGCAGGGGGGAATTCTGTCCCCCCTGTGCTTTGCTCGGGGGCAAGAATTCTCATCCCCTGTGCCCTGAGCATCCCTGCTGCTCTGCCCAAGCAGCTCCAGCTCGGCATCCCCCGAGCCACAGCGAGCTCCAGCAGCGAATTCAGGGGATTTGCTGAATTCAGAGGGAGGAGCAGCTGCTGCTCCTGCCCTGGGGATTCCCAACGCCTGCGCGGCTGCAGCACCACCCCACATTTATGAATGGAGCGTGTCCCATTCATGGCCGGAGAGCTCCCGTCACGTGTGCGCTCTCCGGTTCTCTCCCGTTCTCCCGAGGCTCCGGGAGCGCCGTGCGGGACCGGCAGGCACCGGCTGCTCCCATCCCTGCTCTGAATCGCACCGGGAGTCACGGGGAACAGCCCAGGGAAAAACAGAGAGGGCAGAAACGGAGCTGTTGGGTTTTGGGAGGGAATTTTTCTTGGCAGGTTCTGGCTGGATGTCCCTGTGTGCGAGAGAATGGGAGCGCAGCAGAGCTCGAGGAGCAAACCTTGAGCCCCCTTTTTCTGCTGCTTTTCTGTGCCTGGGGGTGCAGCCCAGGGTGGGACAGACCCCAGGTCACCCCCAGCCCCTGGATCCCCTTGGCTGCTGGGATGGGACCCGGGGTGGCCACAGGGACCCTCCTTTGCTCTCTGACCTGCTCCTGCTGCCTCAAGGGAGAGCCAGACCTGAGCTCTGGGGTCCCAAACGACAACAAGGGCGTGACAGAGTGTCGCAGCCCCCTGTGCCCACCCAGGGCAGTGCCAGCATCATCTGGGCAGTGCCAGCCCCACCAGGGCAGAGCCAGCACCACCAGCCCCTGGCAAACCACCCAAACAGTGACCAAACACTGCAACCCGTGCTGAGCATCCCCCAGGCAGGAGCTCTGTGCCCAAGGCACCAGCACATCCCAGGGGTGTCTCAGCACATCCCAGGGGTGTCTCAGCACATCCCGGGGGTGTCTCAGCACATCCCAGAGGTGCCCCAGCACCTCAGCTCAGTCCCCACTCTGGCCTGTCCCAGCCTGAGGTGATTTGGGCAATGGGAGCTGCCCCAAATGGGGGATTTACCCCATTGCCACAGCAGCCCAGGGTCTGGGGGTGAGGAGGGGCTGAGCATCCCTCCCTGGCACGGGAGGCAGCCCTGGGAGGGGGGCCGAGCCCAACCACCTCCCGTGGCTCCTCTCAGGGCGTTTACAGCGCCAGCTGGCCCAGCTGTGTTTACACTGCGGGGATGAGAACTCCCAGAGCTCCGGGCTAAGGCCGAGCCGTGCCAGGGGCTCCCCAGCGCCCCCCAGCTCAGCCCCACCTGGGGCACCCCCGCCCCTCCGCCGCAGCCCAGCCCCGCGCACCCTCGCCCCGCCGGGAGGAAGAGGAGGGATGAGGCAGAAGCTGCCACAACACGACGGGGAAGCGATTTATTTTCCAGGAGCGGGTGAGGATGACAAGCGCCCCCAGCCCCCTCCGCCAAAAGGCCAAAGGAAACGCCCTCTCCCCGGGGAAGGGGGGACAGAGGCTGGGGCGTCCCAGCTCTCCCCCTCCTCCCCTTCGGCCTTTTGATGTGCGCTGCAGAGTGGCCGGTGGTCCCTGCGCATCCCCCCTGCCCCCTTCCCAAAACACACACATTGCTGGCATTCCTCTGTTATCAGATAGGTAATCAAACTGCAGCCCATTGAATTAGCTGCATACCTCCTGCATCTGAAAGGAAGGGGCCCAGAGCCCCCGTCCCACACCACACACAAAGCCGGAGCCTTCCCAGGCCTCCGCACACCCACACCCCCCCCAAAAATAAAGAGAGGAAGGGGGGGATTGGAGCGGGCCGGGGATGCTGGGGATGGGGGAGCGCAGGGGAGGGCCGGGGCCGGGAGCCACCGGCCAGGAGAACAAAGGGCCGGCGGCGGCCGCGCTCCCGCTGCCCAAATTCCAGGAGTTCCAGGCCCCGGCGGGGGGAGGAAGGGTGGCCGGCGTGGCCGCGGGCCCTGTGACCCCCTCCGGCCCCTGCGCTCGCAGCGCCGGGCCCAGATCGGCTCCGGGCGCTGGGCTCAGTCCTGGGGGTGGCTGTGATTTGGGGCTATGGGGTGGCCCTGGGCTCGGGGTCACAAAGCTTTGCCATCCCAAAAGAAGCGCAGCCCAACGCCAGCATTTCCTTGTGCCCGTCGGGCCCAGAGCTAACCGGGGGGACAGGGGACAGAGCGGGCACAGCTCCACCAGCGGCCCCGGGCACCTCAGCGGGCACCGCTGCCCTTCTCCCCCTCCCTTTCTCCCTCCATCCCCGGGTATTTAGGGCGGACAAAGCCGCAGCACGTGAGCGCCCGAGCTGCCCACCCCCCGCACATGGGTGCCTTCATCCCTCCTCTTCCTCCCACCCAGCAAACCCCTCCTCGCAGCTCCCCCACACTCAGACCTGCTTCCCTTCCTACAGGGATGGCACAGTGAGGCGCCCCAAACCCAGCGCTGCCCCCCGAGCTCTCCCCCAGCTCCCGAGGGGCTCGGCCGGCCCCGGGGTCACCATTGTCCCCAGCGCGACACAAGGGGACGTTTATTCCCGGCCAGCCCCGGCCACTCAATCAAACCATCTTTGTGTCCAGCGGGGCCCGGGGCGGAGCGGCCGCTGCACCTCGGCCCTGCAGAGCCCTTTAAACTGAGATTAAACCAGCCGGGCTGGGATGCTGGGGCGAGCCCGGCTGTGGGAACACTGCTGGCAGCGCCCAGCTGTGCCAGGGCAGCGAATGAGCCCTGCCCAGAGCATCTGGGGCAGCCCAGCCCCGCTGCAGGCACGGCCCGTGCCTCAGTTTCCCCCAGCCTGCAGAGCGGCGTCAGGAAAAGCAGCCCAGAGATGTGCCATGCCCCATCCCTGGGGTACCCTGTCCGTGGTGAGCTCTGGCTCAGCTGGCACCCACAGCAGTGCCCCCAGCCACCGTGCAGCCCTGTGTCCCCAGAGCCACCGTGTCCCTGTCCCCAGTCCCTCCTTCTGCCCGTTCCAACCACCCCCAGGGCCCCCCTCATCCCCCCAGGACCCCCGAGGGCCATCCCGGGGAGCATTCCCGGCCCCAGGGGCTCAGGTTTGGCTCAGCCCGGGTGTGAGAGGGTTTGGGGCTGAATTGCCCAATTCCCCACCCATGGGTGCTCCCATCACCGCTGGATGTGGCCAGTGCAGTCCTGCAGCTACAGCGGCCCAAGCCTGGAGCAGTGACGAAGTCCCCAATCCAACAGCAAAATGTCCCTTTGCCCTCACAGCCTGTGCCCAGATCGTCCCTGTCCCCAAAGGCAAAGCCCTGTCCCAATCACACAGCCAATATGTCCCCACACCACACAGCCAATGTCCCCAGATCCCACCACCAATGTCCCCAAACCACACAGCCAATCCTTCCTGGTGCCAGGAGCTCCAGGGACGCTGCTGCTGTTGGGGTTTGGGTTTTGGGGAGGGCCTGGAGCAGGAATCCTCCCTCCTGCACCCCACAAACGGGGAGAGCTCGGCAATGGGCTCCTGCTCAGCCCCGGGTGCAGAGATAAGGAGGGCGATGGAGCCCTCGGGGAGAGCACAGAGATTTAACAAAACAGAGATTTAACAAAACACCACCGAGCCTTTCCACCGGCTCCCTCCCCATCATCTGGTGCCATATCCCCAAGGACCTCTACCGATCTCAGCTAAAATCAAAATAAAGACATTTCCCTGCCGAAATAACCATGTTTGCTCCTAATTCTCCACCACAAGCCAGTAAAATTAAACTCTAGATACCAATTCCGAGGGGAGGAAAAAAAAAAGGCAAAAAAAGGCATCTACCACAGAGTTTAATCCATCAGTTTCCTGTCCTAAATCCCTTTAGCTCCTTTGGTTGTATTTTTTTTTCCCCCCACCAAAACCCTCCCGCGCTTCCCAGGGGCAGCTAATTGGGATCAGTGGCTGCGTGTTAATTTTGCGCTCCCGTCCTAAAGCAGGAGCACGGCCCGGAGCAGCCGCGCGTCTCCCGAGGGTGATTCCAGCTCCATCCCGATAATTCTGAGGAGAACGGGAACGGGGAGCGGGGAACGGGAACGCCGGGGCTGAGGAGGGGGCGGCGGGGGCTCCATCCCGGAGCGATCCCATTCATCGGGGCCGCTTTATCAGGAGCCCATTCCAGGGTGTTCTCTGTCCCTGGGGCAGGGAGGGGGAGCTGGGGGAAGGGATGTGCCTGCGGCCATCAGTTAATCTTTAGACAGAGACAGGAGGCTTTTTTTGTGTGTGCGAGCGTCTTGAGGGAGTTTCAGGGGTGGAATAAAGCCGCTCTCTTTCAGTATTTCCCATCGGGACGCGGCGCAATGCAATTTCATTCCAGCGGTTATTTAAAAAAAAAAAAAAACCAAAACCAAAAAACATAGAATAAACAAAACCAAAGAGATTGATACTCGCAAAAAAAAAAAAAAAAAGAAAAAAACAAAAAGAAAAAAACTTTTAAAAAAAGCGGAGATTCCAAGGAGCATTTCTACCCCAGGGGATCTCTGCGGGAGTTCCCTGCTCCTTGCAGGGGGGTTGCACTAAATGACCTTTAAAGGTCCCTTCCAAGCCAAACCAAACTGTGATTCCTCGATCTCTTCCTTCCCCAGGGCCCCGGTCCCGGCGTGGGGGTGAGCACGGGGAGCAGGAAAAGCGAGATATTATTGCCCGTGTCCCTGGAGGATGGAGCATCACGGATTCCCCGTCCCCTCGCTGCCCCCAGCTCTGCACAGCCCAAATCCCAGCTCAGATCCTGTCCCCAGCCCAGGGAAAGGCTGGGTGATGCTCCCTGACAGAGGAACTGCCCCTCCTGCCTTTCCTGCACGCTCAGCCATGGAGCTGCCTCCAAACACGATTTTTTTTTTTTAAAGGTCTCACGTCACGCTCACGTGGATGATTATTTGTATTATCCCGGCCGCATGCACGGCGTGGCACCGGCACAGGTGGGTGACAGCCCAGGTGGGCTCAGCCGCGTCCAAAGGGCCACTTCCTCCCATCCCATCCCATCCCATCCCATCCCATCCCATCCCATCCCATCCCATCCCCATCCCCATCCCCATCCCCATCCCCATCCCATCATCACAGGGCACAGGAGCCCCTCCCGTGCTGGGATATCCCCACGGGTCCCACATTTTCATGCCCATCCCAGCCCCAGCGGGTCTGAGCACGGGCACAGTTTGGTGTCCCCACCAGGAGCCCACGGTGCCCGGCAGAATTTCTTGCTAAAATCACAAGAAGGAACAAAACCACCCAACCGACTGCATTTATCAAGGATTTGGAGCTGCTGGCTGGGAGTGCTCGGAAATGCAGAGCCAAGCTGTGGAGAGCAACGATTTCCAGGCACAGGACATCCCCTTCCCCTCTGCCCCCAGCCAGAGCCCAGATCCCAGCCCTGCTGCTCAGCACTGCTCCTCCAGCTCAACCAGCGGCACCGAGCCTTGCGTTTCTCCTTTCCCTCTTTCCCTGTTGCCTTCCCAGGCATCCACACTCCTGGGAGTGATGCTCAGACCCCGGGAGCCGCATCCCGAGGGAACCACGGCACCTTTGGGGTCTTCACCATCACCACCAGCCCAATTCCTGCCACCTCAAATCCCCATTTCCTCAGGGGTGCTGCTCAGCCCTTGGCCTCCCCGGGACGATCTGCTCTGCCTCATCCCTCCTGTCTCCTCACAGCCCCCAAATGAATCCATCTCCAGCGCCCAGGGGAGGCATTTGAACCCAAATGCCTCATTTTTAGCTCACAATGCGAGGGAAAGGCAGCCCCGAGGAGCCCTGTTAGTCTCCTGTCCTGCCGAGATTTTAATCTCTTTGTGATCAGATAAAGGCAGAGGGAGATGGAGACGCGCTCCCTGCCGAGAGGGGCCATTCAGACCTGGTTCCTGTAATAAAGTGATTTAATAGATCTAAAGAGGCCAATTCCCTTCTTTCTCCCACAATTACTTCCTGTGGGTCATCATTCACATATGTAAATGAAGTGGGGAAGGAGCGGGGTTTGAGGGGCTCTGGAGTGCCAAGCCCCGAAGCTGGTTTAGGGTGCTGGGTGCTGGGCAGGGCACACCGAGCCCTGAGCCTTGCCCCCTGGCTTTTGGTGGCTTTTGGTGGCTTTTGGTGGCTTTTGGTGGCTTTTGGTGGCTTTTGACTCCCGCCCCGGGAGCGGGGCCGACTCGGCTCTCGGGGTGAGGACAGAATCGGGACAAGGACCCGATTCCACCCAAAAGGACCCGGTTCCACCCAAAAGCAGCGAGGCCGCGGTGGCAGCGTGAGCTGTTCCCTGTGCAAGGAGATGCTCTGCAGTGACACAGACACCGGGAGCAGCCCCGGCTGTTCCTGCAGGACAGCAGAGACTTTGTGCCACCAGCGAGAGGAGCAGGAGGCGAAACCCGGCCCGGAGGAGAATTCTCCATCAGCCCAAAGCTTTGGTGGGGCAAAGCCTTTGCTGTGAGGGGAGCGCCCACACCCCCGGCCCCTCTGCCACCCCAAATAAGCCGCTTTTCCCCAGAGTTCCCCGAATCTCCAAACGCTGCAGTCTCTGGGACCCCACGGCTCCCCCGGCCTCGGGAACCGGGGGGCACCGGGACCCTGCAGGACGGGGGGACGCTCCCGACAGAGCCACCCCAGCTAATTCCCCTGCCCTGCAGGAATGCGAGCAGCAGCGATCAGGAAACCAGACTGTCTGGGGGCAATAAACCCCGGAGCGGGGCGGGAGGCGCTCCCCGGGAGCGCTGGGTCCCGCTGTGCCGCATTGAGATGCAAAGGCCCATTTGCTCTCCGGAGAACACCAGGATTTGTTTTCCCCTGGCTCATTTGGAGCCCTTGACTCCAAAACCAGCTGTGCCTGGCAGAGCAGCCCCTGCCGAGGCGCTGTGCCCGTGCCACAGCCAAGGGAGAAGGGACTGGCATCTCCCCTGGCCATCGTTTACCTGTCAGTCCTGCCTGGAGCCCCCCTCGACGGCAGGGAGTGAGCGACCCCCGGGCTCCCCTGCTCCAGGAGCCCCTCAGAGCTCAGTCCTGAGCCCCCAGCCCGCAGGATGGACCCAGTTTGGGGGGCTTTGGGGCCGTGGAGAGCCGCAGCCACTGCAGGCGGCTGCTCGGGGGCTCCCCAGAGCCGGCACCATTGCGCTGCTCTCAGTCATGGGCACAAATCCCCCGTGTTTGCCCAAAAAACACACGTGTCCCCTTCGTACATGCTCGCTCTGCCCTCTCAGTCCCGAGGTGAGGGGCACACACGGAGCCCCGGTCCGGGCACCGTCTCCAAACCCTTCCCCAGCCCCGGGGCATCTCCCGGCAGATTCTCCCCCGAGATCCGGGGCGTTCATGGCCTCATCCAAGGCTTCCCTCGGAAGGACACGCGTGGGTGTCCCCGCTCAGCGCGGTCAGACCCGGACCCGGGACTGTCACTGTCACACGGACCCGCGGGGACACCAACGCCGCCTTTGTGCCCCCCGCGCCGGGACAAAGGGCTCGGGCAGAGCTGCCCGGTGCCGGGATGGGCTCCGGCGGGAGAGCTCCCGGTGCCGCGGCTCGGAGCGGGTCCCGGGGCAGCGCCGCCCGTTCCCCGAGTGAGTCTCCCGTTCCCGCGGTGTCCCCGCTCTGGCCCGGCTCGCTCGGAACGGGTCCCGGGGCAGGGCCGCCCGTTCCCGGGGTGTCCCCGCTCCGGCCCCGCGGGCACCTGCGGCCCCGGCCCCGAGGGGCTCCTCAGCAACAACCACGGCAAATGAAATGGTTCGGGATCGCCTTTCAGCTCCGGTCCCCGGAGAGCAGCCCCGGTGCGGCGGTGCCGGCGCTTCCACCCGCCCGGGGATCAGCAGAGGGGTCCCCATCCCGCTCCCATCCTCCGCCGGGTGCCCCCCATCCCTCCCGGGACCCCGGGCCGTACCTGGTGCACGAAGACATCGACGGGCGAGTCCAGGGTGGCGCCGCCCTTGGCGGTCATGGAGAGGAAGCCGAAGCCCATGCGGACGTTGAACCATTTACAGATGCCGGAGCCGTGCAGGGGCTGCGACTCGTTCTCGGCCTTGGGCGAGTCTCCGGCCGGCTCCTCGCCCGGCTTCGCACCTGGGAGAGACCCGCGGAGCCGCTGAGCCGGGGCTGGGGAGCCGCGGTGCCCCCGGCCCAGCCGCCCCGCACAGGAACCTCCAATCCTGCTGGAAAACGCCCCAAAAATCCCCAACCGCCCCAAAAAGCAACAGAGAGGCGAGCTGTGCCTCCGCGTGTGCACGGGGGTCACCCCAGGAAACGAAGGCAGCTCCTGCCAGCACGACCCGGGCAGTGCGTGCAGCGGGAGCCCTAAATCCGTTTTCTCCAGCAAAAATGTTTAAAAAAGAAAAAAAAAAATTAAAATCCCAGATGCACACACAGAAAGACCAAACGAGTAACGAAAAATATTTTTCTAAAATCAAAATATTTTTTAAAAACTTTAAAAAAGGGGGGAAACTCCTCCAAAACACCAACCCGAAACCCCCCTGCCCCCAGCAAGCCACGCTGGAGAAACTCTCCCTCGCCGTCAGCATCGCCCCCTCGCACCGTCCCAGCCCCGCTCCCGAACACCGCCAGCGGCCCCAAACTTGTGGGGTCATCCCGGGGCTGGAGGGGGTAAAAACCCCGATAAATGCCCGCTGCTTTCCCCAGCGCTGCGCGGGGCAGAGGCGCCTCGGGCCCGGCCGCGCTGCCGGGGCTCAGCGGGACTGCCCGGGCCGCCTCGGGGGGGTCCCTGCGCCCCCAGCCCGGCTCTGCCCTCGTTATTAATAATCGCGGAGCCGAGGCGGGCTGCGACAATAATATAACTTAACCTGCAAACTGCTGGTTGGAAACAGACCCCATCCCGACACTCGCTTGCAAATTCCGAGTTGTGGCTGTTACCGCCTCCTCCCTCCTCCTCCTCGGCCAGCTTTGAGGGTATCAGGCCAGCCAAAAAAAAAAAGGAAAAAAAAAAAAAAAAAGGAGGAAAAAAAAAAAAAAACAACAAAAAAACCCAGCTTAGACCCCGCCGGGAGGGAGCCGGGAGAGGTTTGACTCCATCTTCACTCCAACAATAGGGGTGGGAGGGAGCGGGAGGGTTTTTTCAAAGGCTCCCAAATTCTCGCAGACAATGGCAGCCCCCGCCCCCCCCAGGACCCACCCGCGGGGCCGGGGGGCGCCGGGCCCTGCTCCGCCATCCCGTCCCCACGTGATGCTAATTAACCCCCCCGCTAATAGCGACACATTCCGCGAGGGATTTGAGGCGGGGGGGCTCTGCTGGCCGACCCCCCCACGCTTAGGGCACTTGGGGGCGAGGCCACCTGTCAAGGCAGGAGGTGACACCGGGCAGGGGGGCTGGAGTGGGACCCCCGCACACCGGGGCTGCTCCCACCGCGTTTCGCCGCGAGCGGAGCCACCTGCGAGCCGCGGCCCGGTGGGACGGGGAACCGGCGGGACGGGGAACCGGCACGGGCCGGGCTCTGCGAGGGGGCGGCTCCCCGGGGGCTCCCCGCGCCCCCAGCCCCGTGTCCCGCCCCGTGCGCGCCCCGGGATGCGCGGCCCCGCGGCCCCGTTTCCCCCCGGTGCCGGCGGCAGCGGCGCGGGCAGCGGGGCCGGGGCGGTGTCGGGGCCCGGCGCCCCCC
>JAWWEX010000094.1:6238813-6255239 GCA_035583215.1 Arremon brunneinucha | reverse complement strand
GCGAGTGACCAGCGGCTCCATTTCCGGCGGCGGACAATGGCCCGGCCGGCCGCGGGGGCACAGCGCCGCCCGCCGCCGCACCGGCACCGGCACCGGGGCTGCCCCGCGCCACCCCCGCACCGAACCGAACCGAACCGAACCGAGCCGGCGGCGCCCCCCGAGGGCAACCCGGGGCTGCGGGCGGCGTCCGAGCCCCCCGCGGCCGCCCCACGCGCGGCCGGTCCCGCGTGGTGTCACCGAGCCGGGCACCGGGGGCACCGGGCGGGCACCGGGAGCGGCGGGGCCGCGGTGTCACCAACGGGGGGACCCCGGGCCGGGCCGGGGCTGGCGGCGAAATCCCGCGTGGGGAATCCCCCCGTGAGGGCTCCGCCGCCCGCGGGGCCGCCGCCGCTGGCCGTGGTGCTGAACCGGGCCCTGTCCATGGTCCTGGCGGTGCCTTCCTCCTCCTGCTCTTCCTCTCCCTCTCCGGGTCTTCCTCTCCCTCCTTCTGCTCCTCCTCTCCCTCCTCCGGCTCCTGCCCCGCGCACCGGGGACTCCTCGTTGCCCCTTCCCCACAGAGCCGAGCAGCCCCACTGGACCCCACGGGCGGACGGCAAAGGAGGAGGATGAAGAGGAGGACGAGGATGTTTTTTCTCTGTGCAGGCACCCAAGTGAGCTGCTGGGAGCGCCCCAGCCCGCCAGGGCTCGGTGCAGGTGGATCCGTGCCCCACACAGACAGACTGGAAGGTGCCACGAGTGACACCACCCGGGGCCGGGGCAGGGGACGGGGCTGGGGCTGCCCTGGCACGAAGGAACGCGGTGCTGTCCCTGCTCCCCTCCCCTCTCTGCAGGCACTCACAGCTCTGGTGGCAGCCCGGGTCCGCCCCGGGACCGTCCCGGGACAGGAGCGCGTCTGGCCCCCTCTCCTGGCTGCAGGGGTTCCACACTCATCCTCGTTTTCCTCTCGGCTGTGGGACAGCTGGGGCAGGAGGGGAGAAAACAACCCACCCTCCACACGGCTCATCCCTGCTTCCATCCCGGTTCCTGCCCCGTTTTCCCCGTTCCACTCGGGATTTGGGAAGGGCCTGCACGGTGTGAGGGCACGGGGCAAGGATCTACTGAGGAATGAGCTCTTTCTTGCCTTCTCCACAACGAATCCTCCAGGAAATAACCCACAGCCTGCATAACCTCCCCCTGCAGCCCCTTCCTGACGGGCAGAGTGACAGCAGCAGCCCCCGAGGCTTTTCCTGCAACTATTGCAGGCAGCAGCAACTTCCCCAGCGCCCCCCGATTTCTGCCCTCTGTTCTCAGTGAGTTTCCAGCCAGGGGATGCGGCCACATCCCCGATCTGGGCACCTCCATCCCCTCCCCGTGCCGTGTCCCAGCAGTGTCACATTTCCGTGCGCGCCGTGTTTGTTTTCGGCGCTGCTGAATGGAAACGCGGACGGGAAGGGACGGGGACTCCTTCCTGCTCTTTCAGAGCCCGCGGCTGTGCCCTGCTCGCCTTCAAGGCAAGAGCCGGCAAAGCGGCTGCTTTCACGAATAATGGCTTCATTAGATTGAAAGAAGTGGACAGTGACCTCAGTGAAATGGACTTTGTGACCCCTGCTGACCTCTGGCCCCGGCTCTGACAGCCTGTAAATCTTCCCTCGGCACGGCCGGGGCCAGGCCAGCGGCTCGGGGAGCCCAGGAGCAGCTCTGTGAGCCCCGCAGCTCTGCGATCATAGCTGCTCTGGGAGCCCAGCGGAGCAGCTCTGGGAGCCCAGGGGCTCTGGGAGCCCAGTGCCGGCGCTGCTGTCCCCGGGCCGGAGCCACGGAGCTGCCCCGGGGCTCCCCCCGGGCCCTGACCCGGCAGGATGGGCTCTGGGATGGGCAGCACCCGGGCAGAGATGGGACCATGGCACCGGTGTCCCCAGGGCGCCGTCAGCCCCTCCAGGGCCGTGGAAAGTGATCTTATCTGGGCTGAGGCTCCAGCGCCACCTCCCAGCGCTGTCGCTGTCACCGCTGACCAGCCAAGCATCCTCCGAGCTCCTGCCGAGGAAAACCGATCCCTGTCCCTGCCCAGCCCCCCTGGCTGCACACAAACCTCGTCCGAGCCTCTCCGAGCCCCACTCCACCCCCTCCTGTGGGCACAGACCCTGCCCTCCTTCCCCACCCACCCATCCAGGACTGCCCAGCCCTGCCAGCCCACTGCTGCTGGGGAAACTGAGGCACGAGGGGGAGCTGTGCCATGCTGGGCACCCCACCCGAGGCTGGCACAGCCCCAGGGCTGGCAGCGAGCCCCTCGCAGCCCACCTCCCTCCTCCCCACGCTTCCACGCTGACCTTTGCCTACGGAGCAATCAATAAATGAGGCCAGGGGCTGCTCCTCCCCCTCCCTCCCCGGACCAGGGGAGGATGAGGAGGCTCCTGAGGACGCTAACGGTATCCCTAACCCTAAACCCTAACTCTAACCCTGCTGGGACCCTCCCCGGACCAGGGGAGGATGAGTAGGGTCCTGAAGCGCTGCCCGGGGCCAGGGGAGGATGAGGAGGCTCCTGAGGGCGCTGCCCGGGCCAGGCTCGCCCCGCAGGGCAGGGACAGAGGGGGACAGAGCCAGCCCTGCCCCCTGGGCTGCGGGGATGGGCTGTGCCCAAATTCGGCTGCTCCCTTTGATAGCAGCCCCGGGGCAGCAGCTGATGGATCGATCGGCGGCAGAGCGGGATTGATCAGCGCCTCAGCCCATACATATTCCTGCTCCCTGATAAAGGGGATCGATAGCTGAAGGATGTTCCTCGGAGGCTGCAGACCCCCCCAGAACAGAGTTCACACGTCTGCCCCTGCCCCTTAAATCCCCCAGCCCTGCTCAAACCTCGCTCCCCCAGCAGCAAACCCAGGCACGGGGGGAGAAAATCGCTAAAATTGCTTTGGGGGAGCCAGGAGGGCTCAGCAGGGCATTGAGGAAAGGCAGAGCCTCTCCTCAGCAGCTGAATCTCACCTCCCAAAGCATCGGCCTCTCCTGCATCTTCCTCCTCTCACCGGTGGCTTGGCAAACGGGGCTCTCGTCTTTCTTGGGGGGCTGGAGAACCCCTCCAAAATCCTGCTCAGGGTGGGGATGGAGAACCCCTCAGAGTCCTGGTCAGGGTGGGGATGGAGAACCCCTCCAAAATCCTGCTCAGGCTCCCAAGGAGGCCGAGCTGGCTGGTACCTCCAGACCCCGTGGCCCTCCGTGTCTCCAAACGCAGCAGCGGCTGCCCCGCCCCGGTGCTGAGCGCTGGGAACGCTTTGCAGCGGTGGCCGAGCCGAGCCGAGCCGAGCCGAGCCGAGCCGAGCCGAGCCCTCCGGATCCCGCTGGGAACGGGGATCGGCACCCCGAGTCCACCCGGGAGGGGACAGGGCTCATGGGGGAGTCCTTTTCCTTTTCCTTTTCCTTTTCCTTTTCCTTTTCCTTTTCCTTTTCCTTTTCCTTTCCTACCGTCCCATTTCCCCCCGCTGGAGGGACGGTGACCGCGGGGCGCCCCTGCGGGGCTCGGGACCGGACTCGGGGCCGGACTCGGGGCCGGACTCACTCGGGGCCGGTCTCGGGGCGCTCCGGGGCTCCCCCGTTCCCGTTTCCCAGCCGGGACCCGCGGCCCAGCCCGGCCCCGCCCGTCCCCGGCGTGCCCCGCTGCGTGTCCCTCCCTTGGCACACAGTGACTCAAGGCCCAGGCTCGCCCCGGAGTCCCTCCAGTTTCCCCAGTGCCCTCCGCTTCCTCCAGAACTGGTTTGCTGCGGGGGACCCTCCCCAGCGCTGACTCAGCGCTGCGCGGCCGCTGCGCAGGGAGCTCCGCTGGAGCCGCGGCTGGCTCGGCACGGACACCCACCCTGGCACACCCTGGCACACCCTGGCACACCCTGGCACACGCCGAACACACGCGTGCACCCGCACTGACCCAGCCCCAGCCCCGGGACCCCACGGCTGCCCCTCCTGCGAGCGCCGGGGGGACGCAGGGGGCACATCCCGCTCCCGAGCCACCAGGACCCGCTCAGCCGCCCTTGGGAGCCCGGCCAAGGGCACGGGAGGGCACCGGCCACAGCCCGGAACCCGGCAGAGGGAGCTCGGCCGTGCCTCAGTTTCCCCAGCACGTGAGCGCTGTCACCCGAGCCGGGTGGCCCCGGGGCTGAGCTGTGG
Organism: Arremon brunneinucha; assembly: GCA_035583215.1. Taxonomy (NCBI): domain Eukaryota; kingdom Metazoa; phylum Chordata; class Aves; order Passeriformes; family Passerellidae; genus Arremon; species Arremon brunneinucha. The sequence goes on along the minus strand of JAWWEX010000094.1, from coordinate 6,251,111 downwards.
CCGCCTGCGTCGGGCTGGCGGTGCCCGGGGAGGCTCCCGGGCCGGGCCGAGCCGGGAGTGGTGGCCCCGGGCAGGGGCTGGCACCCAGCGGGCACGGGGAGGGCAGGGCCGGCCCTGCTGCGCTCCCAGCCCTGCCGGGAGCGGTGGCCCAGGGCTATTGGGGTGTGCGCCCCCTCCCCGAGCCCGTGTGGAGCCCCTCGAGAGCCCCTCAGACCTGGGGATGTCCCTGCGTTCGGAGCCCCTCGGGAACGTGCTGGGGGCTCCGTGTGGGACCCCCAAGGATTGACCGGGGGCGCCCCAGCCCCTTACTGCCCTGCTGGGACCCTGCCAGCCTCCCGGCCCTGATGGGACCCTGCCAGCTCCCTGTCCCTAGTGCAGCCCCGCGCTGGCCGGAGGCGCGGGGACAGAGCGGTCCCCGGTGTCCCCTCCGAGGTTCCATCGCTCGGTGGGCGGTGGGACAGAGCGGGGGGGGCCCAGAGCCACCCAGGCCGGCTGCGCTCCCTGCGGCGCTGCTGAGTCGGAGCGAACGGGGGAGCCGGGTCTGGAACCAGCCTGACCGGCTCCCCGGCTGTCAGCACCTGAGGAATGCCAGGGCTGGGTGCTCAGGGCTGGGCGCTCAGGGCTGGGTGCTCGGGGTGACTCTGCCGGTCCGCCCAGCTGTGCGGTGTGCACAGAGCAGCCCCGCGAGCCCGCTCGGCGCGGCGCGGCACGGCACGGCACGGCTCAGAGCCCGGCACGGCACGGCGGGACCCTCGGCCGGCAGGTACCGGGGGTGCGGGGCACCGGGCCGGCCCGGCTGGTTGGGGCTGGCACGGAAGGGGTTCGGGGGTTCGGGGTTCGGGGGTTCGGTCTCCGGGGCTCCCGTGCCGCTGCCCCCCACGGGAATGGGGCCGGCAGGTGGGGGCTGAGCCCAGCTCTGACCCTCTCACCGTCAGTGCTTGAATTTGGGGGGCTGCGGGGGTGTAATCCAGCTCCTGCCACCACAGTGCATCCCGAGAGGTGCCGGAGCGAGCTGGGGCTGCTGCACACCTGCAGGACCCGGGCTGAGGGGGCAGCGGGGCTCCCCTGTCACCGCTGTCCCCCCCGTGCCACAGGGCCGGCCATGGCCCGGCAGCACAGGGGCAGCGAGGGGGACCAGGGGCTCCCCTGCCCTCCCCTGCCCTCGCCGTGACCCTGAGCCGCCCAGCCCAGGTCCCCGATTCTCCTGAAGGTGGCAGGTCCGCTCAGCCCGCGGGGACAGAGCTCAGCCCAGCGCGGCCGCAGGCTCGGCTCCGTCCGTGCTCACCGGCCCCTCCGTCCCTCCTGAACACTGAACAGCACCTCCTGCCTTTGCCTCGGGTGCTGGGGGACCCTTGGGGGTGACGGGAGGCAGCAAACGAGGTCAGCGGCGTGGCTTGGCCGAAGGGGATCAATTAGAGCCGCGCTGGGTGCCCCGGTGTGGCAACAGCGCTGGACGCAGCCCGGCACGCCCGGGCAGGCGGGGACGGCCGGCAGCGGCAGCCGGGGAGCTGCAGGCTCTTGTCCTCCTGTCCTTGCGTCCTCGTGGCCTTGACCCATTGCTGCAGTGGGAATGGCTTGAGCAGAAACAGAAAGTGCTGGGGCAGAGCTGGGCTCTGGGTGAGCTCCTTTCCCAGAACCGGGGGGCTCAGGGGGGCACCAGCAGCAGGGATGGAGTGGGATGGGAAAGACAGACCTGGAGATGCTCGGAAATGCACCTCCAGGTGAGAGGCGGGATGCTGAGTCAGCAGGTGCTCCCTCCTCCCAGCACGGAGTCAGCATCCCTGTCCCTGTGTCTGTCCCTGTGTCCCTGTGTCCCTGTGCTGTCCTGCAGCCACTGGCACGGCCAGTGCCTCCATCCCTCTTCCACTGGCGAATGCCATGGCCCTGGGAATCCAGCTGTGGCCCTGGGGACCCAGCTGTGGCCATGTGGTGGCTGTGCAGCCCCACCCAGGCTGGTCCCAGCCTCCAGCGGTGCTGGCCGCCCCAGACGAGGTCTCATCGCCTCCCGGAGAAATGACACAAACTCTTCCTATCTGTTCTGGAAAGACCTGCTGGGCCGGGGATGGCAGGCTCGGGAGGGCAGGCAGCAGGGGCAGGCAGCTGCCTGTACCCAGCATTTCCCCGCCTGCCCCCGGCCCCTGATCCCCCTGGGGCTGGGGAAACCCAACCTGGCAGGGCTGGATTGGTCCCAGCCGGCTGCTGCAGGGTGAGTTCCTCTCCCGAGGTGCCCCCCTGGATCTGTGCAGGGAGGTGTCCCCATTCCTGGATGGGGACCTTAATCCCAGCCTGTCCTCGGGCTGACCCCAAATCCCCGTCCCCACCACTGTCCAGGTGACACCCAACAACTCCTAACTGGGAGACACTGGGACGTGGGTGCCCTGCCAGCTCCCTCCCCAGCTCCTGCTGTGTCAGCTGCTTCCCAGCCCAAACCAGCAGTAAAACCTTTCTGGGCAGGCATGCGGCCACAGCACAGGGACTGTGCTGGCATCCCCCCGGGCTGAGGCGGCACGGGGTCCCTGTCCCCTGCCCTGAGCCCCGGGGAGCGGAGCGATGCCCACGCTGCAGCAGCAGCGCCAGGAGGGGGAGCTGCGAGCTGGGGACAGTCTCGGGCCGGGGGTGAGCTCTGGGCGATTATTCCAGCTCTTTTCCTCGTGGAGCTGCAGAGGAGGACGCAGCAATCCCAGGCAGCCACAGGGAAGGGTCGGGGGATGGAGCTGCTCAGGTCTCCTCCTCCTCCCAGCCCTGCTCCCGATCCCAGCCAGGCCTTTCCCCCACGGAGCCGCTTCCCTGTTGTTTTCTGGGCTTGTTTGTTTGCTGCTTTTGCTGACTCGGCGCAGCCCTGCTGCCCGCCTGACTCATCCCGCAGCTCGGGGCACGGCACGGCCCGACTGCGTTCTGCACGCTCACCTGGGCCGCGCCAGGTTCACCTGGGCCCCGCCAGGCTCACCTGAGCCCCGCCAGGCTCCCCTGAGCCCCGCCAGGCTCACCCGAGCCCCACCAGGCTCAGGAGCCACGATGCCCCCACAACCCAAATGAGCACCACGAGGACCCCAAAGCCGCCTCCTGTGCCCCCAAAATGTCCCTCATGATCACAGGGATGTCTGGGGTCTTTAAAGGCCAGCTTTGGGACCTGCGTGGGGGGGGGTTGTTCTCCCAAAATGCCCCTCAGGATCAGAGGGATGTCTGGGGGTTTAAAGGCAGCTTTGGGACCCGCGGGTGCTGTTCCCAGCTCCCCCAGACCCCTTTGTTCCCCGCAGCTCTGCCTGCCCAGCGCGGCGGCCGCGGGGGCTGAGCCCGGCAGCGCGGGGAGCACCGCGGGACCGGAGCCGTTCCCTGCCCGGTTCCCCGGCATGGATCCGCCGTTCCGGCCCAGCAAGAGCCGAGCCTTCATCTCCAGCGCGGAGCTCAGCATGAAGCCGGGGGCCGCGGCGGCCGCCGAGGGCCGCTCCCGCTTCCAGAAGGTCTCGCTGGTGTCGCGGCGCCTGGAGAGCCCCCGGGGCCGGGACGGGAGCCCGTCCCGCGTGTCCCTGCTGCTGCAGGCCTGGGAGAGGGAGATCGTGGAGAAGAGGACGGGCTCCGGCCCCGCCGCCCCGGCCCACCGGGAGCCCCCGTCCCCCGCCGTTCTCCGCAAGGACTTGGCGGCGCACGGCCCCATCTTCTCGCAGGTCTATGCCCCCGCGCAGCGGCCCCGGCGCCAGGACGAGCGGGGCAAGGCGGGCCCCGGCGGGGACGGCTTGCCCGGCCCGGAGGTGCCGGTGCACCGGGAGAGCTACGTGCACGGCGCCCTGCTGCCCACGGGCCCCGCCGAGCGCCCCGCGGCGGCTCCCGGGGACGGGCCCGGTGCCCCCGGTGCCGCCAAGGCCGGCGGCGCCCCGGCCCTGCCCAGGGCCCGGCAGGTCACCGTGCTGCGGACGGGCAGGGACGCGGAGGGACGGGGGGCTCCGAACGGGACGCTCGGCACTGCCGGGACCACCGCGGCCTCGGCACGGCGGGACGGCCCCGGGCAGGAGGGCAGCGGCTCTGCGGGGGCTGCAGAGGGCACGGAGAGCTCACCTGGCAGCACAGAGGCCGCTGTGCCCCCGGAGGAGGCATCCCCCGAGGAGAAGGACTCAGCACAAGCCGAGCCCGCGCCGGTGGAAGCGGCTCCGGTGGAAACGGCTCCGGTGGAAGCGGCTCCGGGGGCCGGGGACCCGCAAAGCAGCGTGAGCAGCTCCCCGCAGGGTCCCTCGGCTGGCACGGGTGAGGGCAGCGTGGCAGACGTGGATGGCACCATGCCAGCCACGCCAGCGAGGACAGAGAGCCCCCCGGGGGCTGGCAGCACCCCCGAGACCCCCCCCTCAGAGGAGAGCGATGGTCCAGAGCCTTCGCCCGAAACAGCGGCATCAGCAAAGGCTGAGATTGAGCTGGAGGGGGATGAGACGATGGGAGACCCCCAAGAGCCTGAGACCGCCCCAGAGGCCCCCAGCGAGCCCCCAGCCCCCGAGCCGCCGGCCGAGAGCCCCCCGGACGCGAGCGAGGAGGACCCCGAGCTGCTGGTGGACATGGAGATCTTGGTGGACACGCTGCGGAACATGGAGCCCTCGGAGATGCGCAAGGCGCCCAAAGCCCCGCGGCAGCCGCGGCCCTCGGCGCTGGGGCGCTGCGCCGCCCTGCCGCCCATCCACGAGCACCGCGTGGCCCCCCGCGCCCCCCTGTCCCTGCCCCTGCCCCAGGCCCTGCGGGAGCTGCTGGAGCGGGGCCCGGCCCCGGCGCGGCCCCACGAGCCCCCCGAGGAGGAGGAGGAGGAGATCGAGAACCCCTACCTGAGCCCCGAGGAGCGGGCGGCCGCGGGGAGCCGCCGGGGGGTGCCCAGGGATGAGGGGGGCGAGGGGTGGGTGGGTAGGGGGTCGCTGGCAGAGGATGAGAACGCCAAAGCGGCGGCCGAGAGCAGAGCGCCCTTGCGAGGGAACGTCCTCAAGGGCATGGCGCTGCTCTCGCACTTCTTGGAGCAGCGGGCAGCCGGAGCTGAGGAGGGCAAGCCCTACTCCCGCCTGGACAAGAGCGTGCTCTACGGCCGCTTCGTGTGCCCCGGCGCCGGGGGCTCGGAGCCAGCCTGCCCCGGGCACCACAACGGGCTGGGCCCTGCTGGCCCCGAGGTGGCCGCGCTGGGAGCGCTGAGCTCGGGCTGTGTCCCTGCTGTCCCCGAGGAGCCAGAGGGCAGCGTGACCCTGAGCCTCGAGCCTGTCCTGGTGAGTGAATCCAGCACTGGGGAATGCTCTCCTTCTGGTGATGGGAGATACTGGGATGAGAGATACTGGGATGGTAATGGGAGGTCAAGGGATGGGTGATGGGTGATGGGAGGGCACTGGGATGGTGATGGGAGGGCACTGGGATGGGTGGATAGGAGTCCAAGGGATGCGAGGGTGCCACCACGGCTGCTGGGAGGGTCCCGGGCAGGTGCCAGGAGGGTCCCGGGCGGGTGACAGGAGGGTCGGGGGCAGACGGGAGGCCGGTCCCCAGCAGGGCAGGAATGCTCGCTCAGGTGTGGCTGCCCGGGGCGGTGGGAGGGCCGGGCAGACGCCAGACGCGAGGCTGCGGGGAGATGGCTGCCTCACCTGTGATCCCCCCGCGTTCCTCACCTGCCCGACGCCCGGGCTCTCCACTGCAGGACGATAAGGAGGGCTTGAAGATCAACACAAGGCCTGGCAAGGTACGGGGAGGGCGGTGGGGCCGGGCCGGGCCGGGCAGGGCGGTGTGGCAGCCGTGTCACCCTTCCCAGATCGTCCTGTACTCCGAGGCCGGCTTCGCGGGGCACAAACGGGAGATCTGGGACGACATCCCCGACGCCACGTCCTGGGAGCTGTCCCACACCATCTCCATCCGAGTCATCCGCGGCGGGTACGGACGGCAGGGACCGGGACACGCGGAGAGGACACCGGGGAGGGCAGCCCGGCCTTCGGGAGCGCCCGTGCTGCCCGTGCTAATTACCAGCGCGCTGTTAATTACCGGCAGCCCGTCCCCACCCACGCTCTGCCCCGGGGGGCTCCGGTAACGCCGGGTCTCCCCCGTGTCGCCCCCACGGCGCTCGCAGGTGGGTGATGTACGAGAAGCCGCGGTTCCGAGGGCGCAAGTGCGTCCTGGCCGAGGGCGACGTGGAGATCGACAACCCCTGGACGGCGTACGGGGACAGCGGAGACAACGGGGACAGCGGGCACACCGGGCACACCGGGCACACCGGGCAGCCCCGCGGCAGCCGCCCGTTCCGCATCGGCTCCTTCAAGCGGGTGGTGCGGGTGAGTGCCGGGACCCCCACAGCCCCCCAGCGCTGCCTCCGGGCAGGGGAGCGGGGCCCGAACGCTGTTCCGTCCCCGCAGGATTACCGCACGCCCCACATCAGCCTGTTCGCCCAGGAGAACGGAGAGGGCGCCCGGCTCCGCTTCAGCGGCTCGGCCGAGGACACCCGCGAGCGGGGCCAGGCGCTGGCGGCCGCCTCCATCATCGTGCACTCGGGCCTGTGAGGGGACCCGGGGCTGGGGGCTGCGGGTGGGCTCGGGCACAGGCGGGAGAAGGGGGTGACGCCTTTCCCCATGCCTAGGTGGGCACAGATAGAAACAGGGGGTGACGCCTTTCCCCATCCCCAGGTGGGCTCTGGCACAGACAGGAGCAGGGGGTGACGCCTTTCCCCATCCCCAGATGGGCACAGATAGGAGCAGGATGTGACACCTTTCCCCATCCCCAGGTGGGCACAGATAGGAACAGGGGGTGACGCCTTTCCCCATCCCCAGGTGGGCTCTGGGACCGGCAGGAACAGAGTGTGACACCTTTCCCCATCCCCAGGTGGCTGCTTTACTCCAAGCCTTTCTTTGATGACGATCCCTACGTTCTGGAGCCGGGCGGGTACCCCAATTTGAAGGCGTGGGGAGCGAAGGAGCCGTCCATCTGCTCCATGCACCCCATCAGGCTGGTGAGTGCTGGCTCCTGGGGGTGCTGTGTCCAGGTGTCAGTGAGTTCTGGCAGCTCCTGGCTCCATCAGTGAGATCACGGTGTGGGAACGGGCCAAGTGTGGCTTTGGGAAGTGCTCCTGTGGGTCAGGGGTGAGGGAAAGCTTCAAAAGAGCTTCTTGAATGAAAATGAGCCAAAACCCAGCTCAGGCTCTGTAGGGTGGCAGCAGATGACCCTGCAATGTCTCCTCCTGCCACCACAGCCTCACTGGGGCTCCTTCTCCTTCCAGGGCTGCCCCGTTGTGGAGAGACCTGGTGAGCCTCAGGTGAGCTCTGGGAACGCTGGGCTGGCCCTGGGACCATCCTCATCCCACCTTGTCCCTTCCTCACCTTCCTCACCTGTCCCCAGGTGCTGATCTATGAGGCTGCAGCTTTCCAGGGCCGCAGCTTCACCATCAGCAGGGACATCTACGACCTGAGGTGCCTGTCTGAGCCAGCCCTGCCCACCGTGGGCTCCCTGCGTGTCCTTGGGGGCTGGTGAGTGCCACGGGGAGGGCAGGGCTGGGAAGGTGGTGGCCACCCCTGGGGAGGGCTGTGGAATGGCTCTGGGGCACCCAGAGGTGTGCATGGTGCCCCAGCACGTGGAAACGCCCTGGAGTCCTCAGTGCCCGTCTGCCTGCTCCACAGCTGGGTGGGCTACGAGAAGGAGGGATTCCGTGGCCACCAGTACCTGCTGGAGGAAGGGGAGTACCGGGACTGGAGGCACTGGGGCGGCTACAGCCCGGAGCTGGTGTCCCTGCGGCTCATCCGGACGGTGAGGAAAGGCTGGGAACAGCTGGGGAAGGGATTTGAGAGAGCCAGGTACCCCCATCCCATCCTCACCCCCAAAGGGAGCCGTCCCTGCCTGCATCAGGCAGCTGGGCAAGTCTTGAGATCCAAAATCTTGGCCCAAAATCATCCTGGCCAAGGTTTGGCAGCTGCTCCCACCTCCCAGGGCTGCCCAAGGCCAGGCAGAGCCCACAGTGTGTGTGCCCAGCCCACAGCCCCTTCCCCTGACAGACCCTGGGGCCTGGGGGGGCCCCTTCTCCCCGCAGGATTTCTCAGAGCCAGCCCTGGTGCTGTTTGAGGCCATGGACTTCGAGGAGGGCGCGAGCGTGGAGCTGAGCGAGGCGCTGCCCGACACGGGGCTGGCCGGCTATGGCAGCACCACTCAGTCCATCCACGTGCTGAGCGGGGTGTGAGTGTGCCAGGGGGAATGGGGGGTGAATAGGGGGCACCTGGGGGGGGAACGGGCCAGCACTGACCTCCCCCCACAGCTGGGTGGCCTACGAGGGCCCCAACTACTCCGGGGAGCAGTACGTCCTGGAGAAGGGCGTGTACCGCAGCTGCGAGGACTGGGGCGCCAGCAACTGCCACATCGCCTCTGCACAGCCCATCCTGCAGGTGAGGGACAGCCCCCAGCCCCATGGCACCCCCCGGGCTGGTGGGGTCACAGCCAGACTCACACCAGCCTCGCTCTGCTCGATTCCAGGTCAGGGAACACAACCTGCACTTCGTCTCCAAGGTAGGGCTGCTGATGGGGAGGGGGCTGCAGGCCCTTTGGGGGGTGCTGGGGATGCTTTGTCCCCTCACTGAGCCCTGTGCTCCCTCTCCAGATCCTGCTTTTCTCAGAGCCTGATTTCCTGGGGGACCACGTGGCCTTTGAGGAGGACCAGGGTGCCCTGCCCAAAGCCTTCACCCCGCGCTCCTGCCGAGTCCGTGGGGGCAGGTGGGGTGTCGGGGTGCTGGGGAGGGATGGGTGCCTCCATGACGGCTCTGTCAGCCCGGGAATGTCCTCCCCACCAGCTGGATCCTGTTCGACGGGCAGGACTTCACTGGGGAGCAGCACGTGCTGTCCGAGGGCGAGTACCCCACGCTCAGTGCCATGGGCTGCCTGGGCTCCACCGCCATCTGCTCCTTGAGGAAAGTTCCACTGGTGAGTCCTGTCCTTTCCCTTTCCCTTTCCCTTTCCCTTCCCTGATGTTTTTCCCCTCTCATGGGCACCTCCAGTTCTGGCCCTGCCCCCCAGGACCCCTCACTCCCCCCTTTTTCCCCCCAATCCCACAGTTTTTCTCGGAGCCCTCCATCTTCCTGCACGGCCTGGAGTGTTTCGAGGGGAAGGAGATCGAGCTGAACGCTGAGGTGCGGAGCCTGCAGGCCGAGGGTTTCAACAACCACGTGCTGTCCGTGCGGGTCAAAGGAGGGATGTGAGTGAGCCCTGGGGTCCCCTGGGTGTCCCCTGGCACCCCTGGGTGTCCCCTGTCCGCTCAGGGTGACCCATCCTGTCCCCATCCTGTGTCCCCCTGGGTGTCCCCTGTCCCCATGCTGTGCCCCCTGTTCCCCAGCTGGGTGCTGTGTGAGCATGGTGATTTCCGAGGGCGGCAGTGGCTGCTGGACTGCACTGAGATCACCAACTGGCTGACCTACAGCGGGCTGCAGCACGTGGGCTCCCTCTACCCTATCCGCCAGGTGAGGGCCACCAGGGAGGGGACAGGGCCGTGTCACCTGCTGGGGTGAACCCAAAACCCCGGGGCTCACACAGACACAGAGGTGCCAGCCCTGGGCTGGGGGAGCTGGGCATCCTGGCAGATCTGACACGGGAAAGGTGCCACCAGCTCGGTGCTGTCACCCCACATTCCTGTCCCCCACCCTGGGAGTGGCTGCCTTTGTGGTGAAATGCTCCCTGTGGGCAATGCCTTGTAAAACACACGGCATGGCAGCGCGGTGAGCCGTGCCAGCTGCCAGGGACAGGTCACTGGCACAGCCATCGCCCTGGGGACACCTGGGGGGACAACAATGGGGAGAACCTTTCTGAGTGCAGGATTCTCCCTCCCAGAGCCCCAGCCGGGTGAGGAGCTGCAGGCAGGCGGGTTTGGGTGTAAAGGCCAGGCTCCTCTCTTGCAGAGAAGGGTTTGGGTGCCAAGCCAGGCTCCTCTCTTGCAGAGAAGGGTTTGGGGTGCCAAGCCCAACTCCTCTCTTGCAGAGAAGGGTCTATTTCCACATCAGGAGCAGGGAGCTGCAGCTGCTCCTCTCGGTCCCCGACGATGTGGAGGACATGAAGGCGGGCAGGGTGGTGGTGTCCAGCCTGAGCGAGCCGAGCAGCTCCGTGTGGTACTACGAGGACGGGCTGATCAAAAACCAGGTCAGGGCTGGGCAGTGGCAGCCAGCGCCACCCAGGGGACCAGGGCAGGCCCTGGCAGGGCTCCTCTGGGCTCTCCCCACCCCACAGCCTTCTCCTGGGGATCCAACTCATCTGCACAGCCACAACAGCCCTGTTCTCCACAATACCAGCAGTTTCACTCCTAACTCTACTAGCTCTCTTCTTACTAACCATCCTAGAGGCAGCAGTAGCAATAATCCAAGCCTGTGTCTTCATACTCCTACTGAGCCTCTTCCTACAGGAAAATATCTAATTCTCAATGGCACACCCAGCACATTCTTATCACACAGTTGACCCCAGTCCCTGACCCGTCCTAGGAGCAGCCACTGCTCTCCTGACCAGCTCAGGACTAACAACAGGATTCCACTACAGCTCCCCTTGATCCCTTATCTAGGCCTGCTCTGCACTATTCCATCATGTTCCAATGATGACATGATATTGTACAGGGGGGTTTGTAAGAGCTTCTCCCAGCCCCTGATCCCCAAGATCTGCCGATTCCCCTCCCCGAGTCTCCCCTGGAGATGATGTGAGGCCATCTCTGCCTTCCCTGCAGAGTTTTTATCACCCTCACCACCCACATCTCTCGCTGAGGGGCTCCCCCTGCTCACCCACATCCCAGCACAGACGTAGCTGCCCTAGAGGGCCCTCCCTGCCCATGTCCCCTGCAGGTGGCCCCCACCATGAGCCTGCAGGTGATTGGGCCGGCGGGGAAAGGAGCCAAGGCCGTGCTCTGGTCCGAGACGCGGCTGCCGCGGCAGACCTGGAGCGTGGACAGCCGGGGACGGATCCACAGCCAGATGTTCGAGGACATGGTGCTGGACATCAAGGGTGAGCCCTCAGCCCCGCACACCCTGCTTGCCCAGGGATGCCCCAGGACGGGGTGTTTCCATCAGGAGCGGGGTTTGCCCTCCCCAAACCTCCCCTCGTTCTGCAGGCGGCCGCAGCTACGACCGGGACCATGCCGTGGTGTGGGACGTGGCTGAGGAGAGACCCACGCAGCTCTGGGACATCCAGGTGCTCTGAGGGACAGGGGCAGCATGGGGACACCCTGCCAGCGTCCCCACACGGGGGCAGGAGGCCTCAGACCCATCCACGCTGCATCCCCAGCTCCTCTGTCCAGCTGCGGGTGTGGGGGATGATCACCATCCTCTCCATCACGGGGGGACCACCCCACATCCCTCCACGGAGGTCTGAGCATGGCCCATGCAGGATGCCATGGACACGGCCAGCGTGGCACCCTCTGGAGAGCAGCAGGGCCCCTCCCCACAGGCGTTCCTCCCCCCCGAACTGTATTTATGTACGTGTGTAAGATACAGCCCTGCCTGCCTGGCCGGTGTCCTTGTCCTTGTCGTGCCCACAGCCTGGCAGCTCCCCCAGCCCGATGCTGGTGCCAGGACGGGATCCCAGTGCCCTCTAGTGCCCACGGGCACCGGCGGCTCCGTGCGCATGGACTGTGAGGAGGGAGGCACCGGCCAAGCCGAGCTCGGGGACCGCCCGGGGACAGGCGGGGACAGCTCGGGGGCTGCCCGGGGGATGCTCGGGGGACAGGCGGGGACCACTCGGGGGATGTTCAGGAGACAGGAGGGGACCACTCGGGGGATGCTCGCTCGGGGATCCCGGTCCTTCTCCCCTCCGGCTCCCCCATCCTCGAGGGTTGAATCTCCGGGACGGGGCCGGTTCTGAGCCCACACACCCCCCGGCAGCCCCGGTACCGAACCGGGAGAAGGCGGAGACGAGCCCTGCGTGGCGGCACCAGCGTTTATTGCTCGGCGGGGTCGGGGGAACGCTTCCAGCGGCAGGAACGGGGGCGGTGCCGTCCTGGGGAGGGTCTCGGGGGGCTGCAGGCCCCTCGGGCTCAGCGCAGGTGCAGCAGCAGCGCCGCCAGCCCGCCCAGAGCCGCGGGCAGGAGCGGGGCGCTGGCGCCGGGCGCGCTCACGCTGCTGCCGATGGCCGTGGCGTTGCTCGGGGCAGAATTCTTCGGGGGGGACACCGCCTCCTTCCCCTTGTCATCCTTGGCCGTGTCCTCCTCCTTCGCCTGGCAGAGGGACTGGCAGAGAAAACAGCTTCAGGCACCCCTTCAAGGGCAGCAGGGCGGTGAAAGCCCCCAGAGCCCTGCCGGGATGGTCCTGGGGCAAAAGGAGCAGGGGGGAATCCTGGGGGCCACAGGAGCGGGGGGGAA
>JAWWEX010000094.1:6204257-6238713 GCA_035583215.1 Arremon brunneinucha | reverse complement strand
GGGGCAAAAGGAGCAGGGGGGAATCCTGGGGGCAAAAGGAGCAGGGGGGAATCCTGGGGGCAAAAGGAGCAGGGGGAAATCCTGGGGGCAAAAGGAGCAGGGGGAAATCCTGGGGGCAAAATTCCCGAGTCCCTTCCCAGGACGGTCCTGGGGGCAAAAGGAGGGGGCACACCAGAGCCCAGCCTGCCCCAGCCCAGGCAGGACAAACAGACAAACAGCCGCCTGTCTGTCCCCCCGCAGGTCCCCCTCACCCTGCAGCTCCTGGCCCCGGGCTCGGGGAGGGAAGCGAGCTGTCCCTGCCGCTCACCGGGGGCTTTCAGAAAGCAGGGGAAGCGCAGGGCGGGGAGCGGCCCCGCGCTCTGAGGAAGTGGTGAGGAGGTGTCGGGCACGGCCCTGCACAGGGAGAAGGGTTCAGTGTGGGGAATTCCCGTGCTGGGAGCGAGGGCAGGGGCAGGAGGGACCCCCGAGGCCGGGCTGGGCAATCAGGGGGTGCAGCCGGTGTGGGAATGCAGCACAGCCGGGGGGTGAGCTCAGGGCAGCCCCTTTCCCTCTCCAACACTGCTGGAAAAGCAATTCAGCAATTCCCTTTCCCAGTCTGTCCTACACGCCTCCTCAGGGCCCTCTGGAGATGGGGAAGGACCAGGAGCAGACCCCAAACTCTGCTCTCCCTGCCACACTCCTGCTCTCCTTGCCTGCTTTACAGAGGGGGAATCCCGAGATGTAAATGCAGCCTGTGCAGGCAGCAGCTGTGGGGAGCTTCAGAGTGAAATAAGCACAGACAGATCTGGCCCTGTCACCAACACATTGTAGGGGGGAAAAATCATCCCAAAAGCTGCCCCAAAGTGCTGGTGGGTTCATCCCTAACACCCAAGAGAGCCCCAATTTCCCTCAGCCCGGCTCTCAGCCCATGGAGCCCCAGCAGGACGGGAAATAACCCAGAGAGGAGAGGAAAGCACAGCCCTGAGTCCCCCTCCAGCTCAGCATCCCCGCTGCAGGAGGGGCTGGGAGATGGGCTGGGGAGCTGTGCCAGGGTTAGAAAGGCTGGAAAATGGGCTGGAGAGCCCTGCTAGGCTTAGAAAGGCTGGGAGATGGGCTGGGGAGCTGTGCCAGGCTGGGAGATGGGCTGGAGAATTTTGTCGGGGTTACAGAGGCTGGGAGATGGGCTGGAGAGCTGTGTTGGGCTTAGAAAGGCTGGGAGATGGGCTGGAGAGTTTTGCTGGAGTTACAGAGGCTGGAAAATGGGATGGACAGCCCTGCCAGGCTGGGCGATGGGCTGGAGAGCTGAGCCAGGCTTAGAAAGACTGGAAGATGGGCTGGAGATCCCTGCTGGGGCTACAGAGGCTGGAGAGCTGAGCCAGGCTTAGAAAGGCTGGAAGATGGGCTGGAGATCCCTGCTGGGGTTACAGAGGCTGGAGAGCTGAGCCAGGCTTAGAAAGGCTGGGAGATGGGCTGGAGAGCCCTTCCAGCCTCACAAAGCTGCGTGGAACCCTCGAGGTGCAGAAAAGCATCAAAAAACCCCCACGTGGAAGCGTTTGGAGCCCAGCACGAAGCTCCGGCTGAGCTCACAGCGCTCAGAGCCGAAGATAAAACCCCAACCCAGCGGGTCTGAGCAGCAATCAGAGGGAGATGCAGCCGCTCCTTACCAGGCTCAGGGCGAGCAGGGCGAGCAGGGCGAGCAGGCGGCAGCGCTGCATGGCCGGGGCTCCGCGGGCGCCTCCCGTGCCGTTCCCCGCCCGCCCGAGCCTTTAAGGCGGCGGGGACACCGCGCACCGACCGCGCCTCCCGGCCCCAAAAGGGGGAAGGTCCCCGGTGATGGCAGGAAAGGGCGCCAGACGTGCGAGGGACCCGCGGGGCTGCTCCTCTGCAGCAGCTGCCTGCTCCTGGCGTGGCAGGGATAAGGGCAGGATGTGGAAATTTTCAGTTATAGATAGATATTAGAGATATTTTATAGATATATAGATATTTTCAGTTCTTCCGGAGTCACTGAGTAGAGCTTAAAGACGGGTTAGGGTACATAAGATACAAGGATGTAAAGGGGTGTAAAGTGGCAAAATAAAAGGATGTAAAGGGGTGAGCGCAGGATACCAAAGGTGGGAAGCAGTGGGGCTGCTCCTCTGCATCCCCTGGCACGGCAGCAGCTCCGTGGTGTGGCAGGGATAAGGGGCAAAATATAGAAATTTTCAGTTATAGATACATGTTAGATGTATATTATAGATATAGAGATATAAATATATAGATATATAGATATTTTCAGTTCTCCCAGAGTCACTGAATAAAGCTTAAAGACCAAGTGGCAAAATAAGATAAAATGATGTAAAGGGGTGTAAAGTGGCAAAATAAAAGGATGTAAAGGGGTGAGCGCAGGATGCCAGACGTGGCTGGAAGCAGTGGGGCTGCTCCTCTGCATCCCCTGGCACAGCAGCAGCTCCTGGCATGGCAGGGGTAAGTGGCAGAATAGAGCAATTTTCAGTTATAGATAGAGGTTAGATATCTATTATAGATATATATAGATATTTTCAGTTCTCCTGGAGTCACTGCATAGAGCTTTAAGGCCAAGTGGCAAAATAAAAGGACGTAAAGGGGTGAGCACGTGGCTGGAAGCAGCAGACAAACAGATACTACAGTGGGGTTTTTGTATGTAAAAACGAGCAACGGTGCGTGCCCAAAGGAAAAGCCCAAGGAAAGGAAAGGCTGAAACCCCTCTGCTCTGCCTCTCCCGGGGTCTCTCTGCGCTCACACCCAGAGGAGTGACTGAAACCCTCCCTGGATCACCGGGGGACTGGCAGGAACAAACCTCCTTCCCTGCAGGTGGAGCTGGAGCCAAGGCATCCCTCGGGATTTCAGTTAAATCCTAAATAAAGGAAACGCTTCCTTTAACCCCAGCTCCGTGTGCTCTCCGCAGACCTCTGAGCTCCGTCACCCTGCAGGGAGCCCAGAAAAAGGGACGGGAGCACGGGAAACAAAGAGATCTGGTTGTTTTGGTGGGGTTTGAAGAGAATAAAGTCACTGGGGCATGCCGGGAGCACACACCACTCCACACAGCTGCTGTCTGGGCTGGTGCTGCTGGGGCACATCGTGGTGATGTGCTTCATCATGGTGAGCTCCCGCCAGCTTCCGCCCACAGCCGGGGTTATTCTGCAGAAAAACGTCACCAAATTTAGTTCTGCTTTTGGCCGAGTAGAAATTACAGCCGCGTGAGCACAGCCAACAGCCCTGGAAGTGCCCAAGGCTGGGTTGGAGCAGCCTGGGACAGTGGAAGGTGTCCCTGCCCACGGGAGGTGGGATGGGATGGGCTTTGGGGTTCCCGGAGCATAAACTCTGTGGTTCTGTGCTTGCCCCATCAAAGGAGGTGAAACGGGGGAGAATTGGGCTGTTCCCATCAAAGGAGGTAAAACAGGGGAGATAACTGGGCTGTCCTGCTCACCTCAAGCAGGTGAGACCGAGCTGCTGGAGAGCAGCAAAGGTAGCAGTGGGGTGGGGGCAGCCAGGAAAGGCTCCAGGGTGGGGATTGGGGGAGCTCAGGGCATCAGTGAAGCCCAGGTGAGAAAACTGAGACCGAGGAAGCAGGTGAGGGAATCGGGAAGCAGGTGAGGGAGGCGAGAGGAGCCTCAGGCCAGGCTGATGGGTGTGTGTGGAGCGCACAGGAGAAGAACGGGACCTGTCCCGGTCCGTTCCCGGTATGCAGGGAGAACGCGCGCGGTGCATGCTGGGAGTTGTAGTTCCCTGCGCTACCGCGCCCACCACGTGACTAGCGCCGGACCAATCGCAGCGGGCCTCTCGTCGCCGTGGCAACCAGCCGTAAACAAGATGGCGGCGGGGGGTGAGTGTCCCGGCCAGGCCCGGTTGTGTCCCCTGGGCCAGGGAATCCTTTCAAGGCACCCTCTGCTCCTGTTCCGGGGGACAGCGCTGCAAAAGAACACGGGGGGTGAAGCCCTGAGGGCTCTGGGCGTTCTGGGCCATCAGTTTTTGGCAGCACCCCAGGCCAGACCCGTTCCTGTGGCTCCCCTCTCGCACACACAATGAGGAATGAAGGGATTTCTCCCCAAAAAGTCTCCCTGCTGTGGCAGACCAGCAGCCCTCTCACAGGTGTTTGTGCTTTCAGGTGCAGCTCACGCTGACGTGGAGCTCGTGTCCTCTCTGGCAGAAAAAATCTCCCTGCTGGAACAAAAAGTAGAGAAACAGGCACAAGAAATCCAGCTGAAGGTAAAAGTCAGGCTCTTGCTGAGCCTGCCGTGTCCCCTGCCACAGGAGTTCCACCTCTCAGACCTTGTGTGGGCTCAGTTAATCTGTGACCTGCTGTTAATTACCCAAGTGATCCCTTTACAAAGCAGCAGAGCAGTGGGATCAGGGATTGGGGTGGCAGAGGGGACAGTCCCTCCTGGGACTCCTTGCAACAGTGTCTCTCGGCCCCCTGGCACTAACTGCAGCAGCTCTTTGGCCTCTGAATTTAATTTTTCCCTCCTGTTGTGGGGGTGCATCTCCCCTTTTGTTTTCTGAAACAGCAGCTGCTCACACAGCAGAGCCATCCTGGAGCAGCCCTCTCTGACTGGAATAAATACCCTCTAAAATCTGAAGTAAATATCCTTTAAAATCTAAAATAAAGACCCTTTAAAATTTTAGCACAAATACCCTTTAAAATCTTAGAATAAATACCCTTTAAAATCTTAGAATAAATACCTTTTTTTTTTGGTTTTTTTTTTTTTTTAAGAAGTGGCTGCAGTGGTTTATTTTCCAGCTCAGCCCTTCCCTGCAGCCCTGAGCAGGAGCACCCAGCACCCCCAGAGGGAGGATGGGAGCTGGGTCACCACTCCTGGAGCTCTGTATTTATCCCAGCCCTCACCTGGGCCTCATGAAGGTGTTTGTGGGGTGATTCAGCCCTTTGGCCTGGGCTGGGTGGGGTGAGAGGAGCTGACTGTGCCAGCTGTGCCTGGGGCTGCTGAGGCCAGGACTGGCCCAGGACTGACCCAGGCCGTTGTTCTGCCCCTCCAGGACAGGAGGATCGCTGAGCTCGAGGAGAAGATAAAGACTCTTCAGGAAGAGGAAGGTAAAAATTGTTCTACCTGTGGGAGAAGGTAAAAATTGCTCTACCTGTGGGGAGCTGCAGGGCTCAGCTGGGCACAGCTGGATCCTGGATCCTGCCCTTGGCTCCAGCAGCCTCCCTGGTGAGGGCACACACAGAGGGGCAGAGCTGCTTTTTGTGGCTGTTGCTCTGGTGTCAAACATCATTTCCTGGCCCGTGTCTGGGTTTCCATGGGTGTGAACCAACCACAGGCAGCCCAGGATGGGCAGAAGAGCAGCAAAGGGTTCAAACAGCTGGAGAGCAGCTCCTCACAGCTGGGAGAAACCAAAATCCCACTGGGAGATCCCAGAGCATCCCAGGCCAGCCTGGCTCTGGATTGAATTCAGCTTTAGTGAGTCACTGGAGGGTTTTACCTGGGCCCAGCAGGTTTCCAGCCCCAGCTGGAGCCCACACACGTTTCCTGCAGGGCCCCCGTGGGCAGGGCTGTGCTGAGCTCTCCATTTCCTGAGCTCTGAACTCAAATGTGGCTGTGAAACCGCAGCCATGTGCTCTGCCAGGCAGCCAGGACCCAGCTGCAGGGACTCTGCCCCTTCTGGCTCCTTCTGGATCCTTGATTCCCACCCTGTGCTGCCAACAGCACCAATCACACCAGCTCCTGCTGCTGGGAAGGAGGAAAGTTCAACAAGAAAGTCTCACAGATGTGTGTGCTTGGCAGAAAGATTTTTACATGTAGAGTCTGGTGAAGGAATAGAGATGGAAGCAAGTTTTGATAGAGAAGAAAAGAATTGCTGAGCCAGTCTCATTGGATAACCAAAAGGCAAAGGGTGTGTTAGTTAGAAGGGGTTTTTGTGGATAAACCCACCTCAAACAAGAAGATGTTTTACCAAGCAAGAAGATAGCACAGGCAAACAAGGCAGCAAATGTGGCAAGTAGAAAAAAGGTCTCAGAATTTTCCACTGCAAGAAAACTGAAAAAACTTCTAGCTGAAACTGTAATGTACTAACTTTTTGTGATTGGAGAACAGTAACATGAATATGGTAATACAGCAGTTATGACAGGCTGTAGATAACAGTTAAGGTATAGATTGGTTCTGCTGTGTTGAGATGCTCAGCAAAGAAAAGTAAATAATGCAATGTAACCGAAAGAAAAGTAAATAATGCGATGTAACCAAAAGAAAAGTATAGAATGCATTGTAACCAAAAGTATAGAATGCATTGTAACCAAAACCAAAGTATATAATGCACTGTAACCAAAAGAAAAGTATAGAATGCATTGTAACCAAAGAAAAGTATATAATGCATTGTGACCAAAACCAAAGGGTCTCCAGGCCTGCCTGCAGCTGAAGCTGACAGCTGTGGGCACAGCTCTGTCACCCACAACCCTGGCCTGTTGTAACCTCTTGGATGGAATAAACTGCATTTTCAGTCTGTCAGCAGCACTGTCAGACCCTGCAGGGTGGATTCTGTCCCCTCCAGCCCCTGTGTGCCAGGGTGGGAGCTCTCTGAGCACAGGGGACCCTCAGCTCTTCCCTGGGGACCCTCACAGGAGCAGCAGCTTTTCTCCTGCAGGTGCTCCTGACCCGGCCAGCATGGAGGAGCTGGAGCTGAGGTGCCTTGAGCTGCAGAGCCAGGTCTGGGAGATGGAGGTGAGGCTGCTGTGCCTGCCCTGGGCCAGCTCTGCTTTGCTTTGGGGTCACTGCAGTCCCAGTGTGGCCTGTGCCAAGCTGCCCCTTTGGTCCTCACAGCCCTTCAGCTCTGAAAAGGAGGAGAAGGATTTAAACACACAAACACCTGTGCCTCCTTCACCTGTGAGCTTTATGCTGATTCCGAGGGCTGTGGGGATGCCCAGCTCCTGCAGCCTTGGGAGGCTCCTCTGGCACTGCAAATCCTTCCTCCTCCTTTTCCCTGTGTTGATAAAACTGCTCCATCTGTCTGTCTGCCTGCCAGGGCCGGGAGCCCCAGGACAACCCTGTCCCACCTCTCCCAGCCACATCCCACCCCTCCCGGGCTCCCTTTCCCAATTTTGAGGCCCTGCCTCTGCTCCCGCAGCGGTTCCTGAGCGATTACGGCCTGATCTGGGTTGGAGAGACGCGGGAGCGGCTGGAGGAGCCGGGAGCAGCCCGGGATGGAGCGGAGCTGCCCGCAGGGAGCCTCTGCAGGCCGGGTAAGGCACAGCACAGCCGGCTGGAGCTGCCAGCAGGGACCGGGGATGAGCACCAAACCCTCGGGATTTGGGATCCAGGATTTGGGATCCAGGACCTCCCCATCAGTCCCTCTCAGGGACACAGACAGGGAGCTCAGCAGAAGGTTTAATTTCATATTCGTGTGTTTTGTACACCCATTCTGGGGGAAGAGCAGGGAATCTGATGGCTCAGGAGACCTCAGAGCATCTGCTTCCTGCAGAATTCACAACCCCTGCACATTTGAGGCCCCGCTGCTCTGGTGACATTGGCACAGAGTGGGTGTGGAGCAGGATCAGGTGCTTTGTGTACACAGGAGAGCCTGCTCCATCAGGGAGTATTGTTTGCCTTTCCTCCCTGCCACGTGTGAGGGTTTGATTGGGGCCTGGCTCTGCTCTCTGGGGCCCAGCAGCTTTGGCAGTGGTGACAGAGGGAAAAAAGAAAATTATTTGTACTGTAGAGCCAGTGCTGCTTCCTAACCACCATGGAAATATCAGACCAGAGCTTCCCTTAAATGCAGGAGGGGAGAGAAGAGGGAGAGCAGCAGAAGCAGTTTTGGTTTCAGCTCACTGACCTGTTTCACATCATACTTTCGCAACTCATACAAAAAGCAGAACAAGCAAGGACTTCAACTCAGCCAAGCCCTTTCCTCTCATTTCCTCTTCTGACTTCTTTCCTGTGCCCCATGACAGCCCTCAAAGCCCCAGACAAACATCCTGGCAGAGCCCCTGCCCTGCTGCAGGCACCTGCTCTGCACCTGATCCACGGATCCAATCTGCTGAATCCAGCTGGGGCAGCTCCTGATCCTGCACGGGGACAGCACAGCTCTGCTGGGAGGGTCAGGGAGCGCAGGGTGGGCTGCAGGAGCTGCTCAGGAGCTGCAGGAGCTGCTCAGGAGTTCCAGGAGCTGCAGCTCCAGCTCTGCATCCCTGCCCCTGTGGCTCAGCACACAGCCCGGGGCCCTGGCAGGGCTGTGCCACAGCAAAAGGCTGCAGCACATCCTGCAAAGGTGTGAAGGGCAGCCCAGCAGTGTCAGGGCTCAAACACAGCTCAGATTCTCACAGATAAATAAATGTCCTGCCACCACCCCTAACTCTGCTCCCTGTGCCGCAGGTGAGGCCATTCATTGCCAGCAGCAGGTCGATTTTGATTTAATCCTGGAGCACATCAGGGACCTGAACTCGCTGGTGGGCGAGGGCAGCGCGCAGGTGGAGCAGACGGCGCGGGGGGCTCGGCTGCGGCGGGCAGAGCCCCTGCCCCTGACCCTGTACCGGGACGGCATCACCGTGGGGCAGCACGGAGCCTTCCGGCCCTACCAGCACCCGAGCACGCAGGTACGGGGGGCTGGGGGGGACAGAGGCACCCCGGGACAGGGGATGGGGCTGTGGGGCTCAGCCCGGCCCTGCGGAGCTGCGGCGGTGGTGGTGTCACAGACTCTTTTATGGAAAATCCTTTCCGTGGGATCTTTCCTCCTGAGAAACTGAGAGGCCTCAGGAACAAAATGCAAACATTGATTATCTGCTGCTGTGGAATGCAACAGGTGCAGCTGGGATTGGCCCATGTTGGACGTTTGTAATTAATGGCCAATCACAGTCAGACTGTCCGAGCCACAAGCCTTTGTTATCATTCCTTCTTTTTCTATCCTTAGCCAGCCTTCTGATGAAATCCTTTCTTCTATTCTTTTAGTATAGTTAAAATATAATATACATAATAAAATAATATATATCATAAAATAATAAATCAAGCCTTCTGAAACACGGAGTCAACATTCTCATCCCTCATCCTCGGACCCCTGTGAACACGGTCACAGCTGGCAGGGGTCCGAGGATGAGGGAAGAGATGAGAATGTTGACTCCATGTTTCAGAAGCCTTGATTTATTGTTTTATGATATATATTATATTAAAACTATACTAAAATAAAGGATTTCATCAGAAGGCTTGCACGGAATAGGAAAAGAAAGAACGATAACAAAAGCTTGTGGCTCGGACAGAGTCTAATCTAGCTGGGCTGTGATTGGCCATTAATTAGAAACAACCACATGAGACCAATCACAGATGCACCTGTTGCATTCCACAGCAGCAGATAATCATTGTTTACATTTTGTTCCTGAGGCTTCTCAGGAGGAAGAATCCTAAGGGAAGGATTTTTCAGAAAATCTCATGGCTACACAGTGCCTGTAAAGCCTCTCGTGTCCTGCGCAGCAATTTCTAGAGATGGAGATTCCGTGTCTGTGCTGCAGACCTTTCTGCACGGCCACAGCACCACAGACAGGAGCTGCCCAGCAGGAAGATGAGCCCAGCAGGGCTGAGGTGTGAGCAGGAGCTCTCGTGTTGTTTCAGCAATGCCTGCAGGACATCATGGATGGTTATTTCCCCTCCGAGCTGCAGCCACGCTACCCCGACGGGGTCCCCTTGCAGGCAAGTGCCACTCCAGCTCCTGGGCACGGGGGTTCTGCTGGGCTGAGGTTTGTGGGGCTGTGCAGGTGTGTCTGGCACCCCGGGCACCTGCAGCAGCCGTTACAGGAAACGTTTCAGCGTCAGGGTTCAAGGGTTCCTGTGCCCCAGTGGAGCTGCCCTGGAACGAGGCTTCTGAGAGCACAGCAGGCTCTGTGAGACAAGCAGCACGTGCAGGAAATGAAGGGCTGTGTCACAAAAAGGAGGGGGAAAAAGTTCTCAAAAGTTGCCCTGGAAAAGCTCATAACGTGAGATTGAACGAGAACCTTTTAAAGGGGATGTCGTGAGAGTTTGTTTTGCCACAGTTTAAATGGATTTGGCCACCTGAGGTTCTCTTGGGCCCCAGTTTTTGATTTCTCAGAAATGGCAAAGAGCCAAAGCCACATTTGCAGGCAGAGAGCCTCAGAGGACTCTAATGTAGGCCTGGGAGTGCCCCTGCAATGTCAGCAGGCACAGCCAGAGGCTGGACTGTCCTGTGCCACGAGAAACCAGGGCACAGCTGCTGAGCAGGACAGGGTCAGGACAGCTGGGAGCTCTGGGGGTGAGGAATCCCATGGAAAGGGATTGTGCAGAGCTCTGGGGGTGAGGAATCCCATGGAAATGGGATTGTGCAGAGCTCTGGGGTGAGGAATCCCATGGAAATGGGATTGTGCAGAGCTCTGGGGCTGGGGCTCCCTTTCAGCCTTGGTTTGGGGTTCACAGCTGCTCCCTGCCATGGCTGTGCTTTGTTGGGCTCAGATGCAGCAAGAGGAGCTTGTACAACACCCAGGTTTGCCCACAGGTCACTGACAGGAGGGATGTGGTGTTCCAGAAGCCAGACCTTGCAGGGAGCTTTCCTGGCCTTGGCCATGTGGTGGGAACTGCAGAATCCAGCAGAGTGCAGGAAACCTCCAAGATCCCAGGTAAAACCTTAAACCTGCCTCAAAAATGCTGCTCAGTCTTGAGGGGGAGCATTCTTCAACCTTACCAGCAGGGGAATGTGAGGGTCTCAGCCCTCCTGGGTCAGGGGCTGGGAGACAGCAGCACACAGGATCCTCTCAGCATTAATCCTGCTCAGGAATGAGACCTGACAAGTAATGAAATAATAGAAATTCAGCAGGTTTCCAAAAACAAATCTGCCCCGTGCCTTTCTGAAAGGCCAAGCTTCCTTCCAGTTTGACCACATGAAAGGATGCTGAGGTAACCCTGCAGGCCTGGGGGGAGCTGCCTGCAAACACTGCCCCTTTCAACAAGTCATTCCAAAAATGAAGATATTGTCAAGGCAGATTTACCGTAACTGCACCCAACATGGGATGGTTTCTCTTCAGCCTTTCACAGCAGAATATGGGACATCAAAGGCCACAGATTCCTCATTTGGCTTCTAGACACTTGCAGTCTGTGTAAGCAATGTCTGACAGGGCTGGGAAGTCAGAAATCAGTGGGGCTGTGGGTGCATCACTGAATGACCCAGCACAGGTATCCCTCATGAGAAACAGCTCCCTGCTTCATACAGCTGTGCTCGAGGATAAAGCTAAATATCCCCTTTATCCAAGAAATAAAATAAAATAAAATAAAATAATCCAAGCAGAAAGGAATGGACACCTACAAATTCACCCTCACAAGGTGAAAAATGTCCAAGTCTGTAAAAATGGTGACAGCCCCAGTTTTTCCCAGCAGAGCTGCCTGCCTGCTGAGTACCCCAGCTGTGCACAGGTCTCACTGTTGATGCTCACCATCAGACATTCAGTGGGGCACAAAGTGGGACAGCTTCAGGGAGGAGCCCAAGAGCTGCTCCGGGCCTGGCTGGGGTGCCGAGAGCTCTCCCTGTCGGCTGCTGCTCTCTCCTTTCACCAAATCTGCCTCTTCTGGAGCCAAAACCTTTGTCACAAAGCTCACACACGGAAATATCTCCCCTCTGCTCCCTAGGTCCCAAATGCTCCTGGGAGCAGGATCCCAACGAGGTTTCCCAGCCCCTGAAGCACAGAGGGAGCATGAACAGCACCCAAGGAGCAGCTCCACAGGTACCAGTGGGCTCCAGACACCCCAGGAGAGAGCAGGGTGATGCTCTGGGCTCAGTTCCCTGCACAGCACCCACAGCCCCTCCCTGGGCCTCTCTCAGCCCCCTGGAAGCTCCAGAGGCAGCACCAGGGCACACGTGGCACTGGGCCCCTGCCTGTGGCTGTGCCAGCTCTGGCTGCTCGCCCTGCAGGGCTCACACTCACCTGCTCTGGCTGCAGGGCTCTGGTGGGCAGCAGAGCAGCGAGGAAATCCTGCTGGAAACACCTGGGCTGGCTGCCCTGGACAGGTACAGGTACAGCCCCCCACTCCTGCCCTTCAGCATCTCCTCTTCCTCCTATTTCATCACTGCAGGTTTAGTTCAGGGAGTTCAGTTGAGGAATGGACTTTCCCCTTTTAGACCTTAGAAATAGTGAGACAAAAGGTCGAGTTTGGTCCTTTGGGAAAACCACTGAATTTTTCATGGCAAACATGCCATATTTTACATCTCTAACAAAAAGCTTCTGTTGTTCAAAATGTCACTTATTAATGTGAAAGTTTTCCCGACAGCAAGCCAAGGCCTAAGAGTTTGTAACCATTGAAGATCTTTGCAGTCATATTAAAGGGAGAAACTGATGGTGGGAGGTCTCACTAACAGCACTTTTCCACTCAAGTCTTCTGGCAAGCCAAGACCCAAATAACTAATGAAAAAAAAACCCCAAGCAGATTATTTTTAATCAAAGAAGTAGGGCAGAGTACTTACCAGACAGCCCTGGTTTAAAATGAAAAAGCTGAAAAAGGCCCATAAATAACCCTCCCCAAGGCACCTTCGGGCTGGGGAAGCTCAGCACCAGTTTGGGCACTGGGTTGGTCTGGGTGCCCCTGGTCGGACAGGGCCTCATTCACCTCAAGGACATTCCCAAACACCAAACTCCCGTGCCCTGGTCGGGCCATGGGGGCTGTTCCTGCTGAGAGGAGCTGTCCCCAGGGCTGACAGGGCTCTGGGACCGCAGGGTGAGGGCAGCAGAGCAGGCTGGAGCCCCTGAGCTCTGCAGGCTCCGCGTCAGGTCCGAGAGCGGGGAGCAGACGTACGAGCTGAGGATGCTGCTCACAGACACCATCGGGGACCTGCGCCGGCTGCTCGCCCACCTCAGGTAGCCCAGCCCTCCCTCCCACCCTGCCTGACCCTGCAGGGCCCCAGGAAAGGGTTCCTGAGGTCCTGGAGCCTCAAACATGAGCTGGGGCACAACCCTGTGCCCACCCGGCACTCTCCAGTGCTCTGAGAAGCTCAGAGCATTTCATACCCACCTTTGCCACACAGCAACAGAAAAAAGCTTCTTCTGTCCTCCCCAAATTGCCATCAATCCAGGCCCATTGCTGCCTTTGCCTCCTCCCAGCACTCACCAGGCTGGTGCCACCCTTCCCAAGGTGCTGGAGGCTGAGCTGCAGCCTTGGCCTGGCTCAGCCAGCTGTGTCCCAAACATCCAGCGCTGCACAGGGGCTCCCCGAGCCTGCTGGGGACAGCTCCAGGTGGCTGAGGGACCCCTCTGCTGTCCCCAGGATGAGCTCAGTGCTGGTGGGATGCAGGAGCCTCCCTCCTCCCCAGTGCAGCTGTGTGCTGGCCAGGCTGCACTTTGGGCTGCAAACCCTTTTTTCTGCTCTTGCATAACCACAGCTGGATCGGTCAGAACCTTGGGGAATCCCGTGAGTAGGAGGAGATTGTGCTGTTCTTTCCTAGGGGTGGAAACTCGGACTATGAGATCCTCAGCACCTTTCCCCAGCGGGTGTACACGGACAGCTCCAGGAGCCTGCAGGAGTGCGGGCTGGTGCCCAGGGCCTCGCTGCTGCTCCGCAGGAGAGACCCCTCCCCGGGGCAGGGCAGGGGGCTGCAGCCAGCCTAGGAGCTGCTCTGCACACAGGGAGCTGCTCTCACCTTACCCGGCTGGGAAAAGGGAGAGGTTTCCTTTCCAGATTCAGTTTCACCGTGCTGGACATGGAGAAGAGCTGGGTTGGAGCAGCCCTTTGGCCACTCCCTTTGGCACAGGGGCCAGGCCAGCCCTGCTGCCCCACGGTGGCTGCTGTTCCCCAGCACAGGGACACCTCCAGCAGCTCACCTGGGCCTGGCTCCTCATCTCTGTGCAGGTTACACGGGCTGAGCCCTGCCCAGGAGCGTGCCAGCCTCACCCCAGCACTGGGCAGCGCTCAGGGGCTGCAGCAGCAGGATGGACACGCAGCCAGGGCAGTTTGCATTCTGCACTCAGCTCCCTGCAGATCTCACCTGCACGGACAGCAGGGGACACACAGGCCCAGTGCCACGGTCTGTGCTGGAGCTAAACCTGAAGGCCTTGAGTTACTGCCTGGCTGGGGCCGAGCCAGGCTCAGCTGGGAGATCCTGCTGCTGCTGCTGCTGGGCTTCCTGTGCGTGCACAGCTCCTTCCCTTGGACAGCCCCCAGCTGCAGCGGCCCCGGCTCCAGCCTGCCTGCAGGCACCCGCCCTCCTCCTCCTGCAACAGGACACCGTGTCACTGAGAGCAGCAGAACCCCTCTCTGCCCATGCCTGAACAAAGCATCTTCCTCCCTGGCCGTGGGCTGGGGCTGCGCTTTTCCCTTTCCCTTTCCCCAGCACATTCTTCCCATTCCAGCTGTGACAAGCTCTCACTTGACTCCCAGCTGACAGCACTCCCACTCATGCGGGGCAGGGCTGCTGGCAGGTTCCCTCTTCACACAGACCCAGCCCTCAGCAAAGGCTCCCAATAAAACCCTGTATTCCAGCAATTTCCACTTCCTTCAGATTTCTGAGGCATGGTTGGAAGCCCAGAGCTCTTCCCAGAGCCCTCTGAGCAGAGCTGCACTCAAACACAGGAAGCAAACCAGCTGCTTCCCCAGCTCCCCGTGAGCACTGACTCAACCCACCCAGCTCTCCCTCAGCTTCCTCCCTTCCCACCTGGAGCAGGTTCAGGAGCAGCTGTTTCCCCTGCCCCTCTGTGTCCCAATCTCTGTGCCAATGTTTGTTTTTCCTTGCCACGTCTGGCTGAGGCTGTCCCTGCCCCGGGCAGAGGGGAGGAATGCTCTGGTACCTGTCCCTGCTGCGCCGTAGGACATTCACTCACGTCCTGGGAGCCTCTGATTAGCAGCAGCAAGCTAAGGTGTTAAGATCTTTGTGTCAGGCTGCAGCAGCAGGCACAACCCACTCAGCTGGAAATGACTCACAATCCTTAGGTAGGGCGGTGTTTAACCTGTAGCCAAAATAAAACTGAATTTAAAAGAAAGGCAAGAGTGGCGCCGTGAAAGGTCCAGTAACATTTAATAGCATCTCGGAAGACAACACTGGTTATAAACTTGCTTTTTGGCAGGAAAACAAAATGCACTTGGTCCAGGATTGCAAACAAGCCAACACAAAGAGGAAAAGATGGGACAGCTGGAGCATCAGCTGTTGTGGGGCAGCCCTGAGCCATTAATGCTCACCAGGGAGCTGCTCGGGGTGGAGGGCGGCCAGAGCAGTACGGATCCCACTGCCAGCCCCACCCATTCCCCAGGCAGCCTTCAGCCCCAGCCCCACCGAGCTGGGCACTCACACCCAATTCTGTGCAGTACTTTTGCATTAAATTAAGACAAAAAAACCCAAAAAAACCCAAAAAAAAAGCCAAAAAAAAAAAACCAAACCCAAAAAAACCCTTACTTAGTTGCCATAATCTCTGCAGTTGAGATGAAGAGGAGGGAAAAAGACAAAAAAAAAAAAAAAAAAAGGAAGTGAGGCAGCAGAATTTACAATTTTAACAGCAACTGGGAGAAGTGGGAAGTCCCGTGCAGCCCTAAGCCCCTCCCTGGCGAGGCAGAGGAGGGGGCTGAAGGCCAGGATCACCTCACACAGCCCCAGAGGCTTTGCTGTTTACAGAGGCACTGGAAGCTGCCGTGAGCCAGGCCCAGCTCTGCTCACAGCCCGAGCAGCGAGCGGCGCTTTCTTTGGATCCCTCTGAGACGAGGCCGGGGTCAGCAGGAGGGAGTCGAGGCAGCTGCAATGAGGAGTTTTGGTCGTGGGTGTTTCCCTGGGCTGGGACGCAGGTGGAGGTGCCGGGACAGCGCTGACAGGTGAGGGTGGTGGGAGATGAGGGCGCTCAGGAATGCAGGTAGAGTCCGGGCTGGGAGGGGAAGCGGGGCTCAGGCCAACTTGAGGAACTCCTGCAGAGTGTTTTGCTCCACAGCTTCCACGAAGAGCTCGTAATCCTGCAGGGAAACGCCGCAGGGTCACTCCCGAGACAGGAGGGGCCCTGAGCCCACGGCACAATCTGCTCCACAGCCCTGGCACAGCTGCTTGTGCCAAGGATGACGGGACAAAGCGGGCACAGCCCCGCTGCCACCCAAACCCCCCGCCTGGGTCCCCTTTTTCCCGAGGCAAACAGCCGTGCTGGTCCCTGCACCTCACAATAAATAATTTACAGGGCATCCTGAAGGTGTGCAGCACATCCAGGACAGCACCCACCACCCAAGTCCAGCGTGGAGCACAGCCTCACCCCGCAGTACTGGTCCCCGTTGACGATCTGGGGCGGGATGGCTTTGGGGTTGCCTGCCTTGGCCCTCATCTCCTCCCGGAGAGCGTTGTCCTGGGAGATGTCCACCAGCTCGTACTTGATGTTCTTGCCGTCCAGGATTCGGGTTACCTCGCTCTGTTGGGATTTGATCTGGAAGCCGGGTGGGAGAGGAGCGGGTTACGGGGGATGGAGAGGAGCCCCAAGGGTGGGTGGGCACACACCCAGCGGGGCTCAGCACGGTGCCCCCGGCCGTGGGGGGACAGCCAGCACGGAGCGGTGCCTCTGGGGACAGATGGGGCCGGTGCAGGGGAGAGGGGACAGCGAGGATGGGGCGGGGGGGCTGCGCTGCCGCACGGACGGAGCCGCGCAGCCCGGGCCGTGCCCGGTGCCCCGCCCGGTGCTCACCTCCCGGGAGCCGGTCACCGACGTGCTGTAGACCTTGAGGGTGCTCATGGTGCGATCGCGGCCGCTCCCAGCGCCAGCCCGGCCAGGGGAGCAGCGAGGGAGGGAGGGAGGGAGGGAGGAGGATGGACGGAGGGAGGGAGGAGCGGCAGCCCCGCCACCGCCCGGCCGGCATGTGACTGCGGCGGCCAATGGGGCCGGCGGCACCGGGCATGCGAACTCGGCGGGGCCGGCCCCGGACACCGCCCCGCGGCACCGGGAACCGTCAGCACAGCTCCGCCGGTACCGGGAACCATCAACACCGCCCCGCGGCACCGGGAACAGCCGGCACCGGGAACCATCGACACCGCCCCGGCAGCACCGGGAACGGCCGGCACCGGGAGCCACTGACACCGGCCCGCGGCACCGGGAACCGTCAGCACAGCTCCGCCGGTACCGGGAACAGCCGGCACCGGGAGCCACTGACACCGGCCCGACGGGCACCGGGGAGGTACCGGCACCGGGAACCACCGACACCGCCCCGGCGGCACCGGGGAGCCACCGGCACCAGCCCGACAGATACCGGGGAGCGCCGGCACCGGCCCGGCAGGCAATGGGGAGCCACCGGGCACCGCTCTCACCGGGCACCGCGGAGCCACCGGCCCCGAGCCATCGCCCGCACCGGGAGAGGCACCGGCGGCAGCCCCGGTAGCAGCCCCGGAGCTCCTCTCTCCCTCTCCCTCGCTCCCTCCCCAGGCAGGACGGCCTCGCACGATGGGGCAGAGCAGCTTTATTTGATACTCCAAATACCCGATACAAACAAGCGCCGAGACAGAGGCTGGGACAAAGACACCGAGCCCAACGGAACCGGGCACGACACCGGGGGACACGCGTGGGACGAGGAAGGGGGGACAGGGAGGGAACACCGTCCTGGGGTGTTCTGTAGCCCAGTATTTCCCTGCAGCAGCAGCAGACAGCACAGCATCACCCTTGGGGCCAGAGGGGCTCAGCTGAGCAGGAGGATGAGGAGAGGACACGTCCCCATGGAGGGGACACAGGACAGGGCAGCTCAGCTGCTGGGACAGAGCCAGGCGGTTCCAGCCACAATAATCCCATCTCAGAATCACCTCTGCAGGGGCAGAGGGCACAGCTGTGCCATCACAGCACCCACGAACGAGATCTTGCACCCCCAAAGCCAAGGGGAGAAGGAGATGGAGCCCAAGCCCCCTGAGAAGCTGCAGGAGCCAGCAGAGCTCCCAGCAGTCAGGACAAACAGCTTCAAAACAGCCCTGGAAATGTGTTTTGCTCAGTACACAGCACCAGCAGCCTGGGGCCAGACACAGCCAGGAACAGAACACCCAGGGACAGCAGGACAGACAGACAGACACGGCTGTGTGCTCCCTGTGTGGGACAAACCAACCAGTCCCCCATGGTGGCCAAACACCGAGAACAAAACAGATTTGGTCTTAAAATTGTAACATAAAGGAACAACAAAAGCATCTCTGCCAAACCCAGGGCTCGCAGCCCCAACGTGAACCAAGAGCAGCCAAACACCACAAGTGCCAGTAGGACTTTCCCTGTCACAGCTTGGGCATCTTGCTCTTAACTCCAGATGAAAACCCAAGTTCCACCCTCAGACTCAGTAAAGCTGTCCCTGGGGGTAGGGAGGGTGGTGGGACAGTGAGACTGATCCCTCAGGGACTCATTCAGAAACCCCATCACTCGCAGAGGAGCAGGGAAGGAGGGACAGGGCTGTGACAGAGCCCAAGTGGCCACGGCTGGCAGGAGGGCTCCCTGTGCCACCCCTCCACATCAGGAGCAGTATGGCTTTCTCCAGTACAGCAGGGGTGTCCCCAGGGCACAGAGGCTCTGGCAGGGCCCACAGACACTTGGGGCTCCCCAGGATGGCTTGATGGCTCTAAAAGGCTGTGAGAGGGAAGAGCAGCCCCTCACCTGCCAGGGGATGCATTAGGCACACAGCAGAGTGGGGGCAGAGGGTTCTTCCAGCTCATTAAGGCACTTCAGCACCAATCCACTGGCTCTGCAGTCTGGATCACAGCCCACTCCCAGGGCTGATGCAGGGGGACAACAGGCTTAAGGCTTCTGGGGTAACAGTGCCCAGGGGGAGCAGCTCCAGAGTCCTTTGGTGTTGCTTTATTCCTCAACTCATGCTGGCTGCTGAATTGCTGCATTACCTGAGGAGAGCAGGTCCTGCTCCATCAGTCCAAGGCAGCAGCACCTCGATGTAAATGCCAGCAGTGGAACTGGCACACCTGCCTGCCCCTGGAACCCAGATATCCCACAAACACCCTGACAAGCCTCTGGTCCCACTGGTCCCACAGGACCTGCACAGGGAGGTTATCAGCGAGACCAGGGCGTACATTTCCTTTTAGCCATCATTTTAACTGTCACACTTGCATGTTCAGCATTTGACATGCCTGGAAGGCAAGTCAGAATCCATCTCCCAGCACCAGAGGCCACGGCAGCTCCAGCAAACACAGCATAAAACACATTCCACAAGATCAAAGCTACTGCAAAGCCTGACACCGAAGCCCTGAATTATCCCAGTCAGCAGCTGAACACTTCTGGCCACAAACCCCCTGATTCCTCACAGATCAGACAGGCCACACGTCCTGTACCCAAGCAGAGGGATGGTAAAGTGCTGAATAGCTTTAGGGTTGTAGGAGCACAAGACTCCTGAGAGTTTCAAGTCTTCATTCCCTGTCTTACTTTGGGAGTGCTCTTCACTGGGTGATGCAGTTGTCTCCCATGTCCTGAGCGTATCTGTCAGATATTGCAGTCCTCAAGTCCTCCACCTCTTTGTGAAGCTCTTTTACCTCCACCAGCTTCTTGGCCAGTCCGTCAGGGCTCAGCAGGTCATCCTTCTCCTTCACAGGGTACTGCACAGCTGTGGGGTCACAGAAGGGAGGAGTTTCCTCACACGCAGTTCTCAGCACGGATCGCACACATTTGCAAATCAGCCAGAAAAACCAACTCACATTTGCAAAAGAGGTTGTAATAACTGAATGTTAAGTAGAACATGCACCTTTGAAGCAAGCCAAGCACAGAAAGAGCATTCAGGAGCCCAGAAAGAGCACTTCCCATGCTCTGTGTGAGTTATTTCATTCTGCCACAGCACAGACAGAAGGGTTGGTTCTGCCATCGAAAGGAAGGGTACTCACAGTGAATGCCCAGGAGCAGGGAGAGGTTGGGGTCCTTGCCCTGAGCCCTCTGGGTGACGATGCTGTAGACAGACTGTAAGTCCTGCAGGCAGCTGGCCAGCTCCCCGTGCAGCTCCTGGGCCAGGCGGGCAGTGTCAGCAGGCAGGGGCTGCGCCGCCAGCCGCGCCTGCCGCAGCTGCTCCTGCAGCGTCAGGTTCTTCTCTATCAGCTCCTGGTTCTGCACGGACAGCTGGACACACGGACAGGGCACGTCAGGGGGCGCCTGGGGCAGCACTGGGTGCTGAAGGCAGCTGCTGTGTGAGGGGAGCACTGGGGCAGGGGCTGGGCTGCATGCAGCCCTCCAGGCCGTGCCCAGAGCAGCGAGTGTCACTGCCACAGGGGAACTGAAGCTGCACTGTCCCTGCCAGCCAGAGCAGTAAAAGCTTCCAGGAGCTGGTGCACCTTGCCAAGAGGGCTGGGAGGGGGCTCTGACCCCGGGGCTGTGCTTGGGCTCCTGTTCTGCTGCCCCCAGCTGGCAAGCTCGGCCTCCTCCATCCCATCCCCATCAATTCCCGAGGCACAACCTGCTTCTCCTGCTTCCCAGCAGGGCACAGCTCCCTTCTCAGCCCTGACAGGACAGCTGACTAGCAGGAGAGACTGAGCTGCTGACTAAATTCAGGGCCTTGCTCAGAGACAGTCCATTGTTCACTCAAACCCCCCTGACCTCTTTCACGGCAGCCCGGAGCTGCTGCAGAGCATTTTCCCTCCTCATCGCCTCCTCTCTCAGAGCTTGGCTTGTCCCCTCCTCCTGGGCCACCTGTTCCTCCAGGTTCTGGAACAGACCATGGGAACACAGTAAGTAACTCATTTCACAGCATATTCTCAAGTTCAGGGTCCCTCCCCATCACCTCTCACCTTGACTTGCAAGGATAACTGCTCCATCTTCTTCTGCTTTTTGTCCACAATCTGGAATTAAAAGCACAGGCATCAGAATTGACCACACAGATGCAGTAATACCACCAGGAATTCTCCTTCAGTGGGACAGCATCTCCTTTCCTTCTCTTTGCTGTCCATTTACTGCTCTAATCACAGATGCTCTTAGGAGTGCACTTGGATAAAAGGCACCATTAGATTTATCAGCTAAAACCAGACATTGTATTCTTGTGGCTTTCCTCTCTCCTCTTCTGCATTCTGCAGCTTCTCCCCAGCATTTCTGGAGAAGTGTGTGGTTATCACATCAAGAACAGCTTTTGGCACCCTGCAGTCTGCAATTCCAGGAAATGCTGTTTCAGTGTGTCTTTAAAAGTCCCCGATTTCCTCTGAGTGCCTGGCGTGACTCAGTGGAAGGAAAAATGTGTGATTCCTGCCTGGGACAGTCCCTTACCTTCCTGAGGCACTCACACTCCTTCTTCAGAGAGTCATGCTCCATTTTCTGCCTCTCCCCATCCTGGCCAGGGGCTCCTCTCTCTGCATTCTTTGCATACTGCTGCAACTTGTCCTGCAAGCTGCAATGAGCAGAACCACGGGGAAAAAACAGTTTTAGTTATGATCCCTCCCTTACTTAGAGGAGGGAAATTAATTTCATATCAGATATCAGCATTGCCCTGTTTGCATCCCAGCACCTGCCAGGGCTGTGCATCACCATCCTCATGCAGCAACTCCTGCAGTGCCAGGATGAAGCTGATCCCTCGTTCCTACCTGTGCACAGTGGACAGGAGCTCCCTCTCCTTGTGCTTCTGGGTTTCCAGCTGCAGCTCTTGCTCCCTGAAAGCAGCCTGGACATCTCCAAGCTCTGTTTCCAGTGTCAGCACTGTTTCCTGCAGGGCAGTGGTCTTCAGTTCAGATTCCTTCAGCTGCAACAAAAGAGGAGCAGATGCAACTACAGAAATGTCACCTAAGCAAGTATGTGAGGTCAGCATTGCAGCTCAGAGGAAGTTTTACCTTCTGACTCTGTTTCTGGTGGTCCTCAAGGGTTGGGAGATCAGCCAGGTATCGTTCCAGGGTCTCGATTCTCTGCTGTCTCTCTCTGTTTTGTTCAGATTCCTTCTGGCATTTCTTTTTAAGGTTATTAATGTGTTTGTCTCTTCCTTTTACCTGCAGGGACAGTTACAGACAAGTTTATTTAATTTCTTATTTATTCTTCAGTCTTCTGTAAGCCCACTCATTTAGCTTTTTGCACACTACACAATGCCAAAACACAAGATCCCCTTAACTCATTTCTGCTCATTGAGCTAAAGACAGCCATTTTTTTGTTTAAAAGAGGAGGCACTGAAATGCTTCTAACTGCAGGAGGAGAGGCTTTTGCTTGTAAACCACAGTCTACAACGAGATGAGAAAATGCCACAGAAAAGTTTCACCTCAGCACTACAGTGACAAGAAAACATACTCCCATCTCCAGAGCAACAGGATCATACCCTTTCCTCCTGTTTCTTCAACTCCTCTGCATGTTTCTGCACCGTTTCCTTCAGGGACTCCCGGCCCCGCTTCACATCCAGCTCTGCAGCAGCCAGCCTCCTCTCCAGCTCAATGTTCTCCTTGCTGAGGCTCTCAGTCTTCTCTGTGAACTGTGCTCGCAGGAAGGTGTTCTCCCTCTGCAGCTCCTGCAGGCACAGACAGCTCCTGAATTTGGGGGGTTACAAACTGCCCCAGGGCTGTGTGCTCATCCTGCCCAGTCCCCAAACATCCCTCAGCCCATCTGAAACAGCTCCTGCATCACCAGCACAGCTTTAATCCAACCAAAGGGGGCACAGAGGTGATGGTGACTCCCCACAAGGGATAATTTATAATCTGACTCTGCACAGTCCTGCTCAGCCAACACCTCAGCAGCACTCTGGGCCATGGCATTCAGCACCTATTTGTCCCTGGCACCTGCTGTACCTGCATCCTCAGCATGTAGAGGTCTCCATAGGATGCTGGGCAGCCCAGCAGGGCGCTGTGCACCTGCAGCTCACTCTCACGCACCTTCTGCTCCAGCTGGGAAATGTGCTGCCTCTGTCTGCAACAAAACAGGCAATACACTGTTCCCAAACATAGAGAGCAGCAGCACAACACAAACAGAGCCAGCACAGCACTGTGCTCCACTCAGTGACAGGCAGAGCACACACAGAACGCTGCCACTCAGGGCTCACCTGCAGAGAAATAAACACTTGAACCGTTTTTACAATTATTATTAACTTTTCTTCCCTTCAAAACCCTTTCCCCAACCACGATTACAGATAAAACACACAAGCCTTGCATGTTTTGGAGGATCCAGCCTGACTCTGGAGCTTAGGAGGGGAATGAACAGACAACAGATGACTCAAAATAAGGAAGGAAAAGTATTTACAGTCCAGATGTTGAAGGTACTTTTCATTAGGACTGACTTTTCAAAAAGCTTGCTTAGATAAGAGAAATGTTGTTTGCCAGCCTCAAGTCACAAAAACCAAATTTAAAATAAAGGTCTCAAAGAGCACCCAAAAAATCCTTACGTAAAAGAGGCAGTTATTTTGACATCCCAGATTAATCTTGATTGAACAGAAATCTTCATCCCTTATAAAACACAGAAAACCATAACTAAAATTAGTTTATTTGAGCCCTTCAGGATCATCGTCCTAATTTCAAGGAGAGAAGAGCTCAGGTTGCTCTCTAAGGTCCTTATATTGTTCTTTGCAACAAAACAAGATCAGCTGGGAAAAAGAGACTCTGAGAAGTGAGCCTTCCTTGGAACTTTCCAAATGGAAATGGACTGGACTCTTTGAAGCACGTGTCAGCATTAAAGCCTCACCTGTCAATGAGGAGCTCCTTCTCCTTGAGCAGGTTTTCATTGGAGTTCAGGATATTGATCCACTGGGCTGGGTCAGGTGCAGGCAGGGATGGGGAACACAGTGAGGAATGGGGGCAGGTGCCTCCATTTTGTAACTGCAAGAGGAGACAAAACAAGGAGGGAGAGGTCTGTGCCCCACAGGGGTAATTGCAACACTGCTGCAGCTATTTTGCACACTGTGTGCTCATCTGCATGCCAGGGCAGGGCTATTTCAGTCTCTGTTGATGTCCAAGAACAAGAAAGTTTGCCCAAGCACAACTGGAGATTAACAAATAATTTTAGATCACTGTCCTAGCTCGCTGGAAACAATTTGTCTCCGTTAGGGTACAGCTGGTGGGAGGTAGTAAACAAACTGTTTCCACCTAGTAAACTGCAGCTAGTTTCATGCATTTTTTTCAAAAAAAGTCTTTCTTAACCCTAGCTACAGAACAAAGCCATTCTAGACACTGCTTAAAACCTCTTGGCATGCTTTTTCTTCCCAGTTTCTATCAGACAGGGCATTTCAGCTCCTGATCTGGCAGGTGGAGCAGGCTGTAACACAATCCAGGGCTGCTCTGCACCCGCAGCGTGTCAAACGATACCTGTGACACCACAGGCTGTAAAAACAGACCCTCAGGAGACTCCTGCTGGCACTCAGGGAGCAGCAGCAGACATTTTCCCCCTGACTCCTTAGTCTGGGACAACAATTCCTCACTACAGAGACAGGAAGGGTTTTCAAACTCACACAGCCACAGCTGCCTACCTGCATCTGCTCCACCTGCAGCCGCACCTTGTCCAGCTGCTGTTTCCAGGCACTGAGCTCGCAGATTCCCTGGTGGGGGTGCAGGGTGCAGCCCTCCTGCAGCCAGGCTCTGCCTGGGGGAGCTGCCACGGGTTTGGAATAGAAGCTGTTGGCCTGGAGTCCCGCTGGCATCACCCTGCTCCCGCTGGGCCACGGCCCCTCGCGCGGCTCGCAGGTTCCATTGGGCGCCTGTGCCTGTTTGCTCTCTGGCAGCACCTTGTAATGGTCCTTGCCTGCCTCGGAGCCGGGGTTGAACTGCTGGCACCTGTGCAGGGGGTCGGTGCACAGGCTGTCCACGAGCAGGGACTGGTTCAGGGTCTGCTCCATGGCAGGGGTGTCGAACTTCCAGGCTCCCTCGGTGCGGGTGTGCTCGGCGGCGGGAGGCCAGGCGTGCTCGCAGCCACCGTCCCCCGAGGCCCTGCACAGACGCAGCAGCTCCCTGGGTGGCACCTGGGAGGCCTTCCCGGCGTTCAGCTCCCCGTTCCCGGCCAGCCCCGGCCCGGCAGGCTGCGCAGAGCCCTGGTCCCCTGCAGGGCACAGCTTGGAGGGCGAGGCACCCAGCGTGGAAGGCATGACGTGGGCTGTTGGAATGGTCACCTGGGTTTTGATGGGGTGGAATGAGGAGCCGCTACTGGAGTTGCAAAAGTCTGGGGGAAGAAGAAGAGTGATACTCTAAGTACAGTCCTGAAAATACAATCCTCCAGTCAGCTTTCCAAAATGATCTTAAAACCAGCTCCTTTCCCACTGAAAGCAGCAGCATGACTCAGGCACACCTGTGTTCCCCCTCACTACAAGTTTCAGGAACCTGCTGACCTTTTCCTACCACCACGGGAAGAATCTGAGTTTAATCCATATTTTTAACATTGATTCAAGATTATACTAGAGTAGATTATCTTTCTCTAGGTTTAGAAATCAAGTCCTTGGTACTGAATAAAAAGGCTGAAACTTACAGGTCTGAACACTGAGCCTGCGATCCCGCTCTGCCCGTCCCACAGCTCAGCGACTCCAAGGGGTGAGCAGAGCTAACAGGAGCCTTCCCTGAGCCCATGATGAGCCTGCAGCATTGCTGACCCGAGGATCTGACCTGCCAGCTCCTGCAGGACACCTCGGCAGAGCCTGTCCCAGAGCAGGGCAATGGCTCTCACCTACGGCCACAGGAAGTGAGGCAGAGCCCCTGTCCTGCCAGCGGGGCACCAAACCTGGCTGCAGGCAACTCGGGTTATTCTTAGCAGCTCTCAGATTTCAATACAGCAACAGCAGGGGCTGAGAAAGGCAAACAGCAAAGTGTCTGTTCCCACTCCTGTCCCGAGACGTTCTGTGTTGCAGGAATTCCACGTCTGTCCCAGGAACACACTCTTGATTTCCTCATGGCTTTGGCCCAAGGCCCATCCCCATGTGATGCTCCAACAACTCACACCTGTTTGTACCCTCCAAGCACTGCTACAACAATGAATATAAACACTACAATTTGAATACAGCCCAAATCAGGCTCTGCAAACACCAAAACCACGCTAAAGGAAATGGCAGGAAGCACAGGGAAGTGAAATATTGAGAACTGTCACAATAAAGGCACTCAATCCTTTCATCACAAATGAGAAAATCTCTCAGCACAGCCTGGACTCCAGAGAACACCATGCTGCTGGGCAGCTGCAAGCACGTTCACCTTGGCACAGGGAAGGGACAGCACCATTTCCTTTTACAGCCCCTAAATTTATCCCCTGGTGTCACTGTCAGGAACCCGAGGTCCCTGAGCAGCACACATCACGTGGGAGTGCTGCAATCAGCTCCCTGAGTGTGCTCAGGGTCCTCACAACAACATTTCTGACTAATGTACTGAGCTCAGCGTGCCCCAGCAGCAGCCAGGCCTGCGGGTCACCCTCGGCTGTGACAGAGCCCAGCAGGGTCATTCCCCAAAGGAAATCATCTCCCCTGCCCCCAGCTGCCAAATGGTGTTTGATCATCCTCAGAGAGGCCTGATGGAACACTTCAACATGTGCCTGTGTAATATTCCAGCAATAATTCCAACAGCCAGACCTGCTAAAGGCTCCATCTCACTGGCGCGTTACTGACATCTACAATCTTCATAATCATTCCAAATCCCAATCTCATTCTAAAGGCTCCCTGGAACACAGGGATGTGTGAAGTGTTTTAAGGAACACCACAAAGTCCCTCATTACTGAAAAAATAATCAATAAAGGTTAAAATAACAGGTGGAAAGGATTGCTGGGACCAGAAATTTCAGAGAGCGCGCCTCAGCTGAAGGCCAGGCCGCAGAGCTCTCAGCGCTAACACTGCAGAGCCAAACACAAAGGCACAAATTATTTCCTTAAAACACAAATTATTTCCTTAAAAAAAAAAAAAAATTGAATCACCCAACAGACTTGCTGATAAATCTGCCACTGGACAATAAGAACCAGCAAGTCACCAAGGTGGCTTTTGGTCAGTTAAAGCCCTGCAGTGAGACAATAACCAAGCTCAGGGACACAGTCAATGTAACACAACCCTCCCTTGGGTACATCCAGCTGTTTGAAACAGCTGCAGAACTGTGCCAGGCCGTGCCCCCAGGTGCCCCTGTGCCCCAGGTGCCCCTCACCCTCGGTGCTGTCCGAGCAGGAGGTGCCAATGCCCCCGTCCCTGCTCTCGGCCACGCTGGGACAGCGGCTCAGCGACCTCAGGGACACCATGGCTGCCTTCCACTCACTCTCCAGGAACTGGCTCCTCTGACAGCTGCTGGGGTCTGCAGAGATAAAAACACAGATATTTACCCTTTAATTAAGCCCCATGTAATCACCAGTGCTTCCAAACCCCAAGCTGGTCCTTGCTCCGCTCCCTGAGTTCCTGTTAAAAAATATATTTGCAAAAGGAAACGTCAGGAAGCACAGGGAAGTGAAATAATATCAACAGGAGACTGAAAAACAACCTTGGTGAGGAAGTCAGAGCGCAGAAGCTGTAAATTATACTCCCATTGATTAGTTTGGTCATGTTACAGCCAGCTGGTGCTCTGACTAGAAGGAGCAGCAGCAGCACAGCAAAACTGGGCAAGTTAAAGAGATATTTTTACATTAACTCTAAAAAACTCTCCCCTATCAGCTTAAGGGAGAAATTCCTTACCAAATGACTGCTGGAAAAACAGGCAAGAGTAGAAAATAAGACTTTTTTCAACCAAAAGCTTCTGGTAGAGAATCTTCTGAGGGCCATGTGTCTCCTCAGAGAAAGTGAAATGGGATCTGACAGCAGCAGGGCTCTGCAGAAAGGACTGTCCTTACCCAGTGGGTTCTTCTGCAGCAGCCTCAGGTCTGGATCTTTCTCAGGAGCAGCCATCTTATCTACCTAGAGAGCTGGATAAACGAATAAAAATCTTATTTTGAGTGAGTATAAACCACACCCCGTTCCCACTAACCAACACAGCAGCTACTCATCAGAATAGCACAGTATTTGGTATTTAATTAGCTTCTTCTCCCAATAATATCTGGGTTTTACCTGCAGCAACATTTAAAAAAAAAACCTCCAAACAAACCCTTGTAGATTTTCTTTATGCCTGTTTGCACCATTCTCCAGGTACTCAGCAGCACCTTCCAGCTGTTATCTGTGTCCACAGAGATTAAAAATTTCTCTTTAAAAGTCTCAACTCTCAACCAGATCATTTCTGCCCTCTGTAGAGGTCACTGAGCAACTACATGAGGAAAGAAGTCCTTCAAAAATCAGCCTTTCTGTGCTATGAATGGCAATCCTTATCTGCCCAGAGTTTTGGGTTAATTTATCCATTTCCCTGAGTGCTTCAGTCAATTTCCTGTGTCTGATAATGCAAGTGCAATTTACAAATTACACACTGGAAACTCAAGGCCTCTACAAACCCACACTCAATCCTCACTCAGCAGCTGTTACAGATTTTCGTTAAACTGATTCAAAGAGCTCAGATAAGAAATTAATTCCTAGAAAAGATTAATGTTCACAGATGCTACAACCGTGCAGAAACACTGGGAATACAACAGGATAACGAACCAGAAACAGCATTTTACTCAGCAAAGAAACGAAACGCTCCTACATCAATGCAGCGCTCATTATGGTTAATTTAGCCGTGGTTAATTTAGGCAGAAATAATTTTAGGTAAATTCTGACGGGCTGGAGGTCCCGGTCCGTGAGGGTCGGGTGAGGAGCGGCAGACCCTG
This sequence comes from Arremon brunneinucha, assembly GCA_035583215.1. NCBI lineage: Eukaryota > Metazoa > Chordata > Aves > Passeriformes > Passerellidae > Arremon > Arremon brunneinucha. The sequence continues at coordinate 6,210,263 of JAWWEX010000094.1, read as the reverse complement.
AGGAGCCCCGGTGGGTCCGGGGACTCAGCACCGACCAGGAGGCGGCGGGGAGGAGGGGGGTGCCGGTACCCCGGTCCCTGAGGGGCGGCCACGAGGAGCGGACAGACCGGTCCCGGTCGGGCGGGAGGGTGCGGGGTGCGGTGCCGGTGTGTCAGCGGCGCTGCCGGTGCCCGGTGGCGGTGCCGGTACCGTGTGGGCACGGCTCAGGGCCGGTGCCGATACCGGGCTCTGTCCCTCACCTGCCGCCGCCGCCGCTCCCGCCACCCCCGCGCGCCGCGACCGTTACCTCCGCCGGGAGGGGCGTGGCACAGCGCGGGGGGCGTGGCTTCCTGGTGTCTCAGCCAATTGAATATTCTGACCACGCCCCTAACGGTGCCTCATTGGCTCGTCTGAATGCTGTCCCCGCCCCCGCCGCGAAGCGCTCTGGCGGGGGAAGAGTGGTCGCGGACGGCACCCGTAGGGCGGGCGCTCAGTCCGGGGAACTGGAAATGGAAATGGAAATGGGGGATCGGGGGCGCCTCTGGATTTCCTGCCAGGGGAGCGACAGGACAGGAGGAAACCACCTCAGGCTGCACCAGAGTAGTCCCCACAGCCCCCGCCAGGAGAGCAAACCGCCTCAGGCTGCAGCAGGGGAGGGTGAGGTTGGATGTCAGGAGGCATTTCTCCATGGAAAAGGTGGTCAGGCACTGGCACAGCCTGCCCGGGGCAGTGGTTGAGTCACGGTCCCTGGGAGTGTTCAAAAACACGCGGATGTGGCGCTTGGTTTAGCAGTGAACGCGGCAATGCCAGGTTTATAGCTGGACGCGATGGTCCCGGAGGTCTCTTCCAGCCTAAACAATTCCGTGATTTGATTATTTCAGCGCCAAGAAAAACCACGGCAGGACCAGGCCCTGTCCACACGTTTATTTACAGCAGAACAGCCCATGGCTGGGCCGGCTGGCAGCGCCACAGCGGGCGCTCAAAATCCCCTCCTTGACGAGTGCAGGCAAGGAAAAATTAAGACTGTCACTTAAAATTAAGGAATTAGATGGACCCTCGGGGGGCTGAGCCTTCCAGAACGTGTTCAGGCCCCCCGGGGCACCGAGCCAGGGCGGGGCCGGTGGGTGCCAGGGCCGGTGGGTGTCAGGGCTCGGCCGCCTCTCCGTGCTGCTCCCCCGCACCGCCCCGGCCCCGCTGCCCGGCCCAGCCCTCCCTCAGCTCCTGGTACAGCTCCTGGTGCTCCTCCTTCCAGCGCCGGAACGTGTCCGAGGTGAGCGCGGCCTCTCCCAGCAGCTGCTCCAGCGCCTGCAGCTCCGCCAGCTTGGCCTGCCCGTACAAACCGCACAGGTTTTATGGGGCCCAGCCGCGGGCGGGGGGCTCTGGGGGGCTCGGGGGGCTGCAGGGTCCCACCTTGAGCGTGCTCTGCAGGGCCCGCACGGCGTGCACCCGCTCGTTGATGTGCGGGTTCCTGTTGCGCCGCAGGAAGGACTTGCGGCACTGCTCCTGGGTCAGGGCCCGCCGCTGCCCCGTGAGGGACAGCCCGCCCTGCCGCAGGCACCGCGCCAGGCTCGCCAGCTCCTCCCCGCCGGGATCTGCGCGGGGACAGGGGAGTGCAGCGGGAGGGCACGGCCCGGACCCCGCGGGGCCCCAGGGTGTGGGATCGGGGAGTGGGTTGGGCTGGAAGGGACCTTAGAGAGCATCCTGTTCCACCCCTGCCAGGGCAGGGACACCTCAGACTGTCCCAGGTGCTCCCAGCTCCATCCAGCCTGGCCTGGGCACTGCCAGGGATGCAGGGGCAGCCACAGCTGCTCTGGGCACCGGTGCCACGACCTGCCCACCCTCACAGGGAAGGCTGTCCTTCTAAACTAACCTAAACCAGCTCCTGAACCAATCTAAACCAGCTCCTGAACCAATCTAAACCAACTCCTGAACCAATCGAAACCAACTCCTGAACCAATCCAAACTAACTCCTAAACCAATCTAAATCAACTCCTTCTAAACCAACCTAAACCAACTCCTTCTAAACCAACCTAAACCAACTCCTCCTGAACCAATCTAAACCAACTCCTCCTGAACCAATCTAAACCTTCTCTTTTTAGTTCAAATCCATCCCCCTTGCGCTGTCACTCTGTGCCCTCATAAATAATCCCTCTCCACCTTCCCTGCAGGCTGCTTCATCCCGAGATGGTTCACAGCCAAGCTCACCCCACTGGAGTCCCCAAGCACACCCAAAAGGGGGGACACAGGGTGACAGGGGTCAGGTGTGCCCCCCTGCACCTACCCAAGGGGGAGCAGGGCCGGGGGCTGCCCTGGGGGCTGCTGCCTGGGGACAGCTGTGCCTTCTCCTGGCTGTTCTGCAGCCTCTTCCTTGCCTGGGGGAGAGATGGGCAGCAGGTGACACAGGGAACTCTGTCCCTGTGTGCCCAGGGTGTCCCCAGGGCCACTCACCGGGTCAGATCCGTGCCTGGGGGCCTCATCGTCGGGGTCCTCAGCTTCTGTCTCACTGTAGCAGTCTGGAGCCATAGGAGAAGACAGAAATTCCCTCCCAGGGCTGAGAATCATCCCAGCCGCCCCTCAGGGAGCGTTTGTCACCTTCCCAAATCCTGGGCCAAGCTCCCAGTGGCACCACCACCCCATGGGGACCCCCTGGCACCGACCCCTCCTCACCTTCCTCCTTGTCTGGCACTGCCTGCTGGGCCAGCGTGTGCTTTGTCTTGGCTGTCACCAGGTGACTGACCCACCTGGGGAGGGACAGAGGGACAGGAGGCTCCTGGCCAGCCCGGGGCGCAGGGGCCAGCTCTGGCCATGGCTCAGTTACTCACATGCTCAGGTCAGCCAGGGTTTCAGCAGCGAACACAAAGGGTTTGTATGTCTGGTGGCACAGCTGGAACACGCTGGGGACAGGGGGGTGGCTGCTGGGCTGCTGTGGGGACACAGGGGAGCCCCCAGCCTCCTGCAGGCCCCCAGCCCTCAGCCTCATCCCAGATAGCCCCAGGAACACAGGGCAGGCCTGGCTCAGAGTGTGGGGACCTCACCAGCCCCATGGAAACCCCACCAGCCCCACAGGGACACGCAGGTGGGTCCCAGCAGGACACATCAGCACGTGGCCTTGGCACAGCATCCCCCCGTCCTTTTCCACCACCATCTGGGGGTGACAGTGACACAGACCCCACTCACTATTTCTTCTTCTGCTCCCTGGTGCTCTCCAGGTTGTAGGTGGCCACGTTGATGAGTCCTGCAGCCCTCTCATCCTGCGGGGACAGGGATGAGAGCCGTGTGGGCACCACATGGCAGATGCCAGCTGCCCAGGCGTGCCCCCACTCACGTTGGGGTGGTTGTACCAGTAGAGCGTGTGGCCCTTGAGCACCACCCAGCAGCGCTTCCACTTCTGGGCCATGAATCCCACGTGCTCCTTCTTCCTGAGGAGCCACCCGTCACAGTCGGCCCGGCCCAGGTCCCGGCACGACACCCGCCGGCGGCTCAGCCGCGTGGCCACGCCTGCAGCACGGCCCGGGTCAGCGCAGGGCAGGGGGAGAGACCCCCGGAAAGGGCAGGGCAGGGGGAGAGACCCCCAGGACAGGGCAGGGGGAGAGACCCCCAAAGCAGGGATGGGGGAGCAGAGACCCCCGGGGCAGGGCAGGGGGAGCAGAGACCCCCAGCCCAGCCTGGCAGGACTCTGCTCACCTTTAGGTCTCCGTGCCGTGCTGGGGCTGCCCTGCGTGGGGACACAGGTGACATTTCAGTGACAGTGCAGGGCAGTGCTTGCTGAGGCCCCCCAGCAGCACCACAGCCATAGGGACCCCCTTAGGGACCCCCAATTCCCACACCCACAGCAGGGGCTCAAGGGGAACCTCTGACCCCCCCAGCTCTCACCTGTTCAGGGCCGGGCTCTGCTCCCCCGGCTGCGCTGGGGCTCAGCTCTGTGCCAGGGGGCTCAGGGACACGGGGGGTGTCCAGGGGGGTGCCGCTGTCCCACAGCTCCTGTGCAGCGCCTGTGAACAGCGAGCGGGGCTGTCCCTCCTGTTCTGGGGGAGCTGCTCCATCCCCGCAGCCCCGCTCCATCCTACCCTGCCCAGCCGGGCCCGGCCGCTCCTCCACAGCTGCCCTCGGCTCCCGCTCGGCCTCTTCCTGCTCCTCGTCAGTGGCGGGGTCCGGGACAGACTCTGCTCCCGAGTCCAGGTCGGCCGCGACGCTGGGAGGGAAACGGGAACCTGAGCCCCGAGCTCCGGGAGCGCCGCCGGGATCCCCGGTCCGCCTCGGGATGGGGCACCCACGGCACTCCCTGCTGGGGAAGGGGCTGCAGGGGCGCGGTGCAGAGCTCCAGTTTAGCTCCAGTCCAGCTCTAGCCCGGTTCTAGCCCGGTTCCAACCCAGCTCCAACCCAGCTCCAGCTCAATTCCAGCCCAGTTCCAGCCTGGTTCCACCCCAGCTCCAGCCCGGTTCTAGCCTGGTTCCACCCCAGCTCCAGCCCGGTTCTAGCCTGGTTCCAACCCGGCTCCAGCCCGGTTCCAGCGGGCTGCCCTGCCCTGCCCGGCCCGGCTTGGCGCTGCCCGCGCTGCCGCTGGCTCTCCGCACGCCTTTCCATTCCGGGAGGGGAGAAGGGTCATGGCTAAATATAGCTCCAGCCCCGCTAAAGCGTTACCAAGTGAATGAATTACAAACTCCCCTTTCTGTCATTCCTTGAGACTCCTGTCAGCGTCCCGGGCTGCTCACAGGCAGCTGCTGCACTGCTGCCACCTCTGCCCTAAAAAGGGCCCTGGGTGCACCCAAACATCTCCTTGGAGTGTTGGGGTGTCGGGATGGGGCTCACCTGGAGCTCAGGGACACGGGGCTGCCCGGGCTCTCACCGCTCCTGGTGCCAGGGGAATCTGCAGCATCCAAAAATGCTCCTGGGGGCTGTGGATGGATCGTCAGTGCCAGCCCCATCCCACCCTGGAGCCCAGAGCTTGAGGAATCCCCAGGGTGATGGGAGATGCCCAGCCCTGAGCATCCCTGCCTGACTCCCAGTGCGGCACTGGGGCTGGACTGGGAGCACTGGGATCACTCACCTGCTGCCTGGGAGAGGGGGGCGAGCCGGGCAGGTGCAGCGGGATCTTCTTCAGCACCAAAGTCACCCTGTCCCCCTTCTCCAGCAGCTTCCTGGCCAGGCTGACAGGTGTCCAACCCACCTGCAAATGCTGGGTGAGCTGTGGGGATGCTTACCCCCCAAACCCACCCAGGCACAGATCCCACATCCCCCAGATCCTCCTGGCAATGGCTCCTGTGTCCCTTTCCCATCCATGGCTGCTGCTTTTTGCTGCTCACAACTCCTGCATCCCCACCCGAGCCCCTGAGCCCTCCCTGCCCATGTCCTCCCACCCTGAGCCCCTGTGCCCCACTCACCACCACCTGCTCGTTGACCTGCACGATCTCATCCCCGGGCAGGACGAGGCCCCCATGGGCAGCCAGGGCCTGGGCACAGAGGGGACAGTGGGGTGCCCACTCCTGGCTTCATTCCCTCCCAAGCTGACCCCACTCAGGATCTCTCCTGGCCAGGGAGAACCAGGGGGGTTCAACCCAACTGCACCCCCGGAGCTGCTGCTGGGGTTGGGGTGCAGAGGGGGCTCCCCCTTGCCCGGGCTGTGCTCACCCGTGGGATGAGTTACACAGGTTCAGCACAGGCATCCCCCCTGCTCTTTTTTGGACCTTTTAACCCCAATTTTTTACTCATTTTTTTCTGAATATTTTTGTCAATTTTTTGGGGTCTGGGTCTGGGGAGGGCAGATCAGGGCCCTAAGAGATTCACAGGATCTCACGGATGGGGGTGTTCCCCCCATAAAAGGGGGTGACAGAGGGGCAGGGGGTGACAGGGCCCCTCACTCACCTCCGGGCTGGTGGCAGACACGAAGTGCAGGCAGGAGCTGGTGGAGGTGACCTCAAAGCCCTGGGGGGAACAAGGTGGGGGTGTGAGCGGGGGGTCCCGGGGCAGAGGGGAACAAGGTGGGGGTTTGAGCGGGGGGTCCCGGGGCAGAGGAGGGCCCTGGGGTGG
>JAWWEX010000094.1:6175703-6204232 GCA_035583215.1 Arremon brunneinucha | reverse complement strand
GTTGGGGTGCTGGGGGATGTTGGGGGGCTGCCCTGTGGGCCGAGGGGCAGTGTTGGGGTGCTGGGGGATGTTGGGGGGCCGCCCTGTGGGCCGAGGGGCAGTGTTGGGGTGCTGGGGGATGTTGGGGGGCTGCCCTGTGGGCTGGGCAGCAGCGCCAGCCCCACGCTTTGCAGCACAGCCCTGCGGTCCAGCAGCGCCGGGGGGCTGCAGCCCACGATGCTCTTGCAGATGCCCTCGATGTGCTGGCACTGGGGGTGACAGAGGGGGTGAGGGGGGTCCTGGCAGCCCCCCGGGCCTGCACTCACAATCCCCCTCCCTCCTCAGCCTGCACTCACAATCTGCAGGATCCCGCTGCTCCTCTCAGCTTCAGGGAGGTCCTGGGGGACAGGATGGGGGATGAGCACCATGGAGTGGCTCCGTCCCAGCTGGAGGGTCCCTGTGGGCACCCCCTGCACCCCATGTCCCCTCAGCTGGACAGGAGAGCAGCCAGCCTGGGCACTCACCGCCTGCAGCGTCTCTGCCAGCTGGGCACACAGCAGGATGATGTCCTGGCTGGCTGAGAAGTCATTGAGGGTGGAGAACAGGTACCTGGGGGGCGCACAGAGCTCAGCCCCCAGAGTGGGGACACCCAGCACCCAGGGGTGCCCCCACCTGCCCAGACCTGTTGAGCCAGGAGAAGAGTTCCTTGGCAGCCCCGAGCAGGTCGATGGCTCGGGCCAGGAGGGTGAGGGAGGGCGGCTGGGGGGCATCCCCTGCCCACAGCCCCCCCTGCACCAGGCCCTGGATGCCCTGGGCCAGCTCCTGCAGCCTCTCCGTCAGCGTCCTCAGGCTGGTGCTCGCCAGCCCTGTGTCCTGGGGGGACAGGGGGGACAGGGGATGGGCGGGCAGGGTGGCATTCAGGGTGCCACCTTCACCCAGCCCACGGTGCCCCCGTGTCCTTCCCTCTGCCCAGCTCAGAGCCCCCCTCCACTGAGTCAGGGCGCCCCTGTGTCCCCACCTTCCACCCAGCCCAGGGTGACCCCACATCCTGGTCCTTCAGCCCAGGGAGCCCCCATGTTCCTGCCCAGGACCCCGGCACTCACCAGGCTCCGGAGCTGCTCCACGGCCTCCAGCAGCAGCTCCTGGTGTCCCACGGGCCGCACGCCCAGAGCCTCCAGCAGCCCCGGCTCCAGCCCCAGCAGCTCGGGCCCCGAGAGCCCCCAGGCCTCGAAGGGGTATCCCTGCACGGCGGCGTCCAGCCCTGCACAGACCAGCCCCCTGGCAGTGCCCCCTGGCAGTGCCCCCTGGCAGTGTCACCCCTGGGGTGCCCCCTGGCAGTGCCCCCTGGCAGTGCCCCCTGGCAGTGCCCCCTGGCAGTGCCCGCTGGCAGTGCCCCCTGGCAGTGCCCCCTGGCAGTGACCCCTGGCAGTGCCCGCTGGCAGTGTCCCCTGGCAGTGCCCCCTGGCAGTGCCCCCTGGCAGTGCCCGCTGGCAGTGCCCCCTGGCAGTGCCACCTCAGGGGTGTCCCCTGGCAGTGCCACCCCAGGGGTGACCCCGGCTGGTGTCAGGCTCCTCTCCACGCACCGAGCTCACCCGGGCTCAGCCTAAAGGGTGGGCACGGCCGGACCCCACCCCGGGAATGCCCCTCCGGGCAGGAGAACAGGACGGGAAGCGCCGCTGCCCCGCGTCTCCGTGTCCCCAGGCTGGGGACACCCCAGAGCCCCCGGGGACAGCCGGGACTCACCTCGGAGCCAGGCGGCCGCTTGTGCGGGGCCCCAGGAGCGCACGGGCTCCATCGGGGCGGCGGGGCAGGAGCGGCGGCGGGGCAGGAACGGCAGGACCGGAACGGCGGCGGGGCAGGAACGGCGGGACAGGAACGGCAGGACCGGAACGACGGCGGGGCAGGAACGGCGGGACCGGAACGGCGGCGGGGCAGGAACGGCGGGGCAGGAACGGCGGGACCGGAACGGCGGCGGGGCGGGCGCGGCCTCACCTGCGCCGGGCGCGGCCCCACCTGCGCCCGCAGCCGCGGCCCCATTGGCGCTCCCCGGTGCCGCTCAGCGCCGGGCCCGCCTGCCCCGGATGGCCCCGCACGGTGCCGTGGGGCGAGGCCAGTGAGTCACAGCCCGGGCGGTGACACACGGCCCCTGGAACCCCGGGAAACGGCACCGGTGTCACCCCCAGCGAGGGCTGAGGCCCCACAGCGCTTGGGACACCGGTGGGACACCCCAGGAGCCCGGTGACACCAGTGGGACACCCTCAGGAGCCCTGTGACACCAATGGGATACCTCCAGGAGCCCTGTGACACCAGTGGGACCCCTCTAGGTGCCCTGTGACACCAGTGGGACACCCTCAGGAGCCCTGTGACAGCAGTGGGACACCCCAGGAGCCCTGTGGGTGCAAAGCTGGGCCACAGAGACCCCCAGAAGAACCAGAGGGAAGCCCCTGCTCAGCCCTGGAGTTTTTGGGGTGCCACCCCCCCTCACCCAAATCATAGCTCACACCCCTTTACAGGTGGGGAAACTGAGGCAGCCCCGTGCCGGCCTGCAGAGGGGTTCTCTGGTTAAGCCCCTGGTTAAGGCCGGCCCTTCAGCCCCCCCAGATCCGGGCTGGGCTGGGCCGGGCTGGGCTGGCCCCCCCGCCCGCCGTGTCCGCTCCGGGGAGCAGCGGGCGCTGATCGCGGCTGACAGCGGCTCCTGCTCCGCGCCCTGCCCGGGGCCGCGGCACGCACGGAGCGCCCGCCGGGACCGGGGATTTGGGGGGTTCCGTCCCGGCCCGGCCCCGCACGGAGCGCCCCGCCGGGATCCGGGGGTTCCATCCCGGCCCCGCTGCTCCCCGCTCGCCATGATCATCCGCCCCCGCCGCCTGACCCCGGGATACTTCAGACTGCTGCAGGTAAGGGGCGAGCAGGGCCGGGGAACCACGGGGAGCCCCGGGTGCTGCTGCCCTCACTGCCCACCAGGCCTGCCATGGGAGCCGTGCCCGGCTCCAGCCCAGCTCCACACTGGCAGTGACGCTGCTGCCGATGGGGGCCCGCAAAAGCTGCAGGGGCACCCTTAAACCCCCCCTGAGACACCCAGAGGGGCTCAAAGCTGCCCCCATCACCTTTACACCCCCCAGTGTGATGGGGGCATTCAGGGCACGGCCCCAGGCCCCTGTCCCCATGGGTTTCGGGGTACTCCTGTGCTCCCCTCGGCTCTCTGTGTCCCCACAGATGCAGCTGGCAGCGGGACGCGAGGCTGAGCCGGGGGGGCGGCTGCTGACCCCCCTGGCCCTGCTGCTGGCGGCCGCCGGGCTCTGCCTGTCCCTCTACAGCGCCCGGAGAATGGCTGACCCTGCCAAGGCCCCCCCGGAGCCGTGAGCAGGGGCTGGGGGCCCTGGGGACTGTCCCTATGGGGTGTTGGGGGGCCCTGGGGACAGTCCCGGGGGTGTTCAGGCCCTGGGGACAGTCCCCGGGGTCCCCGAGCTCTGCAGCTGACCTGCGCCACATCCAGCCCTTCCCACCGCCATGGGTGCCCTGGGCACGGGGGACACGGCTGTCCCCGGCCTGTCCCTGGCCTGTCCCCGCCTCGGGCAGCCGGGATGCAGAACGCAGAAGCCGCTTCCAGCTCCGGAGCTGCCGGCTGAGCCCGAGCCACGGGGGACAGCGGGATCAGAACGCCAGAGCAGAGGCTGGACGGACGGACAGACGGACAGAGGGACGGCAGAGCCGGCAGCTGCATGCATCCCCATCCCCCGCGGGAGCAGAGGGGGCTGGGGACACCGGTGGGGCCACAGAGCCCCTCTGTCCCCATGGGAACGCGCGGCGGCCCCGCAGGAATGAGGGCAGCGCCGTGTTAGATAATGGGCAGGGGGGACACGGGCGGTGACGTGACCCTGGGCAGGGACATCACATCCGTGTCCCTGGGCTGGCACATCCCACATCCCTGGGCACATCCCATCCGTGTCTCTGGGCTGGCACATCCCATCTGTGTCCCTGGGCTGGCACATCCCATCGTGTCCCTGGGCACATCCCATGTGTGTCCCTGGGCTGGCACATCCCATCCGTGTCCCTGGATAGGCACATCCCATCCGTGTCCCTGGATGGGCACATCCCATCCGTGTCCCTGGGCTGGCACATCCCACAGCCTCCCCAGCTCCCGCAGAGCTGCAGCTCTCCCTCCCTCCCCCAGAGCCTCGGGGACAAATCCAGGCAGGCTGCGTGGAAATAAACCCTTCCTTAGCCAGCACAGCTGTGTCACTGCTCTGTCACTGCTCTGTGTGCCCCAGCACGGCTCTGTCACTGCTCTGTCACTGCTCTGTGTTCCCAGCAGTTCCCAGTCCCCAGCTGAGCAGGAGGGATGAATGAGGACACGAACTCTGCAGGAATTCGGTGGCATTGTCGATCAGTGTCCCCTCAGGGGACAGGCAGGGAGGTCGATCACCATGCAGCCCAACAGGAGCATGGAATCACTTGCAGGAGCTGAGTTTTTGGAGACAGGAGACTCCAAGTGTCCTCACCAAGGGGACACCAGCACTGCTCTCTCAAGGGCCAAACCAGCTGCAAACCCAAGTGCTCCATGAAGAGGTGACCCGAGCTCACATTCCCCACAAAAAGCTGCCAGGGCAGAGGGACTTTTACCAGGCAAGAGCTCCAGGACGAGGCTCCTGGCACGGACACCTCTGGATAACAGGGAAGAGAACAACACTGAGGTGTCCCCTCACCCCTTGGGGGGACTGTCACCCTCACATTCAACACTGCCACACCACCAGCTGACATATTTTAATGGGTGCATCACTGGAATAAGCTCTGAGCCAAGGACAGAGCAGAACTGCTCCAAAGGCAGGCAGACGAGCGTGCAGTCCCAGCACACTCAGAGAACAATGAATGTGTCCCTTTGAGGAGGAGGAGGACGCTCGGGGAGGGCACCCAGGGTCCTGCTGGCTCCTGCTCCTGTCAGTGCCCGGGCCAGGGGGGCTGTGGGAGGAGCAGGGTGGATTTGGCTGCCAGAGCTGGGACACTTTTTGTCACAAAGCTGAGACAAAGGTGTCCTTACAGAGCCTCTGAGCCTCTCAGCCCCTGTCCCTGCGCTCAGCCCGACGTCTCCATCTCGGTGACCTCCTCCAGGGGCTGGGTCTGCACCTCCACCTTCTTCGGGGGCACGTAGGAGCCCATGCCGGCAGCTCGCTCAGCCTCCTCCTGCGTGTACGGAGCCTCTCGCAGCTGCTTCAGCCTGGGGGCACAGGGGGGTGAGATTCCACTGCCCACAACTGCCCCTGGCACCCCTCACCCCGGGAATTTGGGGTCTGCTCCCACCCCTCACCTCTTCTTGTGCACCTTGGATCTGAAATGCTCCTTCATGCTGTTCAGGTCCACGAAGTAACGCCTGGAGTAGGAAAGGATAGGGGTCAGGGGGACCCTGAGATTGATGGGGGGCTGGGGGGGTCCTGCCGAGGGGGCAGGGTCCCACCACAGCCCTGGGGTCACCCTGAGACCAGGACAAGATGCTCCCCAAAGGGGAGGGGAACAGGGACAGGGGATAGGGACCCCCGGAATCAACCTCCGAGGGGACAGGGACCCCCAAGGCTGAGCACCCCAACCAGGGACAGGGACCCCCAGAACCTGAGCACCCCAACCAGGGACAGGGACCCCAAAGCCTGAGCATCCCCTCCCAGGGACAGGGAGCCCCAGGGCTGAGCATCCCCTCCCAGAGGCCCCCGAGCCCCAGGACCCCATCCCAGGAACCACAGGGACCGGGAGAACTCCCCCACCTCCCCCGGGAACCCGGGACCCTGGGACCCTCGGACCAGGACAAGCCCATGCCAAGGCTGGAGCCGCCCCCCGAGCCCCGGGACCCCCGGTGCCCCCCGGAATCCCCGCCGCACGCACGCGCAGTGCAGGCAGTAGAACTGCGCGCAGCCCGGCAGGTCGGGGTCGATCTCCTGCCGCAGCAGCCGCGCGGCGTTCTCGGGCTTCAGGTCCGCGTGGATCTCGTCCAGGTCGCGCCGGCGCCGCTTGGTTTTGAGCTGGCGGGCGAGCGAGTGCGCCCGGTGCGCTCCGGTGCGCCGCCCGTTCCGCGGCGACATGGCGGCCGCATGCCCCGGTGTGCTGCAGTGCGCAGGCGCGGGGCTGGGGGACACGCCCACACCGCCGCTCGCCCCGCCCATATGCAATGAGCGTCGCTCATGGTCACGCCCATCGCGTGAAGCCACGCCCAGCCCGGTCAGACCCCGCCCCCAGCCCGGTGTCCCGGTCCCGGGACGGTCCCGGGACGGTCCCCGCGCCCCCCCAGCCCCGCTGCCACCTTCCCCACGTTGTTCCCGTGTCCCCCCCGTGTCCCCCGCGCTGCCCCGGTCACCGCTGCCAGGAGCGGGGCAGGGCTCAGCGTGTCCCGCCGTGTCCCGGCACCGATCGTGTTTCCCCCGTGATCAATTATAGATGGGGACCCGCGGCGGGGGGAGCGCGGAGCGCCAGCGCCCCCTCTGCACCATGGGCACCATGTCCCAGCCCCGGGGGTCCCGGGTGGGCGAGGGGCACCGGGGGGCAGGGGCGGGGGGCTCGGGATGGGTTTTGGGGGTGACCGGAGGAGCCGCCCCCGCGCTGCCCCCGGCTCGGCCCGGGCTCAGATTCCTTTTGTGCGGAACAAGCGGCCGCTGAAACTTTAATGAAGCCACCGGATCGCCCGTCCGGCCCGCCCCGCTGCCCGCGGCTCCGCCGGCTGCGGCCCCGCCGAGCCCCTCGCCATGGCCCAGGGCTTCTGGCGGCTCTACAAGGCCAAGGTGCTGCAGACCCTGGGGGCACCGCGCCCCGACGGGGCCCTGCAGGACGAGGTACGGTGGGGGGTCCCCAAAAGGGGCTGCCCAACCTCCCTGTGCCCCCTCCCTGCCCTCACCGGGGTTCATTGCAGGCAGAGCCCCCCGAGCTGATGGAGACGGCCGAGCCCCCCGCGCTGCTGGAGGAGGGGGCCAGCCCCGTGTCCCAGCTGGCCCGGAAGGTGAGGAGGGGGCTGGGGGCGGCGGGGAGGGGGCACAGCGGCGGCCGCAGCTCCCGGTGACCCCGGCGCTGCCCCCGCAGGTGCAGGGGGTCGGGGCCCGCGGCTGGCGGACGCTGTCGTCCCTCTTCACCCGCGAGGACGAGCACCAGCTGCTGAGCCCGGAGCCCTGCCCGGACCAGTGAGTTACAGAGCGCTGGGGGGGGACCCCAGAACCCCGATCCGACCCCAGAACCCGGATCCGAACCCAGAACCCGGGTCCGACCCCAGAACCCGATCCGACCCCCGGGGCCTGCCCAGCCCACCCATATCCCTCACCCCATCTCCTGCATCCACCTGCCCGGCCTGCACGGACTGGGCACGGTTGGCTGGGGGAAGGTCCCGGTCCCTGCCCCGACGTTCCCGTCCCCGCTCTCTCCCGCAGCCCTCTGGCCGAGCCGCCCCACACCGAGAAGGCCCCCGGGTTTTGGGATCTCTTCGCTACCAAGTGGCAGCAGGCGGCGGGGCCCGACAAGGCGGGGCCGCCCCCGGAGCCCGACGAGAGCCCGGGGGAGCCGCCGGGTGACGACGGCAGCGACCTGCGGGAGCCGGAGGAAGGCGCCTTCCACTGGGGCTTCCTGGCCGGCAAACTGGCCGAGATCCGCAATAAAGGCGCCCCCAAGGGCAACTAGAGGAGGGGGCAGCAGCAGGACTCGACAGAAGTTATTTGCGGTTCCCCATTGCTGGTGGGCAGCGCCCGCCCGTGCCCGAGGGCTCTGCCCTGGGTTTGGGGGTCACAGCTGCACAAAGACCCCGAAATTCCCTTCTTCCCTGAGCTCTGCCTGCGGCTTTCCTTCCCTCGCCCCCCAACAGCCCCACGGCCCCCCAGCCCTGGGGCATCCCCCCACAGCCGCACACACATGCCAGGCTAGAAAAAACCCCAAACAGATTTATTGAGGGCAGCTCTGGCCCCAGCAGCCCTGTTCTGGGGAGGAGGAGGGGGCTGAGGGGTGGGCTCTGCCCACGGGAGGGGGCTCGGGCTCTGCCCACCCACAGCCAGAGCAAGATTTGGGTGGTCAGTGGGGGCTGCGGGCCTGTGCCACCCTCTGGGCTGGGGACAGGGAGAAGGTGGGGGACAGCAGGGGGACAGCAGGGTGACAGCAGCCCGCCAGCCCTGAGGCCATGGGGGTGGCCCTTCCTCAGCTGCCCTCAGGTGCCCCCACCACACTCAGCCTGTGCACCTGGCGGCTCTCCCAGCCCGCAGCATCCCCACGGCACCGGGGCCAGAGGTGCCATCGAGGCCAGGGGTACCACTGGGACATGGAGTGTCACCATGGCCATGGGTGCCACTGGGGCCATGGATGCCACCAGGGCCAGGAGTGCCACCATGGCCATGGGTGCCCCCAGCCCCTCGGCCACATCCCGCGGGGTCTCGGGGTCCCTTGCAGCCAGCAGGAGCCCCGCGGGTGTCCCGGTCCCGGCCGGGCCGTCCCCGCTCACACCGTGGATTCCCTGGCAGCCGCCCAGGCTCTCTGGCAGCCGTAGAGCCACTTGATGACCCGCGCGTTGCGCTCCACCACCGACACGGCCGAGCCCGCCCGGGGGTCCGGCTCCTCCTCGCCCGGCCCCGCGTCCTCCTCGCTGCCCCCCGAGGCCCGGCCGGGCTCGGACTCGCCGGAGCCGGCCCGGGCCGAGCCGCTGTCCCAGCCCGCGGGCCCGAAGCGCTCCCGGCCCAGCAGCTCCACCTGCGCCCGGTCCAGCCCGCAGTAGTTGAAGAAGCGCTCCTGCTCCGAGAGCGGCAGCGACGCGCGCAGAGCCAGCGGCTCCTTCCCGGGGGCACCGGGCGGCTGCTCCGCGGGCACGGGCACGGGGGGGATCCCGCCGCCGTCCCCTCCCGGTGTCCGCTCCTCCCTCTCGGCGGGCGCCCACAGCATGGGGGTCTGGGGGCTCCGGGCGGGGGGCGAGCTGGGCGGGGTGGCTCTCAGGGGTCCCTGGAAGAGGCGCCGCACCAGCCCCGAGCCCTTGGCGTTGTTCTCCTTGTCGCCGCCCAGGCAGTCCCGTTTCTGGCGGTAGATGATGAGCGAGTCGGGCCTGAGCAGGCGGCGGCCGCCGCTGCGGCGGGACACCGGGGACGGGGGGCACGGCAGCTCCGGGCCCAGCTCCCCGCACTGCTGCCGGGCCAGGCGGCGCCGCCCGTGCGGGGACAGGCGCGGGGAGCCGCGCAGCGCCGGCTCCTGCCGCCGGCTGATCACCTGCTGCGACTTCACGTACTTGGCCTTGTCGGCCTCCAGGCGCTCCACGGCGCTGGCCCTGCGGCCCCCGCTGCCTCCCGGGCACTCGGGGCCCCGGTTCAGCCAGGCCAGCGGCGAGCCGCGCCCCGGGGCCATGAGGCGCAGGTTGCTGGAGGCGCACACGGCGAGAGTGGGGCTGCCCAAGGGCACCATGGCCCCGGAACGGCGCTGCCGATCTGTGCTGATCGCTGCTGATCGCTGCTGACCGCTGCCGATCTCTGCTGATCACTGATGGTCGCTGCCGATCTCTGCTGATCACTGCTGATCGCTGCAGATCACTGCTGATCGCTGCTGATCGCTGCCGATCTCTCTGTGCCCTGCGGAGCGGCCGGGCACGGCTGGTGGGGCCGCTCGGGAGGCTCCTGGAGCTTCGCTCGGCTCCTGGGGCTTCTCTCGGCTCCTAGATTCAGCCCTGGAGGAGAGAGGAGAGTCAGGGTCAGCCCGAGGGTGCAGCGGTGAGGAGGAGGATGAGGAGGAGGATGAGGATGGGGCTGAGGGTCCCCTCAGTGGCACACGGACAGCGAGTCCTGGCGCTCCAGGCAGGAACAGCCCCGGGCAGGAAGGGAGAAGCGCCGAGCATCCGCCGGCTCCGGCCGCATCCCAGGAGCGGCTTCCAACAGGAAAAAATACCGGGGCCGGCCCCCGCCTTGTGTTCCCGAGCGGCGGAACAAAGCCGGGCTCAGGAGAGCTGCCCGGGGCTGGGGGGTCCCGAGCCGTGCCGGGCTGGGAAGGAGGATTCCCCTTTTCCATGTGTGGAGGGCACGGAACCGGCCCCGGGGGACAGCAGGGACACGGAACCGGCCCCGGGGGACAGCAGGGACACGGAACCGGCCCCCGGTGACAGCAGGGACACGGAACCATCCCTGGGGGACAGCAGGGACACGGAACCGGCCCC
Organism: Arremon brunneinucha; assembly: GCA_035583215.1. Taxonomy (NCBI): domain Eukaryota; kingdom Metazoa; phylum Chordata; class Aves; order Passeriformes; family Passerellidae; genus Arremon; species Arremon brunneinucha. The sequence goes on along the minus strand of JAWWEX010000094.1, from coordinate 6,194,118 downwards.
CGGTGACAGCAGGGACACGGGGCCGGGCAGGGCAGAACTCACGGGAGCAAAGAGCCCAGGCAGCCTCGGCCACGCAGCTCCACACGCAGCCCACGGGCTCACACCGCACCCAGCCCGGGTACACACGGGGAAACTGAGGCACGCGGGGTGTCTGGCCCTGCGCTCCTGGGTTGGAACCCTCACCCTCCCCAGCCCAGCCCCGCGGCCAGCACCTGTGCCAGGATCCGTGCCAGGTCCCGTGCCAGGCAGGTGGGGGATGCTCTCGCTCACCTGAGCCCTCGCAGGGATGCGATGCTCCAGTCTCACGCAGCTCCTGCCCCTCCTGCACAAAACTGAGCCCAGAGCCGGGAGCAGCCTCCTATAGAGGATGAGGAAGAGGAAGAGCCACCCATTAACCCGTGCCAGCCCAGCGCCGCGGCAGGAGCCCACCCGTGCTGACCCTGGCCAGCATTAACACTTCTCCTCCCGCAGCTCACGCTCACCTCTGCTCCTCTCCTCCCTCCGCTGCCTTCCACAATCCCCTCCCCAGGATCCCACCAGGCGGGAAGGAGGAGGAAAGGCCCTTCTGGCACCTTCTCCGGTGGCGCTGAAAGGGTCAAAGCCAGCCCCGAGCCGGCCGTTCCTGCCTCTTCCCCCCGGGAAGGGCTGTAAATCGCAGGAAGCCACAATGGGCTGGAGCGGGCCCAGGGGTTATTTTTACCGCTGCCCTCTTCCCTTCCCGAGTGCTCCCACAGGGACAATCCCGGCCCCCTCCATGCCCAGCTCAGCCCGGGGGGCTGCGAACGTGGCACTGGAGCAGGGGGGGAAGGAAAGAAGGACCCGGTGCCCCCCGAGCTGGGCCCCAGGACCCTCGAAGAGCAGCCAGAGAAAGCCCCGGAGCTCCCCGGGAGCCGCAGCCCCTGCACCCCCGGTTTGGGGAGAGCTGGGGCACAGCCAGGCCGATCACAGGGAATGAGGGGGCTCAGGGGCACAAACCCCGGCATGAGGGGGGCTCTGTCCCCCAGCTCTCCGTCCCCAGCCCAGTTCCTTCCTGAGGAGCTGCCGGGAACGGGCCTGGGGCTGTGCCCGGCACCTTCCCGGCCGATGACAGCGGGGCAGGAAGGGGCTGGGGCCAGGAGTCCCGTGCGGGAAAACGGGGGCTGAGATGGGGCCTGGGCAGGGGGAGAGGGGCCAGGCCTGGTTTGAGCTCTGCAGGCTGGAAAAAGCCCAGTGACAGCAAGGAAGGGACAGATCACCTCTGTAATAAACCTGGAGAGCAGCACGGCCGGCAGCACTCGGTGTGCAGGATGAGGCTGCACTGGAGCGAATCTGGTGGAGGAGAGGGAACAGGATCAGGCCAATGATGGAGAAATGGGAAAGGCGAACGCCACCGGGAGGAGCCGGAGAGGCTCGGGCTTCCCTCGGGACAGGGCGGTGATGGGAGCTTGTCCGACGAGTTTCAAACCTCAGGGTTCAAACGGGCACCAATAAACCCGAGAGCGTGTCGGGGCAGGTCGGGGTGGGAGCACTCCCGGGGCTGCTCCAACCCCAAAAGGCTCCAAAACCGCGGCACAGGGACACAGGGACAGCCAGGACAGGGACAGGAGTAGCTGCCGGGGCTGAGGGAACCAGCCCAGGGTCAGGATGGAGCCTGAACCCAGCACTGCCACAAAGGATTTCAGGTTTTTAGTTTGCATCTGGTTCCATCCCAAACCTGAGGGTGAAGGAGCCTCTGGAACAAACAGGAACAGCCCGGGCTGGGCTCCTCTTCCAGCGGTGGTCACTTGACACCTCCCTGCTCCTAGAAATGGGGTTTCTGATTCCTCCAAACCCTTCCAGAGCTCCTGAGCAGCACCTGCAGCAGCTCAGGCTGGTGTTCCCACCTCACCTGCGTCCCTCAGACACTCTGGGCAGTTTGTGGCATTCCAGGCACATCCCTGTGCCTTTCCTGGGCTGCAGCACAGGAATCTCCTTGGCAGGAAAGGGGGACCCTGGCAGCACCACCCACCCCACTGAGGCTGGGGTTTAAATTCCTCACTGGCTCTCCCTGGGCCCTTCTGTCCCCAAAGCACCAGGAGGGACCCAAAGCACGGAGCCAGGGATGTCCCAGGGGCTATGAGAAAGGGAAAAGCCCCAAAACCCCGGGCTGGCTGTGCCCCAAGGAGGGAGCAGCTGAGCAACCTCCCAAGGGCTCTGCCTCCCCCACAGAGCCCCAGGGAAGCTTTGGTTGGACCAAAACAAACCAAAAACGAGCTCTGGTTGGACCAAAACAAACCAAAAACACCAACACCAGCTCTGGTTGGACCAAAACAAACCAAAAGCACCAACAGGGTGAGTTCCCAGCCCTGGAACGGGGAAGGGCAGGCTGGAGCCTGAACCTCTGGGGTTGGGCTCTCCCAGCCCAATGAGCTTTAATTATATCTCATTTCTGCACCAGGGCATTTCCCTGCAGCTTTCCCCACCCTCCCTACAGGCTAAATATATTTGAAGTACACCATATATATAATAAATACATATATATGTGTATATATATCTTAGGTTTACTATTCTTCATTTTGTGGGGAGGGAATTCAGCTTGTGTCTCTATTTAAAATCACCACTCTTAGAGCTAATCCAAAAGTGGGACTTTCTCCTTCATTACAGGTCTTTAACCCCCTAAAAAGATTAATCTAAACCCAAACTGCACTGACCCAAGCACCAGGTGGGCACGTGCCCATTGCAGGTGGGAATTCCTGGCACAGGAACCCACAGGGCACAGGGCTGGGCTCGGGTTTGCTGCGGGTGTAAGAAATTCCAAGAGAAACTCACCCACAGCATTTCCAGCCTGCAGATCCCTCTGTCCAGGGCGCTGCTAATTAAAACATGCAAATGAGGGCCACACTTCCCTGTCATGGATAAGTAATGATGTTTGCTCACCTCCACTCCCAAGGTTTCTCAGGGCTGTCCCTGGAGGGCAGCACTGACACTGCACTGAAAGCACTTCCTAAAACTTCATCGAAATTCAAGGTTTTATTTCAAAAACAGTCATGAACTTAATAAATTACACAATAATTTTCCTCATTATAAATTCTCTGCAAAATATATTTTACAGTTTTTAAAGGAAAAACATGGAAAAAACAAAAAAAATCTTTCCCAAGTGCTGAAAAGTGTCTTGACTTCGTGTCACGCTGGTGAACGACCCCGCAGCTGCTACAACAACTTGATTGATTTTCTCAAAACAAAAGACCTCAGACAACAAAAAATCAAAGAGAACACAGAGCTCGAGGACTACCAGTGTCACCCAACAGCGAGGAGAAGCACCATGAGAGGGATTTCAGGCACCCCCAACCTATAAAGTGGCAATCAGTGCAAAGAAACACTTGGGGAGTCAAAAACCCCGAAAGTTCCCTGTGCCAGCCCCTGATTTGTGCCCTGGGTGGTTCACAGAGCACCTCAGAGGGGAGCAGTGCTAATTCTGGCTCTGTAATTCTGTTATTCTGGCTGGGTAAGGGAGGGGATGCTCACCCCTTTGTTGTTAAGCAGCTCCCAAGTTTAACATGAATTACAAACCCCCTTTTCTCACCCTGCTGAGATGTGAGAACGGGGAGGCAGAGTTGGCACAAGCAAAGCGTGTTTGTCTGAGGATGAAGTGAAAGGAAACAACAAGAATTATAACCTAAGGCCAGCTGGGGACAGCCACCAGCTCACACAGCACCAGGTAAGAGCCACCTGCGGCCTGTAAAGCCTCACAAGTTGGGTGGAATCAGAATCCTTTGCTTTTGGAAAACCAAAAAAATAACATTTTGTTTATTTGCACTCGGAAAATGAACACTGAGTGCCCAGAACTGCTGTCCCAACGCTAAGAGGGAACAGATTTCAAAAAGCAAATTGTACAAGGAAATACTTACAGCCATTTCCAGGTGAGAAAAGGCAAATTAACTGATTAATAAAAGCAAAATCAACTGATCAGTGAGCCAGCCCCCCTGCCAGCACCTGACTGTACATCTCTAATTTGACTCCTCAGTGATGAGCTCATTAAGCTCTAAGTGCCAAGACCAGCCATGTTAGCACTTTGAAAGCAGCTGATCCCCTTGCATTGCTTTTTTTTGTTTACAAAGTCAAGTCTTTGAAATTAGATAACAAAAATAAATAATAAAGTCATTCAGGCCTGGGGAAGAAGGAGTTTTTCTCACTCACTTTCTTCACCCAGATTTCTAGCAGACCCCAATCATCCAGACCCACAGCAAATAATTTAAGTGCCACACACTCCCAGTCACTCATATACATAAATATATACACAGACTACATTACAAAGCCTCAAGATTTGCACTGCCAGCATGCAAATCTATTTTTTTCTCTTTTCTTTCTCCACGAGAGTTCCTAATACTGACATAGGAAACTGGAATGTGTGGGACACTCCATGGCAGAGTGCTGGAAATCAAGTAGTGTTGGCTCTTGCGCCATGCCCGTGCCAACACAGCAGCCCCAGGAACGCCCTCAGGCTCTCCCCGGGATTTCACAGCCGGCCAACTCCACATTCCCGTCGGGAATCTCCAGGAGCGAGGCGCTAAGCACCCCTGCAGGACGCCCTCACCCTCACGTGTCCCAGCTGCTGTCCCTGAAGGCGATGTTGACCAGCCGCAGCTCCAGCTCGAAGGCGTCGGGCCGCTCCTGCGGGTTGGCCGCCAGCATCTCCTTGATCAGCTGCTTCATCCTGGCGTCCATGGACTTCTTCTTGACGGGGATGAGCAGCTCCATCTTGGGGTTCTCCAGCAGCGCCTCGCCCACGGGCACGATGGCCGCGCCCTGCCGGACGTAGCTGCCCAGCAGCTCCTTCTTGGTCTCGGTGTCCACGAAGGTGATCCTCTCCAGCATGGCCCAGATGATGATGCCCAGGGCGAAGATGTCGGCCTTGGCCGTGTAGTGGCCCTCCCACACCTCGGGGGCCATGTAGAAGTCGGTGCCGCAGGCGGTGGACAGGAAGCACTTGTTGACGCTGACGGGCTCCTCGGCGCTGTGGCCCGAGGCCGAGCACACCTTGCTGAGCCCGAAATCCGCCACCTTCAGCGTGGGCTCGGCGGGCGCGCGGCCCTGCGAGACGAGGATGTTGTCGGGCTTGAGGTCGCGGTGGATGATCTGGTTCTTGTGCAGGAAGGCCAGGGCGCTGCTGAGCTGCAGCATGAAGCTGGTGTTGGTCTTGCGGCTGGGCTTGCGCGACAGCAGGTACTCGTTCATGTCGCCGCCGTCGCAGAAATCCATCACGAACCACAGGTAGTAAGCGCTTCGGGGGTCAAAGGCGATTTCTCCTTTCAGTGAGGTCTCCACGAGCTGCAGCGAGGACAAGAGGGGATGTGAGTACCTGGGGATGGTGGGAAGGGTTTGATGGGAAAATGCATGGAGTCAGGATCTTCACAGAGAGGGGAAATCTGGGTTAGTTACACAGCAGGAATTGCTCCCTGTGGGGCTGCAGAGGGCACAGGCAGCTGTGCCTGCCCCTGGATCCCTGCAAGTGCCCAAGGCCAGGCTGGAGCCACCTGGGACAGTGCAAGGTGTCCCTGCCCATGGGAATGAGATGGGGTTTAGGATCCCTTCCAACCCAGACCACTCTGTCTGACCCTCCCCTCAACAATCCAGAGAGCAAGGTATTGCAGCAGGGGAAAGAAAACACGATGCAAATGTTTTTATGTAAAAGAGAGAAAAAAACAAAATCACAATATATTTGCCAGCCTCCTTATCTTCCCTGGTGTGGAGCGTATCAAGCTCAGGCTCCTGCCCAGCAGCAGAGCTCGACCCTGATAACAGAGGTTTTAGAGATACCAGTGGCCATTGCCCTGCCATCTGCCCCAGCTGGACAGTGTCCCACCCTGACAAAGCCTGTCCCACCCACTTTGCCAACAGCTCTTCGGGATAAACAAAGTCTCACAGTAACTCCACAGAGCTGTACTTATCCAGGAGAGATTTTTAAAGCCTGGTCTCCATTCCTGACACATCCATGACTTCCAGCAAGCTAACACAGGATCCTGAACTCAGGAGAACACTGATCTGCAGGCACAGCTGAGCACAGAACACCCTTCCCACCATCATTATCCACAGGGTATTTTCAGGAACAGCCAGTTCTTACAGCTGCTCCACACAGAAAGCAAAGTAAAACCTGCAATCATTTTACTAATCCTGTTTACACCACTGCATTTGCCTCTTCAGTTCCTCTGAGGTGGCTCTGGAAGGAAAGTCCTGCAATTATTTCTGTTAGTAGTAAATCAATGGATTCCAAATCAAACTGGCTTTCAAAAATGAAGGGGTGTGTTAATATCTAGACAGGCATTCTGAAATGCCTTTAAAAAGTGACCTTTTAAAGAGAAAAATGGTAGTAATTTACAGATATCTTCTTTAAATCTATTTTAGAGCTAAGAAATGCCTTATTTAGGGTTTGTAGCCAGGAACTGTGAGATTAAGGTATCTCAGGAGAGCAGGGTGCATCCCTTGCCAAGAGGGCACCAACACAGAGTCACAGGAGCTGCACCTGCAGACATTGTGAAAGTCCAGACAACAAAATCCACCCGCACATCTGTGCCAGTGGCAAAGCACAGCACACAAGGCTGACTGAGGACTCCAACTCTGCAGATTTGGTTCAGCTGGCACTGAGGATCTGCCCAGAGCCCTTCCCCAGCTCATCACCCACAGCAGAGCTCAGCTCTGTGCCATCCCTGGGACAGCAGAGGGGCTCTGCCTGCCCTTGGCACAGCCCAGCTGCCCCACAGTGACCCTGGCGCTCAGCTCAGCTCTGCCCTTTGCCCTCCTCCCTGCAGCAGCAAAACAATCCGTGCTGTTGGCACCTGTGCCAGCTGCTCCCAGCACGGCCATCCCAGCCAGAGCTGGGAGCTCTTCCCCACCTTCAGCTCCACCCGGGGCCCTCAAAGCTCCTCCCTGCACACCTGCCCTCCCTGCAGCTCCACCGAACCAGGAAGGTGAGGCTCTGACTCCTGCCAGTGTTATTTTAGCCTGATCCTTCCCTGAGAACAAGTCAGGAGCAGCTCCCAGGCCACGGGGAACTGGCACAGCCAGGGATCCTGTTCTGAGACAGTTGGGTGGCAATGAAAACTGAAATAATAACAGCTGGCTGGGGAGGACACAGCAAACACTGAGCAGGCTGTGGCTGTTTGAACCAGAACACTGATTTCTGCCTGGGGGTGATTTATACTCAGGGCTGCTTCCTGACAAGGGAATTAATTAGATTGTCTTTCAATGTCTTTCCAGAGCTACTTATTCTTCAAACATACACATCTTCAGACTTGAAAGAACACTCCCACAGTGATATGTATCCCCTAATTTATACTCTTTGAAGAGATTAACTTAAACAGTTATTTATTAAAAATAAAACCAGCTCATGATGTGCTACCAATTGATGATTGTTTCTGAAAGAATTTTAAGCGCTGGCTTACTATAAATCAAGACACTGTTTCCAAGGCACCCAGGATGGAATTCCTCCAAGCTCTGTCCCAGGACAGGAGTGCTCTCTAACCTGCACCTGCCAAGAACTGCACAGCCTGCACCTGCCCCGGGCTTCCTCAAGTTATCACAGCAGATTTGCATTAAACACAAACTCTGGTGTCTTTCAGAGCAGCACAGCTTCAAACACAGGATCCAGGTGATTGCTCAGTTTTTTCTAAAGATCTCTATTACATTCTGGGTGTCAGCAACGCAGCCAATCCCCTGGCCTAGCTGAGCATGGCTCAAACCCCTGGGCTGTCCCACCTCACCCCATCCCCTCAGCCTCGTGTACCTGCAGATACAGGGAGGAGCTGGAGCCACGAGACCCCAGCCTCAAACCCAAGATCCAGGTGATTGTTCGGGTTCTTTTACAAATCTCTATTACATTCTGGGTGTCAGCAATGCAGACAATCCCCTGGCCTAGCTGAGCACGGCTCAAACCCTCAGCTGTCCCACCTCCTTCCCCCCAGCTCACCCCGTCCCCTCGGCCTCGTGTACCTGCAGATACAGGGAGGAGCTGGAGCCATGGGCCATCTTCTGCACCATGCCATCTTTCTGCAAGATGCACTCCTCCAGGTGAATGACGTTGGGGTGCTGGCTCTTGATACTGCTAAGGGCCCAGAACTCGCGCAGAGCCAGTTCCACGTTCTCGGGAGCGTGGCACCGGATCTTTTTGACGGCCACGCGGGCACAGGTCCTCCTGATGAGCGCTTCGTACACCACACCATAACTGCCACGACCAACCTCCCGAATTAGATCGTACTTAGGCTGGCTACTCACCATCTTCAAGAGCAAAGGTTCTGGGGAAGGGGGAGAAACCCACACAGCTAAAGCTTAGGCGCAGGAGCCGGGCTGTATTTCCCCCCCTAGGGGCTGGCCTGCCCAGACCCCGCCGCTAACGGGGGTTCAGAACGTTCCAGAAGCTCCTCCATAAACCTGCACCTGCCTGCCACGGACCAGGTGGAAGCGAGATTACATCTCTTTGTTTGTTACGATTTCAAATACAGCCCGGCGTGTTCAAGGTGGCAGCAATTCAAACCTAGGCTGGGACGGTGCCGAGCCAGGGCTCTGGAGAGCGCTCCTGCTCCTCTGCCTCAGCGTCCTCCGTGAGCATCTGCAGGAGTAACAGCAGGCTGGCATGCCCCCCATCCAGCCTGGAGAGCACAGCAGGTCCCAGCTGAACCCCTGCTTGGGCTGCAATCTCAATTAAACTGCCTTTTTGTGCACGTGGCTGCAGGAGCAAACGTTGCTGTAGTAATTGTTTTACTCAGAGAAGAGAAAGCTTCAATCGCTCCCCATTTATCTTTTGAGGTGACTGATTTCTCACCAAGCCTCCTCTGCATGAGGGATCTACAGCTACGAAAGGTTAAAAAGGATAACTGATTGCAGAAGTTTGCACCCAGCATCTAGCTTTCACTTTTGCTCAACAGAGCAAGGACAAAAGTTAAGTTATTGCTCTGAAAGTAAAACAAGAGACACACACACACAAAAAAAAAGGAGGGAAAAAAAAAAAAGCCACCAAACCCTGCTGCAGATTTATGACCCTCCCTGCACGCTGCCCTACAAGATTACACACCAAACACCAGCACCAGCTTCACACAACCAAACCAAAACGGGACACTGACTAGAGACAGCAATAAACTAAAATTAAAAAAAATAAGAGCTTGAGTAGCCAAGGATCACTGGTCAAACAGAATGAAACGCAAAACCAAAAGTAAATAAATAAATAAAATCACACTGATAGATCAGAACTACAATAGCTTTAAGACAGCCAGTGATAAAGGTAATTCTCTTTATGTCAGGCAATAAGGACCACATTGAAAAGGCCTGTTATTAGTAGGAAGATCTCAAGTATTTTCCACTGCTTTAGGCAATACTTTTTTTTTTTTAGAAAAAAAATAAAAAAAAAGAAAAAGAGAGAGAAAAAAGGTATCATCAGTCTCAGGCAATGCTAGAGAGATATTTTAACCTTTCAGCAAAGCTGTGTGAGGGGCATTTGCAGTAAGGATTTGAACCGAGATGTGCCGTGGGTGAGGAAGGCGGGAAGGGCCGAGGCTGCACCTGCAGCAGGGCTGGAGCTCCGGGTCAGAGCCTGAACACCAAGATCCGAGAGACAACAAGGGCAGGAGCTGCGATTTCCCATCGGCACCGAGATCCGAGGGACAACAAGGGCAGGAGCCTCAATTTCCCATCGGCACCGAGATCCATAGGCCAACAAGGGCCGGAGCTGTAATTTGTAATTTCCCAGCGGCCAAACAGCTCCGGGGCAAGCACCGCGTTCCTCAAGCACAGCACAGCGGGTTCCGAGCGGACACACACCGTTCCCTGTACCGGGAGCTGCCCCCGAGCCCCGCGGCCGCCCCCGGCCCCGCTCCGGCCCGCGGTGCTGCGGGGCCCTGGGGCCGGCCCGGCCGAGCGGACACCGGGCTGGGCAGCGCCGCCCGCCGCGTTAACTTATATCATTACAATAATATAAATATATAGAGAATGTAGGTAATTAATATAGGCAATATAAATGCACCCCTCCCGCTCGGCGCGGCCGCACCGGGCCCCCACCTGTGAAGGGAAGCACCGGCGCACCGCTCGCCCCACAGCGGGGGATGGTGCCGGCCCGCTGGGCCCTGCCCGCCGCAGTGGATACCGGCCACCCCCGCCCAACCTGCAGCGCGGATCCCGCCCGCTCCAACCCCCGGGGGCCCGGGAGGACAGGGGCCTGCCCCGGGCCGGGCCGGAGCAGCCGCGTTACCTCAGAGCCGCCGCCGCCGCCGCCCGGCCGCCATCTTAGGGCTGCGCTGCGCCCGCCCGCCTTCCTCAGCGCGCCCACGCCCACACCGCCACGCCCACTGCATGGCCACGCCCATTCCATGCACGCTGCTCTGTGATTGGTCAGATCAGGGGGCGGGGCGAGCGCGTGGGTAATGTTTAATTACATGAATTAATCTATTAATTACTGACATTTCTGTTTATTAATTAGGAAGGGATTGTTGCCTATCAGGGTGCTGAGGCCCTGGCACAGGGTGCCCAGAGCAGCTGTGGCTGCCCCTGGATCCCTGGCAGTGCCCAAGGCCAGGTTGGACAGGGCTGGAGCAGCCTGGGACAGTTTGAGGTGTCCCTGCCATGGCAGGGGTGGCACTGGATGGGATTTGAGGTCCTTCCAAAACAAACAGTTCTGGGACTCTATGATTTATTGCTTGGCATCCAGAAAAAATCAGTACAGCCCTCTCACCCTTGTGCTCTGGCTTGGTGTGACAGTGACACAAGAGCTGTTGCCCCTCTCTGTTCCCTGTTCTGTGCCGTGGCTCCCTTTCCTCCTCAGGCTGCAGGCTGGAAGTGCCCCCCATGCCCGGGGGGCTCCTGGCACAGGCCCTGCTGTCTCCCCAACCATTGCACAGCCACCCCAGGGACATTTTGGGAGAAGCCACCCACTGCCCAGGGCCCTGCGAAGCCAAGCAGAGGGAGATCCATCCCTGCAGCGGGCTCTGCGGGGTTAATTGGGAAGGATCCCGGGGTGATTAATGCCCTGGGTCCTGCCTAAGCTGTCCCAAGCCAATTAGGGGCCAACGAGCCCCTTGTGGGCTGGGAAAGCTGCTTAGGGCATTACACCCCCTCCGTTCCTGTGAATCCCCTTAACCGAGTCCAGAAGCAATTAATTAATCAATGTCACCCGGGTCGTGTCTGGGTCCGGGCAGGGTCCGAGCCCAGCCAGCCCCGTTTGCTGCCAGGGCCTCGCTGGCAGAGCCCCAAGTGCCCGAACGGGAATGATTTTGCAAGATGTGCCCGGCGGGTCTGGGCACAGTCACTCGCTGCACACGTGAGCCAGCGAGGAGGGAACCCAAAACAGCTGAGGAACTGCCCTGGAGGGGACAGGATGGTCAGTGCACCCCGAAACAGCTGAGAGGCTGCTCACCCTGCCCCACACTGTCCCCCCCCGGTGCCCCCTGTGCCAGGGGTAGGGTTACCAGGGCAGTGCAGCTGCCAGCGCTCCCTGGGGCCAGCCCTGGCCCTGCCCAGCCAGCTGGCACCGTGTCAGGGCTGCTGGCAGCCAGGGCTCTGCTCACCCTTTGCCCCCACGGCCGTTTCTGGGTCAGCTCTTGAGCCCCAGCAGCGAGGCCAGCTGGGTCATGGCAGTGCCATCCCTGTGCCATGGCTGTGGCCTGGCTGTGCCATAGCTGTGCCATCCCTGTGCCAGGGCTGTGGCCTGGCTGTGCCATAGCTGTGCCATCCCTGTGCCAGGGCTCTGGGGCACAGCCTGAGCAGCCCCCAGTGGGCCTGGGCTCATTGAGGAGCCCCCCAGCCCTGTGCCAGTGCCAGGCACGGGGTCTGTGTGTCCCCAGAGCCGCCTCTCCCCTCCTGGCACTCAGGGAGACACAGTGAGATGTTGGCACATCACGTCGTTCATGTTTTGGGTGGGCAAAGGGACAAACTGTACAAACCCCCCCGTGCCGCAGCTGGGGCAGCTCTGACAGATTTCTGGAACCGCCACCAGCATGTCCCGATGCCCCCGGGGCTGTGTCTGCCCCCCGTGTCCCCAGGGTGATGTTTGGGGTCCCCTTTGGGGCCGTGCCTGCCCCTGTTTACCCCGCAGCAGCCCCGGCCCGGGCACGTCCGCGGCACGGGCGGGCAGCGCCGCCTGGACAGGCTGTGCCCGTCTTGTTTACCGGCCCTTCCCGGTCCGGCCCGGGTGTCAGGTGCTGTCCCGGGACACCCGACACCGCGGGAGCCGCGTGACACCGGGGCACCGATAAATAGCGGGGCGGGGGGCGCCGGCAGCCACAGCACCGCGAGCGGAGCACGGCCGAGCCCATGGAGTTGCAAGCGGGGATCCTGCAGGATGGCAGCGCCATGGAGAGCCTGGAGAAGCAGCTCATCTGCCCCATCTGCCTGGAGATGTTCAGCAAGCCCGTGGTGATCCTGCCCTGCCAGCACAACCTGTGCCGCAAGTGCGCCAACGACGTCTTCCAGGTGAGCGGGGTCCCCGTGCCGGGCTGGGGACACTGAGGGACACCGAGGGACACTGAGGGACACTGAGGGACCCTCCCCGCGTTCGTGTCCCCCTGGCAGGCCGCCAACCCGTACTGGCAGAGCCGGGGCACTCTGATCTCGGGGGGCCGGTTCCGGTGCCCCTCGTGCCGCCACGAGGTGCTGCTGGACCGCCACGGCGTCTACGGGCTGCAGAGGAACCTGCTGGTGGAGAACATCATCGACATCTACAAGCAGGAGTGCTCCAGGTGGGCGCCGGGGCTCTGGGGACGTGGGGACACGGGGGTGGCCCTGCCTTGTCCCAGCAGCAGCACCGAGGAGATCACACTGGGGGCCTTTCTGCTCAGTGATCCCTGATTCGGATCTTTTCTTGACTCAAATCTCCCTCCCTCGACCAAAATCTTCTTCCCTGGACCCAAAAATTCCTCCCCCAACCCAAAACTTCCTCCTTGGATCCAAAACTTCACCCCTGGACCCAAAACTTCCACCTTGGATCCAAATGTTCCTCTCCCAGACCCAATTGTCCCCAGCAGTTAGTGCCTCTGGCTGTCCCAGGGGGACGGCAGGTCCCTGGGGGCTGTGACATGTCCTGCTGTCCCCCGTGCTCCTGCTGGAACATTCGATGGCAGATAAGAGGTGTGGGGAAGGAGTGCAGGCTCTGCTGTGACAGCAGGCACCGGGGCTGATAAGGGGCACAGGAACAGCTTGGGGGGCCCAGGATGGAGCTGGGGGGGACAGAGGGGTCACAGGCTCTCGGGGCAGAGCCGTGGTCCCAGCCAAGTCCCCTGGGCCGCTGTAAATATTGTGTGAGAGCCATGGGGACGGGGACGATGGCACGTGGCAGGTGGCCGGGGAGGGCCGGGGGGCCCAGGGCTGTCCGTGTGTCACAGCTCTGCCTCGTCCCCCTGTTCCTCCTCGCTGTGGATGGCACGATTGAGCTGCAGCCCCCATCTGGGAGCCCCCGGGGCTTTCTGGGTGTCCCCACCCCGGTCACACGATGGTGACAATAAATCCGGGCAGCACAGGGCTAAAATTAGGCACTGGTGCAGCGCCTCTGGATCGCAGCCCCCCCGTCCCCAGTGCCACCCTGCCACGGTGCCCTAAACTGGGACACACAGGGGCTGGTGGCTCCCAGAGGGGACCTGTGGGATTGTGCCAGGTCCCCTCTTTCCTGGGGACCTGATTTGGGGGTGACAGAGGGGGTGTAACCATGGTGGGGCTGAGGCTGAAGTGGGCACACTGTGGTGGCAGGGGTGTCCCTGTAGGGGGGACAGGGATCATCACAGGTGACATCCACATCACCGTGGTGTGGATGCCACCATGGTGGGGACGTGACCATGGTGTGGCTGTCACCCTGGTGTGGCTGTCACCATGCCGGGGACATCACCGAGGCCGTGCCACCCTCTCCAGCAGGCCCCTGAAGAAGGGGGAGCACCCCATGTGCAAGGAGCACGAGGACGAGCGCATCAACATCTACTGCGTCACCTGCGAGGTGCCCACCTGCTCCATGTGCAAGGTCTTCGGTGCCCACAAGGACTGCGAGGTGGCCCCTCTGGAAAGCGTCTTCCAGGGACAGAAGGTGCCCTGGGGGGGACCCGGGGGGGCTCAGGGCCATGTGCTGAGCTGGGACAGTGACAAATAACTCTGGGGATGGCTCACGGGGTATTTATAGCCCCCGGGTGACTTCGCCCAGGAGACAGGCTATATTTAGAATATTTAGAGCAGCTGTGGTTGGTGGGGATGTGGGGGAGCAGAGCTGGGATGAGCAATGCCCAGCTGGGCACTGGGAGAGGTTCCTGTCCCTGCAGGAGTTAAAATGGGGAGCAGCAGAGCTGGGATGAGCAATGCCCAGCTGGGCACTGGGACAGGTTCCTGTCCCTGCAGGAGTTAAAATGGGGAGCAGCAGAGCTGGGATGAGCAATGCCCTGCTGGGCACTGGGAGAGGTTCCTGTCCCTGCAGGAGTTAAAATGGGGAGCAGCAGAGCTGGGATGAGCAATGCCCTGCTGGGCACTGGGAGAGGTTCCTGTCCCCACAGGAGTTAAAATGGGGAGCAGAGCTGGTATGAGCAATGCCCAGCTGGGCACTGGGAAAGGTTCCTGTCCCCGCAGAGTTAAAACTTCTCCTCTCTGTCACTCACCAGACTGAGCTGAACAACTGCATCTCCATGCTGGTGGCGGGGAACGACCGGATCCAGACCATCATCTCCCAGCTGGAGGATTCCTGCCAGAGCACCGAGGTGAGGAAAGGGGGAAGGAACCCCCAAAACCCGGGGGTGAAACCTCAGCGGGGCACGGTGTGGAGCCCACGGAGCAGGGATGCTGCAGGCGCCGCAGGGACGCACGGGTGCCATCGCTTGTCCCTTGTCCCCGCAGGAGAACAGCGAGGCGGCCAAGAGGGAGCTGTGCGCTCGCTTTGACGCGCTGGCGGCGCTGCTGGAGGAGAAGAAGGCGGAGCTGCTGCAGCGCATCAGCCGCGAGCAGGCGGACAAGACCGCCTTCATCCAGAGCCTCATCTGCCAGTACAAGGAGCAGCTGGAGAAGTCCAGCCGCCTGGTGGAGACGGCCATCCAGGCAGCCGAGGAGACCGGGGGGGCTGCCTTCCTCATGGTGAGACCCCCAGACCCGCCCCAATGTGGGGTCCCACTCTTGGGGACAGCCTGGGGGCTGCTGTGCCTTCACTCACCTCCTCCTTCCTCTTCTCCTCCTTCCCCTTCTCTCTCCACAGAATGCCAAGCAGCTCATAAAAACGTAAGTGCTCAAACCGGGGCAATCTCCCCAATCCGACCCCCACGGGCAGGATTTGGGGAGCGGGGGCTGCCCTGAGCCCGGCCCTGGTGCCCCCCAGCCCAGCGAGGGGACAGGGACACCCGCACCCACCCGTGCTCTCCCTGCCCAGGATCGTGGAGGCCTCCAAGGGCGCTCGCCTGGACAAGATCGAGCAGGGCTACGAGAGCATGGACGCCTTCTCGGTGAGCCTGGAGCACCTCAGCGAGGCCGTGCACGCCCTGGACTTCGACCCCGGTAATGCAGCCCCCAGGACCCCCTCACCTGGTGGCACCCTCTGCTCCTCCTGCTGCCTCCCGCTGACCTCTGGCCCCTTGTTTGCAGCAGAGGAAGATGAGGAGTACTTTGATGGGGAGGAGGAAGAGGAGGTGGAAGAGAACGCGGCGCCCGAGAGGACAGTGATGGGTAAGGGCTGAGCCCACGTCCCCAGGAGCCCCCAGCACCCACGGGGCAGCTCTGGGGACCTGGGCTCTCCTTCCTCACCCCATCCTCTCCCTCGGCAGCTCCCCTGTAGCCGCAGCAGCGTTGGGACGGGCACGGGATGTCCGGCGGCGCCTTCGGGATGGGGGGGACACGGGGCAGGGCCCGGCAGCCTGGCGAGCCGGCCCTGCTCCAGCACAGGACACTTTTCTATACGGGTGCAAACGGGACAATCCCGCACGTTTTGTAATTCCCTTGTTTTGTATATAATTGTCACGCATTTGGAATTTGTGTATTTTGTAAAGAAAACCGCTGCTTCGAGTGGTTCTTTTCTTGCTTGCCTCTCACTCTTGGCTCACTGTGGGCACCGGGGGTGGCTTTGCCAGGCTGGTGCCATCAGAGTGTCCCTGCCAGTGTCCGGTGTGGCACAGGGACACCTCGGGTCCAGCTCTTCATTTCCAGCCTCATTAGCACCTCTGGCAGCCGCTCCTGGCCGCCCGCCCGGGGTGTGACAGGTCGGCACCCAGCAGGATTTATCTCCTGGGGATGGGGTGTCCTGTCCAGGGCTTGTCCTGGGCCTGGAGAGGTGGCACAGGGGGGCTGAGGATGCTCCAGGCTGGGCCAGCCCCCAAAATGGGGACAGTGTGGGCATGGAGCTGCTGGTTTGCTGCTGAGAAATGCACCTGGGGTGAAAAAATACACCATAAATGCCAATATACATCCTAAATGCAAAAGTACCCCATAAATGCTTTTCTCCTGCAAAAACATGAGTCCTGCTCAGAGGGGAAACCAAGGCAGGACCCAGAGCTGAGCCACGAGGGCAATTAGCCCA
Source organism: Arremon brunneinucha (assembly GCA_035583215.1). NCBI lineage: Eukaryota > Metazoa > Chordata > Aves > Passeriformes > Passerellidae > Arremon > Arremon brunneinucha. Next base: position 6,177,656 of record JAWWEX010000094.1, on the reverse strand, counting down.
GGGTAATTAACGCTGCTCAGCCAGGGCGGGGGCAGGAGCCTCTGCTGTGTGTGGAGGGGTCCAGGTTTATCCATCACACGGCTGGATCCAAACTGGGGGGCTCCAAAGCAGAGATGGGGGTCACCGTGTGCCTTGGAGGGGACATGGGGCCATTCCATGCCCCTCTGCCCCCAGCCCGGGTCTGTGCAGCCCCTGGGGACACTCAGAGGGGGGGTCCTACATCAATCCGCCCCCCAGCAGCAGCACAGCCCCCGGCTGGCCGGAGAGGGGCCCAGCCCGGGGCAGGCCCCGCGGGCGCTTTGCAGCCGGCCTGGCCGTCCCTCCTCCAGCCGGGATTTGCACACGAATCCCGGCTCTTCACACGAGCCAAGGCCACCGGCTGCCACCAGCGCCGGGGTCACCGCGCCGAGCCCCGGCCGCAGCGGGAGCAGGAGGAGGAGGAGGAGGAGGAGGAGGAGGATGGCGGGCGGCGATGAGAAGCGGCGCCTGCTGAGCGAGGGCAGCGGCGGGTACGGGGGTGCCGGGGGGCTGGGGGTGCTGTGCCCGCTCTGCTGAGCGGCTCCCCGGCGGGGTCTGGGGGGGAACGGGCTGGGGCAGCGCTCGGGGTGCGCCCGAAGCCCCCCAGCCCCCGGCTTGGCCGCAGGTGCTCCGTGGGGAAGGACGGACAGAGCGCGGCGCACGGACGGGAGCCCGCGCTGGAGCTGGGCACGCGGCGTGGGCAGCACTGCCACACGCGGGGGCACGGCGCCCACCCCGGGCAGCAGCAGCGGGCACGGAGGAAGCTCTACCTGGCCGCTGGCATCTGCCTCTTCTTCATGGTGGGGGAGGCCGTGGGTGAGTGCGGGGGGCCGGCTCTTTTGGGGTACCCCGGGGGTCACCCCAGAGCCCCTCTTGTCCTGGTTCCCCCCTGAGGGAGCGGCCAGAGCTCCCTGCTGGCTTTGTGTGGGTCAGGACACCCAGTGGGACCCGCCTGTGGCACGGGGTGAGCTGAGCTGTGCCCAGCTCGGGGCAGGACCCTGCCGTGTCCCCCGATGTCCCCCGATGTCCCCTGTCTGTAGGTGGGTACCTGGCACACAGCCTGGCCGTGTCCCCTCAGTGTCCCCCAATGTCCCTGCAGGCGGGTACCTGGCACACAGCCTGGCCATCCTGACGGACGCTGCCCACCTGCTGACGGACTTTGCCAGCATCATGATCAGCCTCTTTGCCCTCTGGGTGTCCTCACGGCCCCCCACCAAAACCATGAACTTCGGCTGGCACCGGGCAGGTAACGCTGTGGCATCACCCAGGGTGACACTGGAGCACCCCAGGGTGCCCTCCCCGTGTGGAACAGGGGCTTTGGGGTGCCCTCAGGGGCCTAGGGAGCCCTGGCAAAGTCCTGGCACCACAAGCAAGACAGGGCAGAGGCGCTGCCAGCCCTGTGCAAGGAGCACCCCAGGGATGGGTGCTGGGTGCCCAGCATCACCAGGGATGGGTGCTGGGTGCCCACACCATGCCCAGCATCACCAGGGATGGTGCTGGGGGTGGCACAGCAGTGTGGCAGCCATTGGGGGTCTCTCCACAGAGATTCTGGGGGCTCTGCTCTCCGTGCTCTCCATCTGGGTGGTGACGGGGGTCCTGGTTTACCTCGGGGTGCAGCGCCTGCTCTCGGGTGACTACGACATCGAGGGTGGGGTCATGCTCATCACCTCCGCCTGCGCTGTGGCCGTCAACATCGTGTAGGTGCCACCACACGGTCCCCAATGTCCCCTCCCCGAGCCTGCTGGCCCCCGGGGGTGTCACCAGTGCCCTGCCCGCAGGATGGGGCTGGCTCTGCACCAGACGGGCCACAGGCACAGCCACGGGGCAGGTGGCGAGCAGCCCAACGCCAGCGTCCGTGCTGCCTTCGTGCACGTCCTGGGGGACCTGCTGCAGAGCCTCGGCGTGCTCATCGCCTCCTACATCATCTTCTTCAAG
>JAWWEX010000094.1:6161335-6175603 GCA_035583215.1 Arremon brunneinucha | reverse complement strand
CCAAATGGGGTCTGGGGGAAAAAGGGGACCTGGGGGCAAAGGAAGTGATGGGGGCAAACAGGGTGCTGGGGGCAAATGGGGTGGTGGGGGGAAAGGGGGTGCTGGGGTAAAGGGGGTCTGGGGGCAGAGGGGGTGCTGGGGGAAAAGGGGAGCTGGGTGCAAACGCGGTCTGGGGGCAAATAGGGTCAGGGGGCAAAGGGGGCTCTGGGGACACGGGGACAGCAACTCCAGACGGCCATAGCGGGGCACAGGTTGGGACAGCCAGGACTGTGTGCCCACCCTGCCAGTCCCGAAGGGGGTTTGGGGTGCCCTGCCGGTCCCGATGGGGGTTTGGGGTGCGGTGATGGCGCCCCGGGGGTCTCACCCCTGTCCCCCCTCCCCAGCCCGAGTACAAGTACGTGGATCCCATCTGCACCTTCCTGTTCTCGGCGCTGGTGCTGGGCACGACGCTGACCATCCTCCGGGACGTGCTGCTGGTCCTCATGGAGGGTAGGGACCCCCGGGATGGGGACAGGGGCACCCAGGGGTGCCCTGAGCGCTGTCCCTGCAGCCCCCCGGCTCTGCCCACAGGGACCCCCAAGGGGATGGATTTCAACGCCGTGCGGGACACGCTGCTGGCGGTGCGGGGCGTGGAGGCCGTGCACAGCCTGCACATCTGGGCGCTGACCGCGGCACAGCCGCTGCTGTCCGTGCACATCGCCATCAGTGAGTGCCACGGGGGGGACAGGGGGCACAGAGCTATCAGTGAGTGTCACAGGGGGGACAGAGCCATCTGTGGGTGTCACAGCACAGGGGACAGGGGACAGAGCCACCAGGGAGTGTCACAGGGTGGGGACAGGGCTGCCACAGCCGCTGCTCTGGGTGCATGTCACCCTCAGTGAGTGTCACAGTGGGCAGGGAGGGCCGGGGCCCCCCGCACCCCCGCATCCCCACTTTTCCCCCCCTCAGACGCGGCCGCCAGCGCGCAGGAGGTGCTGGAGGAGGCGAGCTCGCGGCTGCAGGGCGCCTTCCGCTTCCACAGCACCACCATCCAGGTGGAGAGCTACTCCGAGGAGATGCGGGACTGCCGGGAGTGCCAGCCCCCCCGCGACTGAGCCCCGGCACCTTCCATGTGCGGCAAATAAAGCAGAGCACACGGGGCTGTGTGTGCGGGGGGATGCTGGGTCTGGCTTTATCTCCGCTATCTGCCGGAGCCAAGGACACACCCAGAGCGGCTGTTGGAGGCACCTAACATTCCGTATTTCTGTCCAGCTGGGAGGAAAGCCAGCTGGAACACCCTTTTCCCTTCTGTGGGGAGCGCTGCTGGGCACTGGGGGTAGCTGGGCTGCCCAGGGCCTGCGGGGGACGCAGCTGGAGCGAGGCAGGGAGGTCACACACGGCTCTTATCGCTCCTCTGTTTGCTCTCGGGAGGGTGAAGGACTCTCCCTCCCCGCAGGGCTGCCCGGGTTGTTCCCAGGGTGCGATGGCAGAAGCGTTGGAGCACCCAAAACCTGGTACCCCCCAAATCCCACAGCCTTTCCTCCATTCCACCATCCGGATCCTACCTCTCGCCCTCCTTTATTGCACTGGTGAAAGCCAATAACGAGTAAAACCCCGTCAGCATCAGCAGCGATCCTGCCCCCGCAGGGCTCCGCGCACCGGGAGCGGCGCCCCCGGGGCCCGGCCCGACCCCGGCCGCCCTCACGGCCTCTCCAGGCTCGGGTATTTCTTGCGCAGCACCGACACCTGGTCCTTGAAGAGGACGGGGTCCAGGCGCAGCCGGGAGGACACCAGGGGCATGTAGCCGAACCAGTTCGCCAGCTGGTTCAGGCAGTCCTGGCGCTGCCAGAGCCGCCGGCCGCCCTCCGTGCCCCGTGCCCCGGCCGGAGCGGGGTGCGGGCCCGGGGGGGTCCCCGCAGCCCCATCATCACCGCAGGCCGCCTGCCGGGCCGCCCCCTCCTTGTGCTGCTTGCGCTGCGCCACCTTGATGGGCGGCAGCTTGGTGACAGCGGCCACCAGCGCGTTCAGCAGCGTGTCCTCGCAGGCCGGCAGCTCCCGCAGCCCCGCGGGCAGGTACTCGGTGAAGAGGCTGTGGTAGTACCTGTGGGGAGAGCGGGGTGAGGGCCGGGGGGTGGGTGAGCCCCTCCCGGTCCCCGCAGCCCCGTCCCGGTTCGGTACCGGTGGTAGAAGGCGGCGGCGCTGAGCACCATGGAGACCTCGTTGGTCCGTCGGGACGTGCAGCCCCAGCGGCCCCGCTCGGCGTCCCAGAAGTGGCTCCGCGTGGGAAAGCCCACGATGCGCTCGGGGAAGCTGAGCCACACCGAGAAGGCAAAATCCACCTGGCACGGCAGGGGCACGGGATCGGTGTCACCCAGGGCAGTGCCACCACCGCGGGGGCTGCGGCAGGGCACCACGCTGCCCCTGCAGGACACGGGGACATGGGCACAGCCACAGGGGGCCGGGGCCGCGGCCTCACCTCGCTGGTGGACAGGGTGGTGTCCTCGTCCAGGCTCAGCACCGCGTCCGTCTGGATGGCCCCGAACGGGAAGAAGCGGTCGCTGAGCTGTGGGGGGAGGAAGGAAGGACAGGATGGGGCCCTGGGGTGGCTGTTCTGGCCCTCTGCCCGTGTCCCACCCCCTGCCCGTGTCCCTGTCCCCTCACCTTCCTCCTGCCCTGGATGATGGTCATGGGCACGCTGCTCTGGGGCCATTTCCCGCTCGGGGGCGGCGGCTTCTCGCAGCTCCACAGGACCACGATCTGCAAAGGGCAGGACAGGCGTGGCCGGAGGGGTTGTGTGGGTTCTCTGCTCCAGCCCAGACCATCCCAAAACCATCTCGTGGCAGTTTGGACCAGGATAAACCCCCAGCTGGTCCAAGGGGTTTGGGAGACAGCTCTGCCCACCCAAAGGTGACACCACCAGCCACCCCCTCCACCCCCAAACCCACCCATCCCCTCTCCTGGTCCCCGCAGGACCCAGCCCCACCATCCCCCGCATCCCTGGGACTCAGTTCTCCCCACCTGGGCGCAGTACTGGGATGCAGACACGGCCTGGATGAGCCTGAGGAGGGGCTGGGACAGCGAGCCTGCCTGCGAGACCGCCCGGATGAAAGCCGTGAACTTCTTGGAGGGGCTGTAGCCTGAAAAAGGGTGGGAAAGGGACAGGAGAGGTGCTGGGCACAGCCCGAATTCGCGGCGCTCAGCCGGGGCGGGCAGGGCCCTACCGTGGTGCAGGTAGTAGAAGGGAAAATCCCCGAGGTGCGTGGAGAACTCGGGCAGCACCAGGAGCCCCCCGGGCAGCGCATTCCAGAGGCGGCGGGAGCGGGAGCGGGCCGGGTCCAGCCGGTCCCGGATGATCTGCCGGAGGCGCCAGTGATGCCCCAGAGCCCCGGCCGTGACCGGGGAGGGGGCTCGGGGGGCGGGGGGCTCACCTCCAGCGTGGTGTGCACGATCTTGTCCACGGAGGAGAAGTAGGCATCCCACAGGAACTGCGTCTGCTGCTGGAAGGCCAGCACGCGCTCGGGGCGGATGCAGCGCACGGCAGAGGGGATCTGGGCCGGGGGGCAGAGGGGTCCTCACCTCAGTGTCCCCTCCTCGGGGCTGGGGTCCTCTGTCCCCCCAGCCATGCCAGGGACAGCCCCTGCCCATGGATGTGGTGCCAGCACAGAGAGAGGGCTGCATCTCCTCTCCCTGCAGCAGGATCAGGCCCAGGATTCCCAAGGTTTGTGCCCAGGAAGATGCTTCCCACCTTCCCCCCGAGATGAACAGAGCCCCGGGACTGCAGCTGGGCTGGGACCCCCATTCCAGTCTGGGTCAGACCCTCCTGCACTGCCCACAGTGCAGCTGATGTGGGACCCCAATTCCAGGCTGGGCCAGATCCTCCTACACTGCCCACTGCCCACAGGGACTGCACTGGGGTGGGACCCCCACTCCAGGCTGTGTCAGACCCTCCTGCACTGCCCACAGGATGTTGGGGTCTCATCCCCAGACGTGTCTGGGGGCTCCACCCACGCTGGCACTGGGATTGGGGTCTGGTGCTGGTGTGGGGCAGGATCTGGGCCCCGTACCTGCAGCAGGAGCCTCTCGCTGCCCACCACAGCAGCCTTGCCCCAGTCGATGGCCTCGGCGAAGGGCAGCTCCCAGCCATCGCTCAGCAGCACCGGGATGCAGGCGGCCTGTGGAGGGACCCCGCAGGCTGGGACAGGGCCCCCGGACCCGGTGAGGGTCTCCCCCGTCCCCCTGCCCGCCCTGTACCTGCAGAGCCTCCAGGAAGCGGAAGGAGCCCAGGCGCCTGCCCCGGGGCACGATGCAGAAGGTGGAGTTGTGCAGCAGCTCCTGGTAATCAAACCTGGTGTGGGAGATGGGCAGGGGTCAGGCACGGCCCCCTCCCCTCCTGGGGGCACCCCGGAGATGCTGCTGGCACCTGCCAGCTGTGGAGCCAAGCCAGGACAGGGTTAGGAGTGGTTTGGGCTGATTTTGGCTCTGAACATCCTTGGTTTTGTGGGAGCAGAGATCCCCTGGGTGCTGAAGGGATGGACCTGGGCATCCCTTAAAGAGGGGGGGTCAGGAAGGGACCCCAGTGCCCTTTGAAGGCACTGACCCAGCTCCTCCCACGCTCCAGCAGTGACACCCCACACAAAGCCACCACCCGAGCCCCCGAGCCCGAAACTGCAGCGAGTCCTGAGCCGTGCCCAGACCTGCTGGGCAGGACCAGCCCTGCCTGCCCTGGCAGCGTTCAGGGAGGGGGCAGGGGGTGCTGGCAGCACCCTTGGGGCTCTCAAAGCCCCTTCTGTGCCGTGCAGGGAGCGGCTCGGCCCTGCCGGGTCCCTGCGGCCGCGCCGGAAAATCCAATATTGACTTTAGGTCGGGACAGACCCCGTCTGTTCCTGCCCGCGGGGAGGGGCAGCGCTGCTGCATGGGCTGGGGGGGACCCGCATGGGCCAGACGGGGGGGTGGGAGGCAAAAAGAGCCCTGCAATGTGCTGGTCCCGGCAGGAAGGGTGTTCGGGTGTCCCTGGTGCTGGTGCCAGGCTGGGAGCCGAGGCTGTGTCACCCATGTGGGTGCTGGAGCACCCTGGCACGTCCCAGCGCTCCGGGATGTGGGAAACCAGCCCCAGTGCCAAGGCACAGAGTTTCACAATTAAATCTGCCTCTGGATGAACCTCCCCAGTGTCTCCAAAGATGCCAAAATCCCTGACCCGATAACACCCAAACCCCCGGCCGGGCAGCCGGAGGGGTGACGGCGGCTCAAACTCCCACGGAACCACAGCAGCGACGGGCACATCCCGGGGCCACAGCCGGCTGTCACCTCTCCTGGGTGCCCCAGACCCTGCCGTGACCCCCGGCAGCCCCGGTGGGCAGCGGGACCGGCCCGGGGGCTGCCCTGGCCCGCAGCCGGTGCGGTGGGGCCGCTGGCGCCGGCCGGGCTGCGGGGCCGAGCGCTCCCGATGGAAACATTCGCTCCTGACGCGCTGCGGTTTCCGGGCAATCGCCGTCAGGGCTTCCTTGTTTTGTCAGGAGCCGGGACGGGAGCCCGCCGAGCTCCCTCCGCCCGGCCCCGGGAGCCGCTCCGGCCGGGCACGGTGCCACCGGCACCGAGAGCCGCTCCGGCCGGGCACGGTGCCACCGGTACCGGCCGCTCCCGGTCCCGCTGAGTGCTCCGGCACGGGGCAGCTGGGCCACAAGCCGCCCTTCATCCCAGAACAGAACCGGATTGTTCAGAGCTGCCCCTCGGGTGTGAGGAGGATGATGGAACCGCCAGCAGAGCCTTCCTGTGCTCCCCGAGCTCCTCCAGCACCGCACACAGCGGGTGAACGGGGCCGCCGGGTCTCGCTGTGTCCCCTGCCCGGGTACGGGAGCCCCTCCCGGACAGGAGGGCCCCGGTGCCCCCGCAGAGCCGGCCCCGGTGGCCGTGCCCGCGGTTTTGTGCCCGGTGTCTCGCAGGGAGGAGCAGGGCAGGCCAGGCTCGGGGTCACACACAGCACGCTGCCCGCTCCACGTGCTCCCCATCGATCCCCGGCCAAAGCCGCGCTGGGAGAGGTGTAAATCCCCCTGTGTTTGCAAACAGCATTAGGGGATTACCTGGGTGGGCGGGTGGATGGGGGGGAATTCTCACCCCGCTGCCCCTTGGCACAGAGTGGGGCTGACCCTGAGCCCCCTGTCCTGCCAGCCCCACTGTCCTGAGCTGCCCCATCCCAAGGAGACTTTGCTGCAGGGCCTGACCCTGCTGGGCTGGGGGCACCTCCAGACAGGGCCGTGTGGTGCCTGGCCCATCCCAAAGCCCTGCTAATCCCAGTGCCAGCACCCCAGCTCCACTTTTACCTCCCAGCACCTCCTAAGACGCTTTGAGGATGATGCCCAACGTGGCCTCTCCCCATCTGCTCTCCAGCCGGATGTCCCCAGGCCGTGGGACAGGCACCTGCCCATTGTCTGTGGGATGGGCCCTGTGTTTACCAGCCCTGGATTCATCAGCTGGTGATGGGTCCCAAGGAGTTGGATGGGGAGGTGAGGAGCTGGCACATGTCCCTGCAGAATGGAGCCCCCAAACTCACAGAATTTTGTACCCCAATTTTTCCACCAGTGTTTCCATCCCACACGGCTGCCACTGTGTCCATTTGTGATGGGGGACACAGGGGGACCCCCAGGCACCACCAGCACCAATCAAACTCGGGGCTGCCCACAGCCCCACCAGTTTTGTGGGATTTCCAGTGGAGCCAGTGAGGGGGGGATGTTTCGGGCTCATCTCCAAGAGAAACATTTGTGTTGGGGAGAGCGGGAGGGGGGAGAAGAAAAGCATCATTCATCAGCGTTGGGAGAAAGGGAAATCGTATTAGAGGCGGTGGCAGCGATGGCAGATAAGAGCTGCTCTGGCCAGATTACTCCAACTTTAACAGAGAGCACGAAAGCCCTGAGCAGTCAGCGCCTCGCTCCCCACCCTGCCGTGAAATCCTCAGTGAATTTCTCTCAGGAGAACCCAAAACTTCCCTCTCACCACAGATGCATCCCACAGAGAGGCATTGGGGGGACATTTGTGGGGTGTCCCATCGCCCTAGACCCTCCTGCAAATCTGCACCCCACAGAGAGGCATTTGGGGGGACACTCGTGGGGTGTCCCATTGCCCCCATCTCTGCCTCACCTCTCATAGTCCACGTTGTCCTTGTCGCAGCGCGTGTCCTTGTGCCTGTGCCAGTCCTTGCCGTGCTTGCAGGTGGTCAGGGAGATGATGTCCTTCCCGTTGTGGATGTGGTGCAGCGCGTTGCGCGTGCCGGAGCCGACGCCCGTCAGGTACCGCTTGCCCTTGAACACCAGCAGGAATCTCTTCTTGGGGGGCACGGCGCCCCGCTGCAGCCAGCCCCGGCGCCCGCCGCGCTGCGGGTGCTCCCGGGGGATCAGGGGGATGGAGACGTCGAAGCCGGGCCGGAAGGTGCAGCTGTCGGAGCTGGCCCTGGCCAGGATGGCGTGCCCGGGGTCGAAGCCCAGCTCGCCGCCGTAGCCGGGCCAGGTGCCCGAGTAGAGGTTGAAGATGAGGTGGTTGCGGCCGCCGTTCCAGAGCGGGGAGCTGTGGATTTTGCCCTCCAGGTCGCGCACGTAGTGCTCCGAGAGGCGGTCGCGGTCCAGCGTGTCGGCGCTGAGGATGAAGAGGCACGCTTCCTCGGGCCGGGCCGTGTGGTACCGCGAGCGCTCGATGGAGCTGAGGATCTTGCTGTAGGTCTCCGAGACGGGCTGGCCCCGCTCCTGGGGGTAGGTGAACACCTTGAAGCCGTTCCTCTCGCACCTGGAGAGGTCGAAGCAGGTTTCCATGCGGCACCTGCCGCTCCTGTGGGCGCTCAGCCAGGCCGCTCGCCTCTCCCGGGGGGACAGCAGGGCAGGGTCCCCATCCCTCTGCAGCTCCTCGGGCTCTGCAAAGCTCCTGAGGAGGGACCGATCCGTCCAGCGGGGCCAGCTCCTCGGGGCCTCTGCTTTCCTGGCGGAAAAGAAAGCGAAACGGCGCAGCTGATCCCCTCCGAGGAAGAAAAGCAGGAGCCAAGAGGCCAGGAAAGCCAGGAAAATGTATTTCTTCCTGGTCTGCATAGGTTCACACGCAGCCCCAGCTCCTCATCGGGCTCACGCGGGTGCCAGAGTCCGGTCAGAATGGTGTTCCCAGCCCCGGGTGGGCAGTGGGACGGCTCCTGGCCCCAGGCACTGTCCTGTGTCCTTCAGGCCGTGACAGTCCCAGGGCTGTGCTGGTTTCTCGGGGCCGTCCCGGTGTGCAGAGCCCAGCCCGGTGTCCCGGTGTTCCGGTGTCCCGGTGTCCCAGCCGCTCACTTCTCCGGGCCCCCGAGCCGCCACAGTGACATTTCCATGGCTTGGCCCAGCTTCGAATCCCTGGAGAAAGGGAGAGGTGGCGTCGTCACCGTCCTGCCGCCGCCAGCCGTGCCACCACAAGTGGCTCCACACGTCCGTGCGGCGGGACTGGCGACCGCAGCTCCCTGGGGAACAAACCCGGGACAAACCCTCCCGCCGCCGCCGGAGCCCCGCTCCCTCCCTGCTCCGTTACCTTCGGGGTGCCGCGGCCCCCAGTGGGCGCCGGGCCGTGTCCCGGAGCCCCGATCGCCGCCTGCCCGCGGCTCCGGGCTGCATCCCCGGCCGGGGAGGGCGGCGGAGCGGCCGCCGGGGCTCCCGGTGCGCGGCCGGGCGGAGGAGCCGCTCCGAGAGGCTCCGCACAGCCCCGCTCCGGGTGCGCGTCCCTCTGGTCACCTTGTCCGTCTGTCCCTGCGCTGGGCTCTCTGTTCCCGTGTCCCCCCGGTGCCTGTCCGAGACCCCGCTGCTCTCCGCTGTCCTCCTGTCCCTCCCCGGGGCTGCCTGTCCCCTGTCCGGCTGTCTGTCTGTCCCCTCCGGGGCTAACTATCCCGCTGTCCCCTGTCCGTCTGTCACTCCGGGACTGTCTGTCCCCTGTCCCCTCGCAGATCTGGCTGTCCCTCGCCCGTCCGTGTGTCTGTCCCGCCCAGGGCTGGCTGTCCCCCGTTCCCGCCGGGAGCTGGCAGTGCTGTCCGTCGGTCAGTTCCCGCGGGTCTGGCTGTCCCGTGTCCGTGTGGCTGTCCCCGTGTCCGTGTTTCTGTCCCCCCTGTCCGGTCGGTCCCGGGGGTCCCGCGTCCCCCCCGCGCTCCACGTGCCCCCCCCGTCCCGCCCGCATCTGTTACACGGAGCCCTGACCCCGCCCCCTCCCCGGCTTGTCCCGCCCCCTGTCCCTCATTGGCTGTCCCCTCACAGGAGTGGGCGTGTCAAGTGAAGCCCCGCCCCCGGCGCGCGCCCATTGGCCGCGCCCACGTGGCACGGGGGGTCCCGGGGGGGCCGGGGCTGAGGGGCGCCGACCCCTGTCCCTCTGTCCCCATGTCCCCATGGACCCCGTGACCCCTGTCCCCCCGTCCCCCGTCCCTCTGGGTCCCCATGTCCCCTTGTCCCCATGGACCCTTGTCCCTGTGTCCCTCTGTGTCCCCGTGTCCCCCTGTCCTCCTGGACCTGTGTCCCTCTGTCACTCTGTGTCCCCGTGTCCCCATGTCCCCCTGTGTCCCCCTGGCCCTGTCCCCCTGTGTCCCCGTGTCCCCCTGTGTCCCAGGGTGGCTTTCCCGGGGTATTTTGGGGTGCTGGGGGTGCTGTCCCCATTCCCCGAGCCGGGCGTGGGCCGGGCCCGGCAGCCCGGACAGGTCGGGGCTCGTCTGTCCCAGCCCGTCCCGGCCCCCGCCCTGCCCCGCCGGCCGGGCAAGCCGGGACCGGAGCGCTGGATGGCGGCCACGGGCGGGACAGCGCGGCCGGCCCCGCCTGGAGGGCACGGGCAGCGCTCCCGTCCTGCCCCGGCCCCGGGGACACCGGCGGGGGCGAGCCCAGGGCTCTGTCCGGTGCCCAGCCCGTGCCTGTTTCCCCAGGGCTCTGTCCATTGCCCAGCCCGTGCCTCAGTTTCCCCAGGGCTCTGTCCATTGCCCAGCCCGTGCCTCAGTTTCCCCAGGGCTCTGTCCGGCGCCCAGCTGTGCCTCAGTTTCCCCGGTGAGCCCGGAGCGGGGCTGTGTGAGCAGGACCTCGCTGGGGACAGTTGTCACCAAACCTTTGGGTGTTTCTGTGCCAGCCTGGGGACAGTTGTCACCAAACCTTTGGGTGTTTCTGTGCCAGCCTTGCCTGGGGACAGTTGTCACCAAACCTTTGGGTGTTTCTGTGCCAGCCCAACCCCGCAGGGAATTAATCCCCGGGCGCAGAGGGGATTACGGGGACCCGGGGCCGCTTTAGCTGCAGAAAGAGGATTAAACAAAGGGAACGTGGGGGTGGGCAGAGAGAGCCCCGGAGCGCCGCTGACCTCTGGGGGGGACAGGGGGACAGGGCTGGGGACAGGGACAGGGCTGGGGACAGACAGGGACAGGGCAGCCCTGGGCTTGGGGTGCTGGGCACGGGCACTGCCCCCCACAACTGGGAGCTGTGGTTTTGTGCTGGTGGAACTGGAGCTGTGCTGGTGACACTGGGAGCTGTGATTTCCTGATGGTGACACTGGGAGCAGTGTCTTGTGCTGGTGGCACTGGGAGCTGTGATTTCCTGTACGGGTGTCACTGGGAGCTGCGGTTTCCTGTACTGGTGTCACTGGGAGCTGCAGTCCATGAGCACTGGAGCCACTGGGAGCCGCCGGGCAGAGTTCACTGGGGCGTGCTGGGAGCTGTGAGCGCTGCACTGGTGTGAGCGGGGAGGGGATACTGGGGGGCACTGGGGGGCACTGGGCTGGGTTTACTGGGAGCTGGGAGGGCACAGAGGGACACCTGGAACTGGGAGAGCCCTGGGAGCTTGGGAGGGGCACTGGGAGCGCTGGGGAGCGCTGGGAGCTGCGGGGGTGACGGCACTGGGAGGCACTGGGAGGCACTGGGAGGCACTGGGGGCTGTGGGGAGCACTGGGAGCAGGGGGTCACCGGGAACTGGGGAGCGGCGATGGTAACTGGGAGCGCTGGGGAGCGCTGGGAGCCGCGGGCACGGCTCGGGCACGGGGATGCGATGCTGGGAGCTGTAGTCCAGCACTGCGAACTGGGAGCTGTAGTCCGGGCTCCCAGCGCATACTGGGAGCTGTGGTTCGGGGCTGGGCCATACTGGGAGCTGTGGTTCGGCAGCCCCGGGCGCTGCTGGAAGCTGTAGTTCGGCACTTGGGGTGCGGGGTCCCGTGGGTGCCAGCCCCGCTCTGTGTCCCTGTCCCCGCGGGGGGACAGCACCCGCACCCCACGATCCTGGGGGAGGAACGGGGGGTCTCACCCCTGAGCAGCCCCCGGGGGCTCTGCCCTGGGAGGGGATGGAACTGGGGGTCACTGGGGGGCTCTGGGCAATGGGAGAGGGAGGAGGGAGCGGGTTGGGGTCCCTGGCGTGGGGACAGACACTGAGCCCGTGTCTCTGCCCAGGCAGCATGGGGGGGATGCTGGCGCTGCCCCCGGGGCAGGGACCCCACCAGGTGGGATGCACGGATGTGATGGTGGGGCACACACGGCAGGTACGGGGTGGGGACGGGGATGGGGACAGGGATGGGGATGGGCACGGGGGTGAGGATGAGGATGGCACAGAGATGGGGACGGGCACAGAGATGGGGATGGGGGCAGCGGTGAGGATGGGCACAGCGACAGCTCCCCTGCAGATCAAGGTGGGTGCAGCCCGCTGGTTTTGGACACTGCCACCCCCCTCTGTGCCGTCCCCACGGTGTCCCCCTTCCTTGTCCCCCTCAGGGGCTCTTCCTGCGCCTGTTCTACCCGTGCCTGGCCCGGGCCGGGGTCGCGGAGCCGCTCTGGGTGCCCCGCCCCGAGTACTGCGGGGGCCTGGCCGATGTCACCCTGGGTCGGCGCTGGTGCTCCGCGCTGCTCGGCATGGCCATCGGTGAGGGGGACACCCCATCGGGGAGGGGGACACCCCGTGCCCACCCTTAGGGACCCCCGGTGGGGTTCAGTCCCACCCCCTGCCCGTGTCCCCCTCCCCATTTGTACCTGTGGCACCCCCGTGCCCGTGTCCCCCTCCCCATTTGTACCTGTGGCATCCCCTGTCCCTGTCCCCCTCCCCATTTGTACCTGTGGCACCCCCTGCCCGTGTCCCCCCATCCCATTCAGCCCTGTGGCACCCCCTGCCCGTGTCCCCCTCCCCATTCAGACCTCTCACACCCCCTGCCCTGTCCCCACCCCGTTGCTGGCGTTTCTCCCCCTGCAGGCTCCTGCAGAGTCCCGGTGAGCTGGAATGGGCCCCTCAAGCCCTGCAGCCGTGGGTACCCCCTGATCATCTTCTCCCACGGCCTGGGAACCTTTCGGTAACCTGAGCCCTGAGCAGGGCTGGGATGGGGCTGTGGGGACCCTCCCTGGCCCCACCCTGAGCCCCCCTTTGCTCCCACCTCCCTCCCAGGACCTTGTACTCCTCCATCTGCACGGAGCTGGCGTCCTGGGGCTTCGTGGTGGCAGCTCTGGAGCACAGGTGGGTGCCCAGGTGCCCACCGGGTTCATGCTGGGGCTGGTGGGACATTGTGGCCAGTGTCCCCTTCCCTCCTGCCCCACAGGGACCACTCTGCTGCCACCACCTATTTCTGCCGGGCAGAGGCTGGCACGGAGGAGTGGATCCCCTTCCAGAGGGTGCCCCAGGGGCAGAAGGAGTTTTATTTCAGAAACAAGCAGGTACCAGGGCTGGGGGCTCAGGGTGGGCTCAGGGGAGGGCTGGAATTCCTCCTGCATCCCTGGGGATGCTCTGGGAATTCCTCCTTCAGCCAGGCTGGTCCTGCATCCCTGGGGATGCTCTTCCCAATCCTGCATTGCCACGCTGCTAGGGCTGAGCTTTCTCCTCAGAGATGAGCAAAACCTGTTCAGCCTGTTTCTGTCTGTCTCCTGGGGTCTGTCTGTCTGTCCAGCTCCAGCTGGCCCTGGCCCTGGACAGTGTCCCCACGCCCTGGGGACAGCAGGGCTCTGTGCCCAGCCCCGCAGCAGCTGCTGGGTTTGTTCCCAGTGGGATTTTTGTCCCTCTGGGATTATCCTGCGCAGCTGCTGGCTGGGGAGCAGGGAGGGTTCCTGCTGAGCCACGTTCCCCCACCCCCTGTCTGTTCCTGCCTCGTTCAAAAGGACAGCAGCGAGTGCAGATTAGTGCTGGAAAAGCTCTCTAGGAACGGAGGTGCTTTTGGCAGCCTCGAATCACCTCCCAAACTGTTATTTGTGTGTGTGTGCTCTGCCTCATGGCACGCTGCACACAAAAGGGAAACGGCTCTCCTGAGCCCACGAGCACAAACGGTGAGGGAGAGAGAGAAATAAATGGTAATAGTTGCCAGGTCAGTCTCCATTATGGCATTTGCTGTGTCGCAGGGAGCAGGAGGGAGGTTTTCATTGGAGATTTTTGTCACTTGTCACCCTTAATGTGCACAGACAGCAGCGCTGGTGTCCTCAGGGCAGCTGAGGACGTGGCCTCAAAGTGGCTCCGAGTCAGGGCAGCCTCTCCCTGAACCGTTTGGGGTTTTGGGATGCTCCTGGGTGGGTTTTAGGGGGACACCCAGGTGTGTCCTGGGCAGCCTCTCCCTGAACCATTTAGGATTTCAGGATGCTCCTGGATGGGTTTTAGGGGACACCCAGGTGTGTCCTGGGCTGGGGGTTCTGGGGGGGTTTGAGCAGGGGATGGCTCAGCTTGGGGACAGCTGGTGAGGATCCTGGGCTCTCCCTGCTCTGCCTCCTCCCCACGTCACAGACTTTTGGTCATTTCCAGCTGCCTGCTGCCAGATTGGCTGAATTAAAGCAACCCCCAAACAGAAACCACCCCAATAAACGCTCTGTGTCCCACACAGAGGTTTGGTGTTTGCTCAGTTCAGGGAGAGAAGCACTGCAGGAACTGGGGGGGCCCTGGGGGGAAGCTGTGGCCCCATTTGGGGCTGGCAGGAGCTGGGCTCACCCTGCTGGTTCCAGGTTCACCAGAGGGCCCAGGAGTGCGTGCGGGCGCTGCGGCTGTTCCAGGGCATCGCCGGGGGCACGGCTGCCCCTGCCATCCTCCCCCAGGACTGGGATCTCTCCGTGCTGAAGGTACTGGGGGCTCTGGGGGGCTCTGGGGGGCTCTGGGTGCCCCTGGGTCGCTCCTGAATGCCTCAGGCTTTTCCTGCTGGCACAAGAGGGGTCTGTGCAGAGGCACAGTGGGACAGTGCTCACAGGGGCCAAGGATGAGGGAAGGGATGAGAATGTTGATTCCATGTTTCAGAAGGCTGATTTATTATTTTGTGATATGATATGATATGATATGATATGATATGATATGATATGATATGATATGATATGATATGATATGATATGATATG
>JAWWEX010000094.1:6140049-6155629 GCA_035583215.1 Arremon brunneinucha | reverse complement strand
CCTTCTCCGTCTCCTTCTCCTTCTCCTTCTCCTTCTCCTTCTCCTCCTTCTCCTTCTCCTTCTTCTCCTTCTCCTTCTCCTTCTCCCTCTTCCTGGGCTCATCCCTGCTGCAAACCCCAAATTCCAGCCCTCGCTGCCATCCACAGAAAACCTCATTTGCTCCATTGGTGCTTCCCTGTTGATTTAATTAATGCAAATCCAGGCTGGCGTTAAAGCTCCCTGTAATTACAACACGGCTCTCGTGGTTTTTGTTGGGTATTTTTTTGTTTTCACTTTTTCTTGTGTTTTTAAGGAAAATGCGTGGAGGTTCAGGGCCCTCATAGCTGAGCCCAGTGGGAGCCCTGGGGTTGTGTCCAGCCCCAATTCCCCTCCTTGAGCAGAATTCCCCAAATCCCTTTGGCTGCTGGGGATGCACTCTCTCTCACGCTGGGTTTTTTCCACTGGAAAACAACATCCCAGCATTGCCCTGGGTGAGGAAAACCAAGTTTTCTCGCTCTCTGAAGTGAATTTTTTATCCTCTCATCCCTGAGCTGAGGAGCCTGCCTGCTGCCAGTCACGAGGGACGCAGCTCCACACTTAAATCACATTTAAATCACATTTAAAGCTTCCCAAGTTCCTCCCACGCTGGGAGCTGGGGCAGGACGGACCCTCGGGGGCTGCAGCAGCTCTGAGCTGCAGGCTCAGGGCTCTTCACACTCACTGCCCCCCAAAATTCACCCCACAGCAGCACCCCAGCAATTTTTGGGGCACAATTCGTCTTTTCCAGCATTTTCCCCATTTTGGGCTGGAGCCACCTCGTGCAAACCCAGGGATGATTCCTGAATGAACAGGGGGGAAAAGGGCTGAGGAGGGAAACTGAGGCAGGGAAGGGGCTGTGTGAGGTGTGTGTGCTCTGGAAAAGCCCCTGGGACAGATGGAAATGGAGCATTTTGGGTGGGAATCCAGCTTTTCCCCGTGTTAGGAGGCGAGCTCAGCCTGTGGGTGCTCCTGCAGCATGATGGGGAGCTGGGTGACCCCAAATCCTCCTTTTTAACCCTTCAGCTCATGTTTTCACCCCAGAATTGGTGCTGAGACCGCCACCAGCCCTCCCTGGGGGGCACCAGAGCCCCCAGACCCATTCAGGCTGTCTCACCCCTCCTGTCACCATTCACCACACAAAGCCTTGGCTGCTTTTGGGGCATTATTTATTTTTAATTTCATTAAAACAAAGCCCTTGTGTTGCCCATCACACGAGGGTGCCTCTGAGGGCGCTGGTTTTGGCGTGGAGCAGCAGATTGCTGGTTTATTGCACAAAAGATGGATGTTTTTCCAGCAGAAAGCCTGGCTTGGCCTGCTCTCCCAGCCACAGTGGATGTGTCAGGTTCTTTTGTCTTTTAATTTATGTATTGATCCATCAGGGGCTCAGATTGGTGGGGGAAAAAAGGGATGAGAAGGCAGGGGGCAAATGTGGAGTGCAGGAATTGTTTCTGTGCTGGTATGGCTGAGATTCCAGGGGCAGGGAGCAGCACTGAACCCCTTGGATGTGGAATTATTGTCAGCGCAGACAGGAGGGCAGCTGCTCCTCGTCCTGACGGGATCTGAAATGTGGAAATTCAGATCTGGATTGGTCCATAAAACCCCACCCCAGAGTGGTTTCCTTGGCTCACAAATCCTGTGGGAAGAGGCCCCTGGTGTCTGATGGATCCCACCCAAAAATACCTATATTTGATAAAGATATATATATATATATATATATATATATACACACCTATAGATACATATGTGGAATATCTATATAATAAATAGATGTGTGTATATATATATATGGAATATCTATATTATATATAGATGAATATATATATGTTAAATATCTTTATTATATATAGGTGTATATATATATATGGAATATCTATATTATATGTAGGTGTGTATATATATATGAAATATCTATATTATATATAGGGGTGTATATATATATGGAATATATTATATATAGGGGTGTATATATATATGGAATATATTATATATAGGGGTGTATATATATATGGAATATCTATATTATATATATGTAATATCTATATTATATATATATGGAATATATATATATATGGAATATATATATGGAATGTATATAGGGAATATATATATATATATATTTACCTATATATAATATAGATATTCCATGGAAAAATCATCTCTGGCAGCTGCCCTGGGCTCTCCTGCATCCCCTGGCTGTGAAGAGGGGTGGCCACTATAAAATTTTCCATTTTTGCCAGAATTTCAGCACCCAGGCCCCCGAGAGCTGCAAATCCACCTGTTCCCCAGGCAGGAGAGCCCCTGGAAAATAAAAACTCCTCCCTTTAGGCTGTGCCAGGGAAACTGCTCTAATTTTGGGTGTCCCAAGAGCTCTGCACCGAGAATTATTCCCACATTCGCTCTTTGTAGGGACAGGCTCGGTGTGGGGGCTGAAACAAACCCGTTCATTTTGTTTATTTGGTGCTGGGCAAGTCGTGCTCCTTTAAGAGGATTTCCATCCCTCAGCTCCTCCCCTCGTGACACTTCCAAGGCACATTTTGCCTCGACAGGGTGGGAGTATTTTTAACCATGTCACGCCAGGGATGTATTAATAGCACAATGGGCTCGCCGAGCTGCTGCCGCAGCCCAGCCCGTGTTTTAAATTCAAGCAACTAATTAGGAGCTGGGGGATAATTAGTGCCATACCCAGCTTTTCTTCAGCTTCCCCCCTCCCCTCCTCTATTTTCAAGGCCCCACTGTGCTGGAATGTTCTGTGGCTGTTGAATATTTCGTAGCTCCTGTGTGCGTGGCTATTCCGTGTGTTTGTCAGGATCTCCCCATGGGCTCTGCAGCATCCCAGGGGCTGGGATGGGGCTGGGATGGGAACAGGGCATGGATGAACCCCCAAACCCTCTGCAGCATCCCAGGGGCAGGGGATGGGGCTGGGATGGGAACAGGGCATGGAAAAACCTCTGCAGCATCTCAGGGGATGGCCCTGGCACTGTGGGCATGGGATCAGGGCATGGATATACCCCAAATCCTCTGCAGCATCCCAAAGGATGCCTCTGGCACTCTGGGGATGGGATCAGGGCATGGAAAAAGCCCAAACCCCGAGCCCTGTCCCTGTCCCTCACTCCTGCCCATCCCCTGGTGCTTGCTGGGCTCCCAGCTCGGGTATTTTTGTGCTGAGATGCTCACAGGCTGCCCGGAATAGCAGGAGAGCTCCGTGCTCCATATGGAAACGGGAATTTACAGGCTGGGCTTTGGAGAGGAGAGGGGAGAGCACAGAAATGGCTCAGGGCGTGGTTGGGAGCGAGGAGATCGCCGGGAGGGCTCCCAAAATGGGGCTGGGGGCACGGGGAGGGTCAGGGCAGCACCCACAGGGAGCTGTGATGGTTTCAGCAGGAGAACACACCTGCAGGGGTGGTGGGGATGTTCAGAACACACCTGGAGGGATGGAGATGTCAAGAACACACCTGCAGGGATGGGGATGTTCACCTGTGCTGGCTTGAGGTGCTCATGGTGACAATCCCTTATTTCAGGGTCACTCTTTCTGAGTGTTTGGGCATTTTTTAGGAGGGAAGCAGCGTTCCTGCAGCCTTTGTCTTTATTTTACTAATATCTGATGTTCCCCTTGTGCCCCACAGCCTTGTCACCCCCATACCCCCAGGATTTGGGTATCAATCACACTTTTTGACTATTTGGGTATTTTTTAGGAGGGAAGCAGCGTTCCTGCAGCCTTTGTCTTTATTCCATCAATATCTGGCATTCTCCTTGTGCCCCACAGCCCTGGCACCCCCACACCCCCAGAATTTGGGAACCAGGCACCGCAGCCCCATTGCTGAAGGTGCCATTTCAGGGCTCTGTTGCCCCAATATCAAAGCAATTAATTGATATTTCCGTCCCTGTCGCTGCAGGCGTGGTCGCCATCTGTGCTCAGTGCTCTTACTCCTCTCATTTAAGGGAGGAATTAACAGATTTCGAGTGAATTTCTCAAAAAAACACAACCTGTCTGAGCCGCAGAAATTCAATTATTTCCAACAGCGCGTTGGGAAGTGCAAATTTATTCCGAAGGGAGTGTTTTCTTAATGGTGTTTTTCAGCATAAATATAGTAGCAGCCTAAACACCTCCAGTAAACAAATATCAATTACCTTAAACGTTTCCTGCCTGTGGAAAAGCTTTCATTGTGAGGGAGGCACTCCCTAAAAATCCTGGTCTGCTCTTCAGTTCTGTGGGCTCCTGGGCTGTGTTTGCATTAAAATGAATTTTTATCTGAAAATCAAGGATTTTTGAGGTTGGGAAAAAAACCTGTGAGATCATTGAGCGGATTGGAAGAGATCTCATAGCCCTTCCCCACCTCTGAGTTCCTTTAAAAATTATTAAAATTCAATAACTCCTGGTTATTAAATCTCTCCAGCTGACCCACTCAGGTTGGATAATATATTTAATTTCTAGTTTTAAAATAAACTTTGCTAATTCAGGGCCGCTGCCAGCATCACCAACCCAGGTGCTCTCAAACATCCTCTGATGAACAAATAAGCTGTCACTGCCTCCACCAGCCCCAGCGCTTTGGGCTGGCAATCTAACACCCAGAAACCACATTTTCCTACTGGAGATTAAATATTTTTGCAAGTTAAAAGAGCTGCCGTGGGCTGAGTTGTCACCTAATTGTGTCAGTCTCTTTGTGGGGTGTTTTGATAAGCACATCAGAGCTCAGGCTTTCATCTTTGGGCTCGATCCGCTCACGTCATGTCCCAAATCCACACCCAGCAGGATCCCTCTGGATTTTGGGGTCTCATTCTGAGCAGAAGGGGCTGGGATGGAGATGAGGGGGTCGAGTTGGGATTTTGGTGGGGTTGAACCCCCAGGGACGCATTTGGGGTGGGTTCTCCATGGCCACCGCTCATATTCCTGATTTCCAGAGCCTTTGTCCTTTTTCTCTGGGAATTTCTCCTGCTGGGATCCTTTCTTTTCCTCAAAAGGCAGAAATTCATCTGGCAGAAATTCGTCCTGATGTTAAATTTGGTGTTGAAATGGTGTTTTTCTGCTCCAACCCGTTTTGGGGCTAAATGTGACGTGTTGGGGGATGCTCCTGCCACTGCTGCCTGCTCTCTCAGCGGTAAAACTGGAATTAAAGCAGAAATTAAAAAGCTTTTTTGTTGGTGATAAGGAATCCAGCAGATAAAAACCGCCCCAGCCACATGCTGAGGAGGGAAGAGCCTGTTTGGAACCGCAGTAAAATGTGTCAATAAACACAAATCAAATGCAAATTAAATAAAAGCTTTTCATGCACTCCATTCTCCTCGAGATCAGACAGAAATAAATGCCACACAAACAAACGGGGTTTATGAAACGCTCCAAAAATAAAACCACTCTTGCAACAGGGCCAAAAAAATGAGATTTCCTCCCTGTCTTTGCACCTGCTGGGAGCTCTTGTTCCTCTCTGGGTGTCCCAGCAGAGCTCAGGGGTTTTTGTGGCTCAGATCAGAACCAGCAGGGGCAGGGGCTGGGGAAGAGCCTCATCCCAAAAGATAGGGCATGGAAAATCCCAGAGCCGAGAGCAGCTCCCAAATCCTCTCTGCCAATGAGTTTCCTCTTACATAAGAGAGTTCTCACCCCAAGGAAATATTTTTGGCATTTAAGCCAGTCTGCAAAGGAAGGTAAGCTACAGACAGGTGGTTTTTTTTTTGTATTTTTTTTTCCTTTTGTTATTTCTTTTTTCTTCCCTTTTTTTTTCTTATTTTTCCCCTCTTTTTCCCCTTATTTTTATTATTTTTCCCATTTTTTCCTTGATTTTTTTCTTTTTTTTTTCTTTTTACTTTTTACTTTTTTCTCTTTTTTCCCCCTTTTTTTTCTTTTTTCCTTCCTTTTCCCCCCAGAAATTCACCCAGGAAGTGCTGGCATGACTCCTACCTTTCTCTCAGCCTTCATCCCTCCCTCCAAAGGCTGAAAAGGAAATTTCCTCCTCCCCTCCACTGATCAAGGCCCTCACCCAGGTACATCCCAAAAGCCCCAAGCCCAGGAATCCCCATTTCCTCTGGGAAATCCGGGGATCATCCCAGGATAATCTCATTGATTGCCTCAAAAGCATTAATATTAAAGCCTCCACCCCACTGTTGGGCTGCACGGGTGATAATTAATAAATTAAAATAAAGTCCAGCACAGCCTGGAGGCAGGGGCTGCTTTGTCCCCCATAGTGTTTAATAAATTAATAAATGGTTAATAAATTAAAATAAAGTCCAGCACAGCCTGGTGGCAGGGGCTGCTGCCTGCTTTGTCCACCGCAGCATTTAATAAATTAATAAATGGTTAATAAATTAAAATAAAGTCCAGCACAGCCTGGTGACAGGGGCTGCTTTGTCCTCCACAGTGTTTAATAGATTAATAAATGGTTAATAAATTAAAATAAAGTCCAACTGCTTTGCCCCCAACACCGTTCCATCCAAGCCCTCAATGTTTTCCACGTGTGCTGGGGGTGTCAGGGATGGGATTTCCCTGGGCTGGATCCGCCAGCAGTGATCCCCAAAAAGGGATCATTGGCCCCAAAAGGCCCAGCAGGTTCCAGGTTTCAGGTTTGGGGTCTGGGGTCCCGGCAGTGCCACGAAAATCTTCCATCCCCCTGCTGGAAAATGGCTCTTGCTTGGCCACCGTGCCTCTCCCAGTTCCAGCAGCTCGGCGGCTGGATGTGGTTTCCATGGAAATAGACGTCAGATCAGCAAAAACCAGGGCCAGCCTTTAAAATAATCTCTGTTTTGAAAGCTCCCTGCCTTTCTGTCACAATATTAACCTTCAAAGGTAGGAGCCCTCTCTTTTTGGTGCAGAATCGTTGGGATTAGGAGGGTGCTCGGCGAGGGGGGGTCCCAGAAAATCGGGGTTTTTGGGAGTGAGGGTGTGGAGGCTGCAGTGGAGGATTGTGCTGTGTGTCCATCTGCCTTTTGTGTGACTGACTCTTGGTGTGGAAACCACCATGGGATTGATTGGTGAGGGATGGAGAGAGTTTGTTGGGAGCAGTTTTGGGAGTGAGGAGATTCCAGAGGGGTGTCCTGGGGAGGAGAAGGTCCCTATGGAGCCACCGTGCCCGTTCCATGGGATCTGCACAACTGGGGTTTGCTCTGGGTGGCCCCAAACGCCGCGGGTGTGGTGGCTCTGTGGTGGCTGTGACCCCGAGATGACCAAAGGGACGTGGTGGTGGTCTTGGTGATGACTAAGAGCCCTGAGGTTATGGTGGCCCTGAGGTGGCCGTGCCCTTACCTAGGTGACCATGGCTCTGAGGTGACCATGGCCGTAGACCATGGCCATGAGGTGACCATGGCTCTGAGGTGACCATGGCCATGACGTGACCATGGCTTTGAGGTCACCAGGATCTTGTGGTGACCATGGCTCTGGGTGACCATGGATCACGACCATGGCCATGAGGTGACCATGGATCTGACATGACCATGGCTGTGGGGATGACCATGGATCTGACATGATCGTGGCCATGAGGTGAACATGGATCTGACATGACCATGGTTGTGAGGTGGCCGCAGCTGTGGTCACCCCAGCCACAGCTCCACTCTGACCATTCCCCCCATCGGGCCGGACACCCCTGACCGCAGCACAGGCCCTGACACCCCTGTCCGCCCCCCCAGACACAAAGGGAATCCCAGCCGCTCCGGGGGCTGGGGCGGGATCGCAGTGTGGAGCTCTGGGGGTCCCTGAGGGCCGGGGGCCGTCGCGGTCCGGCGCCGCAGCCCCGGTGCGGCCCGGGCCGAGCTCGGGGGCCGCCGCCCCCCGCCGGGGGGCGAACTACAACTCCCGGCATGCCCCGCGCGGCCGGGGGCGCGATCGTGAGGGGGTGGGCGCAAGCCCCCCACAGCCCCCCCCCCGCGGCGGGCGGCACGTGCCGGCGGGCTCGGCCAATCGGGGCGGGGCGGGGCGGGTCACGTGCCTTTGTTTGGCGCTTTTGTGCGCGGCGGGGCGGGCGCGAGCGGAGTGTGGCTGGAGCGGCGGCGCGGGCAGGTGGGTGCGCGGCGGGGCCGCCGCGGGGGAGCGGGCACGGGCGGGCCGCGGCCGCGGGACCCCCCTGCCGCACCTTTTGCGTCTCGAGAGGGCTGGAAGAAGGACGGGGGGAAGTGTCGGTGCTTCTCGGGGGTCCGGCGCCCCGTTGATACGGGCGGCGGAGGGGTCCCCAGGGTGGGTGTCAAGGTGAGGGGGGGCTGCGGGGCGCTTCTCCAGCGCTCGGGGCGGGGGTCGCTTTTGTCCCCGCTCGCGGGCATCGCGTCGCCGCCCGGTTTTGGAGCGCTGCGGTGACAAAGGGAAGGGAGACAATGGGGGGGATTCCTCGTATGCGTCCGTGTTCCCCCCGCGCCCCAATCGCGGAGGGGAAGGGGGTGGCTATTGTCCCTCAGCGAGGGGCGACGCCCTACCCGCGGCAGCGGCGCCCCCTCCCCTCCCCGCCATTGTTAGTGGGGAAGGGGCGGTATCCGGGCGGCCGCGCCCCGACGCCATCGAGCCGTGGGGGACCCTGCCGGAGCGCCCTGTCCCGGTGTCGCTGCCCAACGCTCCCCGTCCCCTTCGCCCCTGAGGGGCTGAGGCGGAGGTGGGGGGGGCTGGCCCCGCACCTGAGGCGGGGGGCGGCAGGTGCCCGGATGTTGGCGCTGGCCCCGCCCCCTCCCTCGAGCCCCCTCGCGCGGGCGCGCGCGCGCTCTCCCCGGCCGTTTGAATTCGGTGCGGTTGGAGGGGCGGGGGCGGGCCGGGGGCGGGGCCTCCGCTGGCTCCTCGGCGGTGATTGGCTGCGGCCCCGGGGGGCGGGGCCGGAGCCGCGCGGTCCCCGCTCCGCACCCCGGCCCCGCCCGGACCCCGATCCGAGCCCCTCAACCCCCCCCAAAAAAACCCTTTTTTGTCGATTTTCTTTTAAACGGCTTCTAGATCTTTTTCTGGCGTTTTTTTACGGCGCCCCGTTTTCACGAGGTGTGCTGGGCGGTGTACGCCCTCGCTGTCTGCCGCGGTGTGAAGCATCTGACTTGAGCTGCGCAATTAAAACCGAATTTTAAATGAGCTCGATTGCGCACATTTCAGATCCTTCGGGAGTGGCAGGAATCCTAGCTGTGCTGTCCTGTGGTGCGTCATTTTTGTATTCTGCGAGCTCTTTTATGTGTGTGAGAGCAGTGAAATCCCCACAGCCCCGTGCTAAAACGGGGGTCTTTGTTCGAGTCCCTTAAGGTGGAATAAAACAGATTGAAGATGCTCGAATATCACAGAGATCCTGCAATGCCAGTAATTCCATAACCTCTCCAGTGTTCCCAGCACTGCCCATCAGCTGCACAAAACGCCTGGAATCACTGACTGCAGTGACCTACCTTGTCTGCCTTTTGTTCAGCAGCTCTGATTCTGTTCAGTTTTTATTAGAGGGAGTAGGATCCCTGTGCTGGCTGTTGAAAGGCACCTCTCTTTGTTACCTAGGAACCCACCTGACTGACCTTCTCCCAGGCTTGGCTTCTGGACTCTGATTTTCTTGGCCATGGCTACTTCTGGTAGGTAGAATCCTGTGCTAAATCCTCTTGTGTCTTTTTTTTTGTGGCCTCCTAATTTCCTCAGGAATAACTTAAACCCCAAATCTAGTGAAATGAGCCGCTGTCAGCAGGCTTTTCTCCCGTCTTGGGCGAGGCTGCTGGAGCTGGGTGGTTGTGAAAACACCCCAAAAGAGGAGTCTGGCAGCAGATGGGCTGCAGCTCCCTGCTGCCATCTGCTCCTCGGCAGAGCTGGCTGTCACCGAGACATCTCGGGGAGACCGCGGGTGCAGCTGACACCCTGCAGGGCTGGGGGAGACAGCCCTGCCTGCACATTCCTCCAGAATCCCTTTTTGTCCTTCTGGGCTCTCTCAGGTTGCAGCCTGCAAATTCATCCTCAGGTCTGTCACTGGTTCAATGAATTTTGATTTGAACTAAAGGATTTGTTTGCACCACTTGGGATATTGAAGGCTAAATTAAAGCATCAGGTGCTTGGGTGATGCAGGATCGAGGAAGGGTTGCAAAGGAAATTTCTTCATTTTTAACAGTATTGCTGTGCTGCAAACAAAACTCCTGTCCTGGCTGCCCTCCCTCAGGTGTTGAATTTTGGAAGGGTGTTTTTAATCCACCTGAGCCAGCTCCTGCACTGAGCACTCGTTTTTCTGGCTTCCCCCACGTCCCAGACATCCAGGTGAAGGAGCTGGAGAAGCGAGCCTCCGGGCAGGCCTTTGAGCTGATCCTCAGCCCCCGCTCCAAAGAGGCCGTGGCAGAGTTCCCTCTGTCCCCCCCCAAGAAGAAGGATGTGTCCCTGGAGGAGATCCAGAAGAAGTTGGAAGCAGCTGAGGAGAGACGCAAGGTAAGGCTGGAGCAGCTGGAGTGAGCTCTGCTCCACCACTTCTGGGGCTCTTTTTTAGTTGTTTCTTGGGATAAGTGGGGAGTTTTATGGCAAATTGAATATTAATGGAATTTATTAATGAAATCCCTGCGGCTCTTGTGAAGCTTTATGCTCATGGTTTTGGTTCCAAAGAGATTCTGAAGAAAAACTGGGAGGGAGCGTGGCTGAGAGGGGCAGCTCTTTCAGGAAGAAACTGTTTTTCTTGTCTTTTAACACCAGAACAGATGAATTTTCTCCCAAAAAACGCAGCAGTGAATCTGTAATGAGCAGTTGGGGAATAAATTGTCTGAGTGATGAAAGATGTGGCTGGGGGTGCAGCCTGGAGCCCTCGAGGGTGGCGAGGCTTTGATTGAAGTGAGCCTGACCTGAATCTCAGTGAGAGGGGAGGATCTTCAAGGAAAATTCTTCCAATATTAGCATCAAAAAACCCCAAATCCACGTTCCCTCTCCAGAACAATCCCATTTAACAAGATGTGCAATGGCAGACAGTGAGTTTGCAGGTGGATGTGGTGAGGTGCAGGTTCTGAGGGAGCCTCAGGAGCTGAGTGTGTGCACCCCTGGAGCCCCCCTCAGCCTGGCCCTGCCTCCCCAGTCCCACGAGGCAGAAGTGCTGAAGCAGCTGGCTGAGAAGAGGGAGCACGAGAAGGAGGTGCTGCAGAAAGCCATCGAGGAGAACAACAACTTCAGCAAAATGGCAGAGGAGAAGCTGACCCACAAAATGGAAGCCAACAAAGAGAACCGTGAGGCACAAATGGCTGCCAAGCTGGAGCGCTTGCGGGAGAAGGTGGGTGTGGAGCCCTGCCAGGGGAGCTGCCCCTGCTGGGAAAAGTGGGTGAAAAACCCCAAAAAAACCTCCAGAGGAGGTGGGGAGGGCACGGTGTGGTTGGGGAATCTGCAGAATTCCAGCTAGATGGAGCTGGGGCAGCCTCTGTGCCCCTCAGTGGTGTGGAGCCCCCTGTCCCCAGAGCTCACAGCCCCTGTGCTGCTGTTTTCCAGCCCCTGTGCTGCTGTTTTTCTCTCCTGTGCTGTTTTCCAGCCCCTGTGCTGCTGTTTTCCAGGACAAGCACGTGGAAGAGGTCCGAAAGAACAAAGAAGGCAAAGACCCCGGCGAGGCCGAGACCGACTGACTGCGCTCTGGCAGCTGACTCTCCCCCTCCTCCAAATATCCAAAGACTGTACTGGCCAGTGGTTTTATCTTTGGTTTTGGTTCGGTTATATATATATTTCTTTTTTTTTACGTTTCTTAGAAACTGATGTAGAACTGTAAAATTAGATCCAAACTGTACACTTGCTTTGGGGGCTAGAGGGGAGACCTTCCATGTGTCACTTTTCTAAAGTGTTGTCTTTCCAGTGTAGCTTTTTCTTCTTGTTGCATCCTTTTCTACGCCAGTGCACTCGCTCCTGGGTTGATGGCGAGTACTGTATCAGCTCTGTAAGACCTTTGTGCAAGGAATCTCTGGTAACTGTTCCATGCTCAGTATCTGTTACACTTCAAACAAAATTCTCTGACTGTCCAGTCTGCTAAAATCCTGCTGTAACAAGTGACTCAATAAAGCTGCACAGTGCTGTTATCTGCTGCCTCCTCAGGAGCCAGGGCTGGGTGCAGGGACAGGGCCAGGGCATTGTCCTGGGCTGTGACAATCGGGGCTTTGTGTCACACCTCAGCTGGGGCTGTTTGTGTCCCGGGGTTTGGGACACAACAAACGGCCCTTGTGGCTCTGGGGGGACACGTGTGACACGGGGGACAGCAGGACCTGCAAGGGCGCAGGGGCAGAAGAATCATTTCTGTGCTGGGGTGGAGCAGCCCCTGCCCACAGCCTGCTCTGTTTGTTCCTTGGGGCTGGGAGAAAGGGCAGGGCTCTGAGCAAAGATGATTTTTGGGAGGATTTGGAGCAAAATCGCTGTTGTACCCCAAACCCTTCCCCTGAGGATCCCCACAGGTCCTTGGGCTGCCCTGGGGGTGTGAGCAGGCACCATCACCCTTCCCAAAACCACCCTGGGGTGCCACAGCCCATGGAGGTGGCACTGCTGGCACTGGTCTCTGTCCTTCCTCTGTCCTTGGCTCCCAGGTTTGTTCTCAGTTTAATTCCACACCCAGAGCGCCTGACAATGGAAAATCCGTAGAGAATTGATTTTCTTAAGGGACTCGGGGAGTCCTGGCCCACTGGACTCTGGTCTGGGGTGTGGTGGAGAAGGAGCCTCAGCTCGGGACGCTTTTCCCGTGTCCCCCTGGGCTCTGCTGAGCTCAGCTGTTCTTACCCCGAGAGGAGCAGCAGGACACAGCCCCGGAGTGCTCCCAGCCCTGCCCTGAGGGGTTTCCAGCAGGACACAGCCCCGGAGTGCTCCCGGCCCGGCCCTGAGGGATCTGCAGCCGGTTTGGAGGTATGGGAGAGGCTGTGCTGCTCCCTGCTGGGCTCGGGGCTCCTCGGCTTGGCCTGGCAGGGAGGGAGGAACCTGAGGACACCGGTGTGGGGTCAGGGTCTGCCCGAGGATGGGGTCAGACTCTGTCCCGAAATAGGGTCAGGGTTTGCCTGGGGACAGGGTCAGGGCCTGTCCCACAGGGTCAGGGCAGGCAAACAGGGCTGAACCTTGTCTCAAAGCTTGTGAGTGCAACCAGGAGCGAGGCTGAGCACCTGGCACGGCGTGATGGATGCTGAGGGAGCCCTGGAGCAGCTCCCGAGTACAAAATGAGGCACAATCAGCAATCAAACCCCCCCCAGATCTTCATTTTAATGTAGTTACCTGCTGAGGGAAGAGTGTCCCCAATGCCATGTGGGGTTTTTTCTCCTCTCTCCAAACGTGGGGGAGGAGAGTGGCAGCTCTGCCAAACCCCAAATGCTGCTGGAGCCTGAATGGATGCTAAAAGCGAGGTTTAGGCGTGCCAGAGCTGTCAGAGCTCGCTCGGGGCCTTCTGTTCCCTCCTCCTCCTTCTGCTGCATGTGTGTGTGCCGAGGGGGGCTCAGCGGGGCTGCAGGGCCCCCTCGGGGGTCTCTGGGTGCTCTGGGGGGAATTTGGGGGGTGGGAGGGAGATTGGGGGTGCTCGGAGGGAGAGGACGGCAGTGACCTGGGCAGGGAATGGGAGAGGAATGATCAGGGCAGGAAAACAGAACTGGGGATCCCTCTGGGGAGAGCTGGGCTGGAAACAGGTTCCATAACAATAATTTTAAAATTAATTATTATTAATAATAATAATAGTAATAATAATAACAATAATTTTAAAAGCTTCTTCCAGCTGACGAGGGAGGGAGGGAGGGATGTGGAGCCGTGCTGGGGCTGCAAAGGGAGGAACAGCGGCTCGGAGCAGCTCCAAGGGGCTGCGGGGCCGCGACCCCCGGGACCCCCGGCCGGGAGGGGCCGTTCTGCAGGTGCCGGGGCGGGGCCGGGGGTCCCGGGGGTCCCCGCGAAGGGAAGGGAACCAAATCCCGGCTCATCCCCATCCCGGGGCAGGGAGAACCATCCCGGCTCTGCGGGGCTCAGGTGGATCAGGGCCGATCAAACCCGCGGTGGATGGATGGAAAATGAGAGCCGTGAGCGCTTTGGGAGGCTCGGGGAGGCTGTGCCGCTGTGCGGCGGGAGCAAACAGCGCTGGAAACAGCCGGGGGCGAGTCTCTATCATCGCACAAAAATCCAGCGGGTGGGGAGGATGCTGGCGGGCAGAGGAAGCGCTGCGGAGGAAACGCCAGGCGGCTGAGGCAGCGTTAGCGCAGCCCTGCGGAGGTGCAGGCTGGTGCTTGGAGTGCCGGGCACATGAAGGATTTCCAGGATGCGCTCCCGTCATAACGGAGCGTTGCTCAAGGCTCGGTAGCGGGGAAGAGCCCGGCGGATGAAATCCTGCTCCGACAAGTTCTGGAGCAGCCGAAGTAAACACCACTCCCTTCCCCTGCTGCTCCTGGCACGGCATCTCCCGGGGCCGCCTTTCCCGCAGGAATTTCCCTCCTGGGAGCCGCGCAGGGGTCGAGCTGAGAGCTGAGAGAGCCGAGAACCGAGTGAGATCCGAGCCTGAGCCCCCTGCCCTGCGCCCGGCACCAGGCAAGTTCTCCGGGCACTGTTTGCTCCGAGCTGCCCGCGGGATTTGGGTCAAAGAGCTGAATTTGGCAGGTTCTGCTTTGGCCCTCTCGGGATGTTGCGGTTCAGAGCAGGAGGAAGCTCGGGGGGTGGATTTCCCCTGGCAGCCCCAGAAGGCGGCGGCTCTTCGGGGGGGTTCAGGGGTGGCCGGGGTGAGGTCCTGCCCCAGCCGGGCCTCTCCGACCCGGCCAGGTGGGCAAAGGGCACCTGGGAGGGAATGGAGCAGCAAAGAGCCCGCTTTGTTTTCCTTTCTGCATCGGTGCCCCTTGGATTCAGGCAGGAATGAGTTACAGCCTGACTTCGATGGGGAAATTACAGAGTTTTTAAAAACAAACAGTCCCATCCCCACCTCCTCCTGTTCCCAAACTTTGAAGAGCTTTTTCCTGTCCCTGAAATGAGGGCACATGTCTGGGGCTGAGGCACAGAGCAGCTCTGGAGCTGGACCTGAACCAGGTTTTCCTCAGGACTTGTCTGAGCAAGAGCAGGTAAAGAATCTCAATAAGTTTTTATGAAAAGGCCGAAGAAGCTGGCAGGGCTGCCTTGCACTGGGTAAGGACAGCAGCTTCCAAAAGGTAAATATGGAAATTCCTGCTCACAAAGATTGCTCTGCTGGACCTCATTGTGCAACAGGGCCACGATGTGGGAAGCTGCTTGGGAAATCAGGAGCTGAAAAAAGGAGGTAAAACTCCAAACACAGGAGCTGTAGCCTCTGCTATTTGTTGGTATTTGTAAGGACAGACACTGCAAACAGTTTACAGGAGGGGGAATCTGCAGTGGGAGGTTTGTTTGGGATGCTTGGTGTGTTTAGCTGTTCCCAAACCACAGGGAGGGGGTGAGCCAGGCACTGGTGTGTCCTGGTGTGTTCATTATTGTCATTTAACCCCAGCCTCGTGTCCTTGGGGCTGCCCACACAGCAAAGGCACCTCGGGGGCTCTTAAATCTCCCTGCAGCCTCCTTTTTGTTACTGTTATTGGGGATTCCAAAGGGAAAAACCCCAACCAGAGCATTTAAACAGCCCCTGCTTGTTGATTATTTGTGCTGGTGTTCATGGGGGTCCAGGATGAGGGAAGAGATGAGGATCTGACTCCATGTTTCAGAAGGCTTGATTTGTTATTTTATGATATATATTATATT
>JAWWEX010000094.1:6125312-6135923 GCA_035583215.1 Arremon brunneinucha | reverse complement strand
CCCCAGGGCCACCCAGAGCCCCGACAGGGACAGGGTCACCCCCAGCCCCATCAGGACCTCCCCCAGCCCCTCCAGGGACAGGGACAGCCCCAGGTTCACCCCCAGCCCCTCCAGGGACAGCCCCAGGTTCACCCCCAGCCCCTCTAGGGACAGGGACAGCCCCAGGTACAGCCCCAGCCCCAGGTTCACCCCCAGCCCCCCGCAGCCCCCCGAGCCGGGCTCTGAGCCCCTGTTCACGCAGGACTCCGAAGGGAACAGGGTCATCAAGCACTGGTGAGAGCCCAGCCTGGCCCTGTGGTGCTCACAGAGGGGAGGGAACCCCCTGGTGCAGCCCCCAGCTCGTGTTTGCTCTCTGAGCTCCTCTCTGTTCTCATGGATGCTGCTTTAATCCAAATAAAAGTTGCAGTTTGTTTCTTTTTGGGTTTGGCTGTGTCCCTGGAGCTCGTTCCCAGGGCAGGGAGTGCTGAGAGCTCCATCTCCACAAACCCCCCCAAATCCTGGTGCAGAGCTCCCTAAAAATGGGAAATCTCACATCTTCTCTCTGCCACAAAAGTCTCTTCTTCTCTGGCTTTTATGGTGGGGAGGATGATTTAATTTTTCAAGGAGGATGTAGAACTCCCTGGCACCTGAATATTTGTGATTCCAGCCCCACCCTGAGCCCATCAATAACCCACAGACCATCAGTGTCTTATTAAGGCTCCATTTTATAGAAAGGAAACAAAAATGACATTTTAAATACAGCCATGGGGGCACTGCAGGGAAGGTGGAGCTGGGGAGAGCTCTGGGTGAGCGGGAGCTGCAGCCACAGCCAGGCCAAGCCCCTGCCCTGCTCTGCCTGGGCTGCCAGGTCCACACACAGACCCTGGGGAGGTGGAATAAAACACAGGCTGGGGGCACAGGGGCTTTAATTAAATTAGTGGCAGGAAATTAAGGCCATTCTGTCATGCAACTGTGGCTGATCTGTGAGGGAATGAACACCCAGGGCACAGGAAACCCCTCAGACCCGAGCCAGGGGGGTTTGGGGAAATAAAATCCCTTTTCCCACCATGATCCAACAGTCCTGGAGGGCTGGGAGCACCCAGGAACTCGTTCTCAGGATAAAAACTGGGGTTTGTTCTGTTCAAACTGGGCAGGGAACTGGTTCTGTCCTTGCAGCCCAGTGCTGAGCTGGAACCTAAGGAAAAGTGCAGAAACACAGAACTCATCCAGCAGCACTCCAGGAGATCCTCACCAACACCAAAACACAGCTGGGAAACAGCTCCCATCTTCTTAAAAAGGATTTTCTTAAATAGAACAACACGTGGCAAACACATCAAATCCAATTCCTGACCAGGTGTCCGTGCACAAACCATGATCAATAAAAGAGGCAGAAGGCTCAGTCCTGGGAGAAGGCAGCTACTGTGGAGGAGCTTGTGGGAGCAGAGCTGAGGGCAGCAGCATCACTTCTCCTTCAGGGCCAGGTCCTCATCCTTGAGGGCAAACTTCCTCCTGAGCACCTCTGCAATGAGCACGGCCGGGTCCTCCTGCTTCAGGGACGGGCGGCTCCTGAGGGGGACAAAACTCACTGCAATCAGCCCAAAACTCACTGCAGACAGCACAGAACTCACTGACAGCTCTGCCTGGCTCCTGAGGGACAGAATTCACTGCAGTGAGCACAAAACTCACTGCAGACAGCACAGAACTCACTGCAGACAGCACAAAACTCACTGCAGACAGCCCAAATTTCTCACTGACAGCTCTGCCTGGCTCCTGAGGGACAGAATTCACTGTAGTCAGCATAAAACTCACTGCAGACGGCCCAAAACTCACTGCAAACAGGCCAAAAAGGACCCAAATTCTTCACTGACAGGACCCAAACTCCTGCCTGACAGCCCTGCCTGGTTCCTGAGGGCACAGAGCACAGAATTCTCACTGCAGTCAGCCCAGAACTCACTGCAGTCAGCCCTGAACAACAAAACCCAGCAATGAGTTACCAGGTTCTGCTCCAAGGAGGTATTTCCCCCATGAAAATTCTCCATTATTTCCTATCCCAGAAAGGCCAAAACCCCAGGAATGAGTTACCAACATCTCATTTCCCCAGGAGTGAAGGACAGGGAGCAGCACCAGCCCCGTGCCCTGCCCAGATCTCACTCAGAATTAAGGAGGGTTTCAGGAATCACTCACAAGTCCTTGCTCTGCTTCATCCTATGGATGTCCTTGAGAATCCCCATCATGTCAGCGAAGCTGCTGGCCTTGGACAGGGACACCGAGTCCTCCTCGTCGGGCTCGCGGGGCTCGGGCCGGCCCTCGGCGGCGGCGCACAGCGGCGGCAGCTCCAGCTCGGCCACCGACGGCGCCTCGGGGCTCTCCAGCTCCGCCTCCTCCTCCGTGATGTCGCTGATCACGAACGACGTGGTGGACTGGAAGGAGGGCCCGAAGCAGTGCACGGGAGAGGAGGCGTTGGAGCTGCCCGGAGACAACAGGTCCGGGGTCAGCTGGGCCGAGGCTGGACAGAGAACGGGAGGTGGGTGGGTGAGCTCCCAGCAATGCACGTGGGACAGCTTCTCAGCAGCACTACAGAGTGTAAAACCAAACAAAATATAAAACCTGAGCTGCCCCCAGGGCCAGCACCCACCAAGGGAACTGCTGGGAACCAGCCCTGAATGAACCTGTAGGAACCCAGGGAGATGCTGAGAACCAGCCCTGAATGAACCTGTAGGAACCCAGGGAGATGCTGAGAACCAGCCCTGAATGAACCTGGAGGAACCCAGGGAGATGCTGAGAACCAGCCCAGAGTGAGCCTGGAGGAACCCAGGGCTCAGCCCCCAAAAGTAAATCAGATGAACCATTAAACAAAATACATGTGATACTTTTTACAAAAACCAACTGCGTGTTGTTTGTATATTTGAGTTTTGAAGATCTGGCACCTTAATGCAGTTGTGCTTTGGGATTTATCTGGTTCATGGGAGTACAGATACTGATCCATGCCTGCTGGTCAGCAGCAATGGAGGAGTAAGGAAAGAATGTAAAAGGCAGGGTAAATGTTGGGAAAACAGCCCAGAGTGAGCCTGAGGAACCCAGGGAACTGCAGGGAAACACCCAGAGTGAGCCTGCAGGAACCCAGGATTCACCCCCAAAAGTAAATCAGATTAACCATTAAACAAAATACATGTGGTATTTTTTAAAAAAAAACAATTGTGTGTTGTTTGTACATTTGAGTCTTGTAGTGTGACTGAAAATCTGGCACCCTGAATGCAGTTGTGCTTTGGATATATCTGGTTCTGTATATACTGATCCATGCCTACTGGTCAGCAGCAATGGAGGAGTCAGAAAGAATGTAAAAAACAGGGTAAATGTTGGGAAAACAGCCCAGAGGGAGTCTGGAGGGAGTCAGGGCTCAGCCCCAGCAGGAACCCGGCCCTACCTGACTGTGCAGCCACGATTTTGGCGATCTGGCTCCGCAGGTGGCTCAGCTCATCCTGCAGCTCCGTGGTCCTGCTCAGGGCTGGCAACCCAGGCTTCTTCAGGGCCAGCAGCTTCTCCTCCTGCTTCCTCAGGTTGGGCACCGAGGCGTTCCTCTGGATCACCGTGAAGGGACTCGGCTTCCACTTGTGCTTCAGAGGGCGAGTGTCACTTCTGGGGACACAAAACTGTCAGAACTGAGGCCAAACCTGGCCAGGACAAGGCCTGGCACAGCCTGAGGGCAGCAGAGCTGGGACAAAATCCTGTCAGGAACTGAATCCAAACCTCCCCATGACAAAGCCTGGCACAGCCTGAGGGCAGCAGAGCCTCCAAGGAAACAAATGAAGGCTCTGTGTCCCCTCAGAGAGCAGAGAGCACCTCTGCAGCACCAGGAACATAGGAAACCGTGGCTGCCCCTGCATCCCTGCAAGTGTCCAGGGCATTTCAGTCCTGGGAGAGCTCAACCTTCCACTTCTTGGCCAGAAAACCCCCTGGAGAGGGGTTACTGTGACCAGGGAGTGAAACAGGACATGGCCCAGGCTCCTGGCACTTCCCACAGGAATTCCTCTCTGGGTTCTTTGTCATTTTTCCCCCTCTCTGGGTAAAAATGTCTCTCAAGAGGCACCACATGAGACCCTGAGGGGACTGGAAGCTGTGGCCACGAGAGCACAGTGTGGCTCTGTGCCAGAGCAGCAGAGGAAACCAACCTGACCCTGGCGTAGGTCTCCTCATCGTCAGCTGCGATCCACACGATGTCAGCCAGGGTGGGCACGGGGGGCACATCCCCCAGGTACAGATCTGACACACTGGGCAGCACCTGGCAGGGGGAAATGCTGCTGAGGAGAGGGTGTTTGTCCTCCTGGAGCTGCCCCAGGTGTGCTGCCAGAGCCCCTGTGCTGTGGGCAGCTGTGTCAGGCACACACACAGCAGCAATTCCAGCAGTTTCCTTTAATTTGCAGAATTATTGAGCTTTGGAGCTGGGAGATCAATCCTTCCCTGGGCCAGCTGCTGCTCCTTCCTGCAGGGTGAGTGAGGCAGGAGGGGACACCTGATCCAGGCCAGGCACTGCCAAGGCCACGTGCCACCCTCTGCCACTCCAAGTGCCACCCTCTGTCACTCCAAGGGTGACATCAGGGACTCCACAGCCCTGGAACAGCCCCAGAGGGCACCAGGCCCCTTGGAGGTCACACAGCAAAACCCTGGGGCAGCAGCTCCACCTTTCCATCTCCCTCAGCTCAGGCACTGCCTGATAGCAATTCCCTCAAGCTGCCAGGGATCACTTTACAAGAACAGAATTCAAGAAAAAATAAATTACAAAAAAGAATTCCTAAACTTCACCGTACCGGTGCAGGTTTTGTGCCTCCAGCTCTGCAGATGTGTGGGGGCAGAGCAGCCCTGCTGGCAGCGCCTAGTGCTGCCCCAGGTGCCCAGGCAGGGGACACTCACCTCGAAGGTGGCCCTGGGACAGGGCTTCAGGGGCAGGTTGGAGCCGATCATCCTGACCACGCTGCGAGCTGAGCCATGGGGCTTGTTCTGCCAGATGGGGATGGTCTGCAGGGACACAGCACGGTCAGCACCGCACCCAGGCCCTCCCTGGAATTCACTACACTGGGAATTCTCCTCAGCTGGCAGGGGCTATCTCTGACTTGTTATCTGTTCACTTGTCACTGAGAACCTGGTGGTAACTGAGGTTATCAGCTGGTATGGAGCTCCCAGGACACTTCTGGGCTGCAGCCAAAGGGTGAAGCGCTCTGCCCATGAGAGCTCCTGTGGCAGAAACAGCTCAAGGCCCTCCCTGCATGGCGAACAGCACAGTGCCAAAGCTCAGCCCACAGCTCACCCAGCAATCGATTTATTGCTGGAGCTCCTCTGTGCTCTGAGCACGGCTCCATGCTGACACACCTGAAACTCCTG
Organism: Arremon brunneinucha; assembly: GCA_035583215.1. Classification (NCBI taxonomy): domain Eukaryota; kingdom Metazoa; phylum Chordata; class Aves; order Passeriformes; family Passerellidae; genus Arremon; species Arremon brunneinucha. Next base: position 6,130,568 of record JAWWEX010000094.1, on the reverse strand, counting down.
AGGAGCCCTTCACACTGAACTCTTGGGCTGGGGCAGGGAGGGGACAGAAATCTCTCTGCCTGGGGACAGATCTCTGCTTAGGGACAGATCTCTGCCATCTCTGCCTGGGGACAGGGGCGGGGGCAGTGCCCGGGAGCTGCTGATGGGGAACAGCGGCAGGGGAAGGTTCTGGGGCAGCTCCCGGGGCAGTGCCCGGGGCTCGGAGGAGGCGTTGGGGCAGCCCCCGGGGGCAGTGCCCGCTGTCCCTCCCGTGTCACTCACGGCCTCCGCGTCCATGTCCGCCTGCTCAGCGCCGGCCGCTCATCGCACCCGCTCCGCCGCTCACTGCAACAACAACGGGGGCTCAGCACGGCCCGGCCCGGCTCCCCGGCCCCTCACGGCCCGGCCCGGCCCCGGTACCTGCGGGCCGGCGGCGCAGCTCGGCCCCGCTGCCAGCGCCCGCTCCGCCGCCATCCCCGGAACCAGAACCGGGCCCGCCCCGCGCCTTCCGGGGCCGCAGCGCCTGCGCCGGCGACAGCGGGGACAGCGAGGGGACACGGGACAGCATACAGCCCGGGGACAACGGGAGAGCCCGGGGACAGCCCGAGGACAGTACGGGGACAGCGAAGGGACACCCCAGTGTAAAAGGACATTGGGAACACCCCGGTGTGAAGGAACGCTGCGGACACCGCGGTACATGGGGACATCCAGGGACACCCCTGTGTGAAGGGACATTGGGGCACCCCTGAGTAAAGGGACATTGGGGACACCCACGTGTAGAGGAGACACCCCTGTGTAAAGGGACACTGGGGACACCCCGGTATGAAGGCACACTGGGGGCACCCCAGTGCAAGGGGACATTGGGAACACCCCGATGTTAAGGAACACTGGGGACACCCCGGTACAAAGGGACATTGGGGACAGCCCAGGCACGCCCCTCGCCCCCGCAGCCCCGGCGCAGGAAGCAGAGCCGAGCCCAGCTGAGGAGATGATGCACGGATGGTTTTTGTTTTACCGGGGCCGCTCCGCCGCCCCTCCCGGCCGACATCGGCCCGGGCCCGCCGCGGGTTTCGGGCCGGGGCGTCACCAGGCACGGCAGGGGCGGCGGCGGAGCCCATACAGAGAGAACGGACCGAGAGAACGGGGGGAACGCACAGAGAAAACGGGGAAAAAACCGAGGGAACGGGGGGAACACAGAGAGGGAATGGGGAGAACACTTGGCACGGACTGATGGAGCCCCGCAGGCTGGCACGGGAAAAGGGACACGGGCTGTGACCCCTCGGGATCCCCCAGGCCGCTCCGGCTCGGGGGTGGCTTTGGGGCTCCCCCTGCACTGCCCAGGCTCATCCCGAGGGCTCGCAGGTGGCTGCGGGAGCTCAGGAGAGAATGAAATAAAAATAAACTCTGTGGGATCCCGAAGGCTGAGCCCTGCGGGGATGGAAGGGCCCAAAGGGCTGCCAGAGCTCTGCAGTGCTGCCCCGACCCCAGCCTGTCCCACCGGGGTGTGGAAAGTGCAGAGTTAATGCATAGTTACAAAGCCGACCATCCCGGGGTCATTAATTAATCTCACTAGAGCAATTAGTGAAGTGGCACTGATTCAGCCCAGAGCTAAGCTCAGTCCCCAGGCTCAGGTATGGACCAGGGTGGGCACAGGGGAATTGCCACCACCAGGCTCCTCCCAGGACTGAAAATTAAAAATAAAAAAAAAGGCTTTTCCCTTAATTTGATTTGGTCCAACACAATTGTGCTTCAGAGAGCAGAAAAAGCATCAGCAGCCAGGGCTGGCTGCAGGCAGCTACTGAGGATGCTTTGTCCCCTCACATGTCTGTAGGAATTTGCCTGAAATCCCATTTCACTCAACCTTTCCTTCCCCAAATTACAAAATGATGCTCATTCTGTATGCAGGCATTGGCACAGAGCAGGAGCAACTGCTCAGGGTGGCTTCAGGTGAGGGACAATGGCTTCGTGTCTGAACAATCTCTTTGGAAAAAATTCCTGAAAATACCTTTTTGTACTGCTGGCTTTTAGAGCTGCCCAGTCCTCAGCCAGGAGGGAAGTTCCCAGAAGGAACTTCATGGTTCCTCCCCCAGCACAGCCTGGGAGCTCAAAGCACACAGGGACAGAGCAGCAGCTCCAAGGGGACACGGGGAGAAGCACCCAGAGCTGCTGGGAGGGATGGATGGGCGGGTGGGACACTGCTCACTGCTGTGTCCTTCAGCCTGGGGTCACTGGGGAGCTCACACTGATCCTCACCCGACCCCTCTGATGCCCTGGTGCCCATCCTGGTGTCCCTGTGCCACCCTTGGGGCACAGAGCCTGCCTGAGCGAGGCCACCAGGTGCCACAGGAGCTCAGGGTCCTGTCACACAGACTGTCACTGTCCCTGTCCCTGGTGCCCCCATGCCACCCTCAGGGCACACACCCTGCCTGAGCGAGGCCACCAGGTGCCACAGGAGCTCAGGGCAGCCCCAGTCCTGTCACACAGACTGTCACAGTCAGACACAGAGCTGCCCAGGACACCAGGCTGGCCCCAGGGGACAGGGACTGCCCAGGGCTGCTGGCTCTGTCCTCAGCACGAGTGTTTGGTCACGATGGCAGTGCTGTCCCTGCACCCAGCAAGTCCTGCAGGCCAGCTCTGGGCCTGCAGCAGTTCCAGAGCAATGAGGGTGGGTGCACACCCAGGCAGGGGCACTGGGATGTGTTCAGGTATTTGCACTCCTGCAGAAATGTGCCTGCAGTGAGAGGGGCAGGCTGTGGAACTGAACTCAGCTCACACCAGGACCCAGAGCTGGGACTGCTGCAGTTCAACGCCTGCCACGGGGATCAGGAGGATTTGCTGTAACCAAAACAGATCTCTGGAGTCTTTGGCCATCTCAGGGGGGCATTCAGTGCCTGCTTTTAGGGCTGCAGGTAAGGCTTTGCTCTGTGCAGCCCTTCCTTCAGGAACTGGAGGTAAGTTGCAGTTGAAGGGTCTTCAAAATTGGTTGAGAAACTAAAGATGCTGCTTTCAACATCTTCAGGCTTCATGGAAGTAATGTCCAGGAAATAGTTGGCATTGATGTGGTGAACCTGGCAAAGAAAACAGATGAGAGGAGACTTCTAAGGGTCAGCACAATTCCCCATCCCCTGCCTGGCCTGCAGCCAGCACAGAGGAGACAAGGCTCTAACAGCTCCCACAGAATATCTGATTCCTTCCGAGTGCTAATTCAGGAACCAGAATTTGGGTCTGAATTTCACAGTCAGAGAACAATGTGTGATCCTCCCCCAAGGTGCTGACCCTTTGCTTGGGTTAAGAGGATGAAGAGCTAAAACACATTTGTTCTGATTTCCAGGTGCAGGGAGCAAGGCTCAGGGCCAGCCCCAGCTCTGGCAGACCCTGCAGAGAACAGATCCCATGGGGGAACCCAGCCTTACCACCGTGCCGTTGGGGAGGCAGATCATCATCTCCACAGGGAAGTTGTATTTCTCCAGGTGCAGCTTGGCCAGTTTGCTGTGGAGCTCATTCTCTCTGTTGCTCTGCAGGGAGACACCAAAACCACACATTGGCACACCCTAGAAGTGGCAGAATGGCACAGGGGAGCCCACAGGAGAGAGGGAGGGAGGGAGCAGAGCAGCTCTGCAGTGCAGTGGTAACTGGTACCACTCTCACAGGCTGCTTTCCCTTTCCCTCTCAGGCTCTCTCTGTCATTTCAGCTGCAGATTTTCTCCCCAGACAAGAAATCACCCCATCACAGGCACACCAAAGTGTGATCCCAGCCCTTCCCAGTCTCCAGCTCTGTGACTGATCCCAGCTGACAGCACAGGCTCAAAGTGGGGAAAGGCTCAGCCAGGAGCCCCAGGGCTCACACAGTTATTTGGTTATTTGCTTGTCCCCTGGGCTGCAGGGGAGTCAGCTGGCTGATGGCACCAGAGGCCTTGGGCAGGGCTGTCTCACAGAGAATCATCTGTTTTAGCTTTAAACCTGGCACCAGGACAGAGCCAAGGGGGTCACAGTGCCACTTGTCAGCCTGCTCCATCTGCTGTCTGCCTGGCCCCTGCAGCAGCCAAGCACAGGGAGGGCTGGGAACAGAGATCCCCCTGGCACCCCAGGACAGTGTGAGCCTCACCTGCAGCTCCTCCAGCTCCTTGACCAGGGACCAGCTGCTGATGAAGCTCTCGTTGAGCAGGGCGAGGATGGGCGAACTTTCCAGGACGGTTTCCCGGAGAGTTCGCCCCGAACCTGGCACGGGAAGAGGCACAGGAGGCTTTGCTGGGCTTCCTCAGGGCACTGCCACCGTGCTCCATGCCACCTGCTGAGGGGCAGCTGGCTCTGGCTGCCCCAGCCCTCCCCATTGCCTTTCTGCTCCATTTCTGGCAGTTTTCCATGGCTTTTGCTCCCCACAGGTGCTGCTGGCAGAGCAGAGCCCAAGGCGGGCACAGAACAGGAGAGCCATGGCAGCCACCCCCAGTGCCACCTGCTGCTCATGCCAAGCACAGCCCAGTGCTGAGGGTTCTTCAGGGCACACAGGACTGAGGAGACCCTTCCCCTCCTGCCCAACGTGGCACAGAAGCTCTGAGGCACTGAGGGGGAAAAGCTGCACACCAGGACAGCCCCAAGGCCAGGCCTGGCTCTGCCTGTGCTGTGCAGGTGCCAGGACAAGGCACACAGAGCAGTGCCCCTTTTCCTGCCAATGCTGCCTCTCCTCTTCCCCAGCAGGAGAGAGGAAGGGGAGAGACCAGAGCCATGAGTCCACCCTGACAAAGGCACCTGACTCACAGCTTGTCTCAGACAGAGCTGGTGCTGCCACTGGGCAGCTGAGATCCCACCAGTGATTCCCACTCCCAGCTCCCAGCAGTGATTCCCACTCCCACCAGTGATTCCCACTCCCAGCTCCCAGCAGTGATTCCCACTCCCAGCTCCCACCAGTGATTCCCACTCCCACCAGTGATTCCCACTCCCAGCTTTGTCTGTCCAGCACCCCCAGAGCCCAAACAAGTGGCTCAAGGTTTCCTGCTGGCCCCTGACCCCCATCCCTGCAGCCAGGCTGGCAATGCCCTCACCTCAGCAGGACTGGTCATCCAGGGCCCCCCAGAGCAGGATGGAGTGCACCAGCTTCTTCTCTGCTTGTGCTCTCTCAAAGGCTTCTGTGAAGGGCAGGTAGGAGACCTGGGGGCAGAGGGACAGCGTGAGGGACAGGGACACAACAGCCCAGCTCCAGCAGGAGCAGCTCTGAGGGAACCAGACCCAGGGGGGACACACACAGAGCACAGAGCTCAGTCTGCAGCAGCACCTGCAGAT
>JAWWEX010000094.1:6098168-6116695 GCA_035583215.1 Arremon brunneinucha | reverse complement strand
CGCCGCGGAGCCGCCATGGCCGCCCGGCCGAGGGAGGCGTCAGGCGGCCGAGGAGGGGCCGCGGGCCCCGCGGGGAATAAAAAACCCTTTTTGTGTTAAATCACCTCCGCTCCGTCACGGGAAGGGGCTTTGTGGTGTTAAATATCGGCACCTGGTCAGGGAAAAATGTGTTTTAGTGTTAAATGAGCGTCGGTGCGTCTGGGAAAAGATCGTGTTAGTGTTAAATGACCAGCGCCCGGTCAGGGAAAAATGTGTTTTAGTGTTAAATCCCAGTTTGGGAAAAGTTCATTTTAGTGTTAAATTAACGGCACTTGTGAAGATAAAACCACTCTAAATGGTGAATGAGCGGCACTTGTTCAGGAAAAAGCGCTTTTTAGGCTGAAATGTCTCTGCTGTGAGGACTCTGGGGGGATGAACCCCCTCCTCCTCTGTCTCCAAGGACTTTTTCTTTATTATCCATGGGATAGATGGGTGTCTGTCCATCCTCACATTCCCATTTTGCCCTTAATTCAGCTTTTCCCAGAAAGAACAAAACCCTGGACTTGTTCTGCACTTCCCAAAGCCGTATCCTGCACTTCTACTTGGCTGTAGCTGACCAAAATGGGTATTTTTTTAATAAAACAGGTGTCGGTGGGTTCACTTGCAGTGATTCTGCTGAGGTTTGAGCTCTGGGGATGGGAATGACTTGGCAGCCCTGGGGTGATAGATGGTGCTCAGCCTCCTTTGTCCAGCATCATCCCCACATTTTGGGTCATTTTTACCACCATGGGTCACATTTTGGGTCATTTTTACCACCATGGGTCACATTTTAGGTCATTTCCACCCCAAGCTTTTCAACCTCCCATGTTTTCAGTGTCCCTCCCACAGCTGTGGCATTGCTGTCACATTGTCCCTTAGCAGTGGCTGGGCCAAGACACACAAAATTATTATTTAGACACACAAATTTATTATTTTAACCCTCCCCACACCTCATAATCCTGCTCCAATCCCCCACAGCCGGGGAAGATTTCTGCTGCAGGGCCAGCACTGAATGTTTGATCTCTCTAAGGGAAGCAGGCAGCGTCAGCCTTTAATCCTTTGAAGCTCTGCTGTATCCTAAGCCTGCCTAATCGTTTTTGTTTTAGGTTTAAAGAACTCTGGAGATGGAGATGAGCGAGAGCATGACCAAGCCATTAAGGGAGGGAGGATGAGGATGGGACCAGCAGAGGAGCCCAGCAGTGGAACCAGGGGGGATTTTTGTGATTCATGCGGTAAAAATTCCTTCTGCAGCACAGCAGAAAACTTCCCTGGGACTCTGCTCCATGAAGAACCCGAATGAAAGAGAAAAGGTGAAATAATTCAGGGTGCCTGCTGCTCCTTGAACGAGAACAAACCTCCCTGGGTTTGTTCTGGGGCCTGGGATTACAGCACTCATGAAGAATGTTAAATATCCACACATCTGCTGTGGGGCCCACCCAGGCACACCTGGATCAAAGGGAATCCTAAAAATAATAATAACAGGGAAGGTTTCCACCCAGCAGGAGAAACGATCCCAGGTTTCCCCTTGGCCAGAACAGCTCCTGGTTTGTGCTGAGCTGCAGGAAACTTCCTTGGGAGGTGTGGGATGGTGCCACTCACCTGTGAGAAATGGAAACCAGCCATGGAGCTGTTCCTGAAGGAAACCAGAACCACACTCTTTATTCTGAGGGTTTGAATTCTGCTCCATGTTACTCCAAGAGCAGGTCATTCTTATTTAAGAAATTCCCTTAATCCATTATCAGAATCCTTTGAGCTCCAAGAGCTCCCCATCCCCAAATCTCCCGGATAACACAGCTCACTCCCAAGATGTTTATTTACCAACAGCCATTCCTCCAGGCCAGGCTTAGCAGGCAGCAGCTTTATCCCTGGGATAATGCTAAGTCCCCATCTGACAATCTTATTTCTCTCGGGGAATTACAAAGGCAGGAATTTAGAAACAACATTTTCTGTTTTCACAACTTGCTCAAAGCAACTTTATTTTCCCCCAAGTTGCTGAATGAACCGATTGTCACGAGGCTGTCACAAGAATGAACAAAAATAAAAATGTTCCATCCCCCAGGGCCACAGAGCTGTGCAGTGATCAGAGGGAATCTGATCCCAGATCCAGCATTTAACAGAGCTGGAATTGCTGTCAAACACTGCCTGGATTCCCCTAGAAATCAACTTCTACTGCACAAAACTCTTCAAATCCACTCTTTAAATCCAGTGTTGTCTCATTCCAAGCATGGAGTGACTGGTCTTTTACAGGATCAACCCCAACAGGCTTTTTATTTTACAAGACTTTTATTCTGTTTCACAGATCTGACTATTACAGCAGTAAAATTATTACAAGTGACTCGTAACATTTAGTTCCAAATAAAAGTAGAAAAACACCAAAAAAAAACCAACGATAAAAGGAAAGTTAAATGAGATGTGATGGGTGGTAAGTGTGTTTTAAGAGCACAGAAAAAAAATATATAAAAATACATCAGGAGCAAGGATTTTGGTTTAGTTACAGTTGTGACACCGCAGAGTCACAGAATGGCTGAGGCTGGAGGGGACATTGGGGTGGCTCTGTCCCAGTCCCTGCTCAGGCAGGGCCACCTGGGCCCCAGGGCTGTGTCACCTGAACCCCAGTGTCACCTGTCCCCAGGGCTGTGTCACCTGTCCCCCTGGAGAGGTCCAGGTGTGCTCTGAGCTTTCCCCCCTCCCTGGTGCCCTCAGGATCCTGAACTCACCATCCACAGCCCCTGCAGCCTTGGATCTCGTTCTGGGCTCTCTCTGTTGGCTTCTGTGTCCCTTGCAGGAGGGATTTCTCACTCCAGGAGCCCCCAGGATTGCTCCTGAGTTACCCTCCAGCAGGGATCAGGGTGGTTCAAGTCTCCCCCTGAAATCTGTAAATTCCAGCCTGAGGCTGCTCCTGTCTGTGCAGGGTCTGATGCTCTCATTTCCCAGTAAAACATCACCTGTCCCTGTCCTCCCTTCACTCCTCAGCTCCCAGCACCGCCTCACCATCCCCAACAATTCCAGCCGCTCTCCCAACCAAGGACAACTCCCTCATTCTCCTGCAGAGCCCCCAGAGCACCAGAAATCCCAGAACTCTGAGAGCTGTTCACTGGAAAGGTGATAAATCCAAGAGCAGACAAAAGGCAGAAATGAACCAGAGAAAGGAAAGGAGGATGTGTGTGTGTTTGTGTGGGTGTAAAGTCTATTTTATGGCAAACTTCCAGTCCTTTGGCCACTATAAAGCAAAATCAGTGGATTTCATATAAATTCTCTGTATAAAGGAATGTCTATGAACTGTGTACAGTATGGCCCAGAATAAACATCTCATCATCAGCCTAATAGAGCTCCTCACAGAGGAAAAGAAGGTGCTTAGTCATGGTTCATCTTCCCGAGAAAATCCTGTCCGCAATTGGACCAGTGCCCCAAAACACCATTTCAGGAACAGCAGGAATTCCTTCAATGGAAAGGAAAAGCAGAGTCTGCCCAGGCTGGGCCAGCAGGAGCTGGGCAGGGCCTCAGGGCTGCCCTGCTGCCCTCAAGTCCGTGTGGTTGATGGGCAGGGGGTGAGCCTCGGTGTTGAACACCCAATCCTCCAGGGACAGCACGTCGTCTTCACAGAACAGAAGATAGAGGTACCTGCAGCACAGGGACACACAGGAGAGCTTGGAGGAGCTCAGCAGGGCTCCAGGCAGGCACAGGCAGCAGCATGGCACACATTCCCACCTCCCTGCACATCCCCACCCTTGCCAGGTAACCCAGCCCTGGATCACAGCAGAGCCCTGCAGCCCCAGCCCCTGGGCAGGAGCCTCCAGGAGCCAAGGGCAGCAGAGATTCTGCTGCAGGAAACTCCCAAAGATTTCAAGCCTTGCCCAGTTACCCCAGAAAGGATTGGCTTGGAAAGATCCTGAAAGCTCCTCTGGTTCCAGCCCCTGGGCAGGAGCCTTCAGGGAGCCAAAGGCAGCAGAGATTCTGCTGCAGGAAACTCCCAAACCTTTCCAGCCTTGCCCAGTTTCCCCCAGAATGGGTGGGCTTGGAAAGATCCTGGAAGCTCCCCTGGTTCCAGCCCCCTGCCCTGGGCAGGGACACCTCCCCTTTGAAGAGAAGACTTCCCCCTCATGATCTGAGGCTCCTTGAGCAGCTGCTGCAGGAGCTGTGCTGCTCGGGACGGCCCCTGGGAGCCCAGACTTACTTGAGGGTCTCTGCGAGGAAGAAGCTCTGCTGCATGTTGTCGTGGGTGGGCGTGGTGGTGTACACGTCCCGGATGCCAGAGAAGCCAGCCTCCACCCTGCAGTACTTCTCCAGGGCCTGGGGGAGAACAGAGCCCTCAGCCACCCCAGCAGTGTGGGGAGAAGCAAAAATCCCCAGTGGAGATAACCCTGAACTGAGGCACTTTGTGTATCCCTGCCCCATTGCCCATGGGTTTGAGATCCTGCCCCATTGCCCGTGGGTTTGAGATCCTGCCCCATTGCTCACAGGTTTGAGATCCTGCCCCATTGCTCATGGGTTTGAGACCCTGCCCCATTGCTCATGGGTTTGAGACCCTGCCCCATTGCCTGTGGGTTTGAGACCCTGCCCCATTGCCTGTGGGTTTGAGATCCTGCCCCATTGCCTATGAGTTTGAATCCTGCCCCATTGCTCATGGGTTTGAGAACAATCTGGGTTGAAAGGAACCTTCAAAATCACCCAGTTCCATCCCCCTGCCACAGACAGGGTCACCTCCCTCTAGACCACGCTCCCCAAAGCCCCACCCAACCCAGCCTGGAGCGTTCCTGACCCATCTCAGCGTTTAACACATTTTCAATAATTCCCGCTCCTTCTTCCTACCAAAGCCAAGATTTCCACAGGAACACAAGAACCCCGAGAGCCCCGTGCCCTCTGCAGCCTTACCTGGACCACCTCCCAGCCCCAGTGCCGGTACTTGGGCTGGTGGGTGAGCCTCCAGAGGTACATGTAGCTCTCCACCACCTCGGGCCGCAGGATGTAGTAGCGCTCGCTGAGCCGCGTGGCCGTGGCCTCGCTGCCCGCGTCGAAGCGGAACGCCTCGGGGCCCAGCTTGGTGTCTGGGGACAAGCACAGCGCTGTCACTGCCTGCCAGCACCAGCACGACACCAGCCAGGTGCCCTCGGGCTGCTCAGCACGCCAGGGTTTGCCCGAGGCTTTGCTGAGCCTTTTTTCTGCAGTGTCTTGGAGAGAAGGGATCGGGATGGTGATAGAACCAACTGCACTGGTTTTATAAACAGAAAATCAGGGGTATGTTGGTCTGTGGTCAGGAATCCCAGTCTCTTGTGAGCACTATCCAGCACTCAGATCCCTGCTTTCAACACCAAAAATTGGTTCATGAGGGTGCCCAGAGCAGCTGTGGCTGCCCCTGGATCCCTGGCTGGACACTGGGGCTGGGAGCACCTGGCACAGTGGGAGGTGTCCCTGCCCATGGGATGGAATTTCAGGTCCCTTCCAGCCCAAAGCACTGAGGCACAGAGCCCCCCTGGCAATGCCCCCCCGGCAGTGCAGGTACCTGAGCGTGTGTAGGACTCGTGGCAGGTGCTGGTGATCTCTGCTGCCAGCTCCATGTGCCTCTGCCTCCTGTCCCCCGCGCTGTGCTGGGCCCCCAGGGCAATCATGCCCCCAGAGAAGCAGGCCAGGTGCCCCATCTTGTGGTCCAGGATGCCGCCCCTCCACTCAGCAATGTAGGTCAAGCCTCCTGCAGACTTCTTCACCAAATGCTTTTCTATTGCCTAGAGGGATGAAAATCAGTATCTCAAGAGAGTGGACAGTGAGTAAAACTTACTCAGTGTTAGTTAGTGCCAGGAATGAGTACCAGGAAAACCCAGAGGCTCATTCTGAAGGTCTGAACCCTTCTCATGAACCATGTCCCCTGCAAAAACCAGGGAGCAGGAGCTGGCTCCTCACCTCCAGGGCATCGTCGTACATCTTCTTAGCTTCAGAGTCCTTCTTGTCTGACATCAGCCAGGATTTGATGAGATATTCATAAAAGCTGTCCCCGAGCCCCCCGATGGAGACGTGGTCTGTGGTGGGAAAGGCAGGAAAGAGTTTCAGCCTCATGGCAGGCAGTGAGCAGCTGCCTCACAAAGGGGAAACAATCTCGTCCCATTTAATGCCCTTGTTCTCTCCTTCCCTGCCCAGCTTCCTGGGGAGAGCCTGCAGCATTGCTTTCCAGAGAGGAAGAAAGGTGGAAAGTGCAATCAGGAGAAAAATGTTCTGTCATTTTCCAGAGCATTAGTGTCCCTTAGCAGAACCATTCAGAGGCCTTATTTTACAAGTTATTTATCCTGCAACGTGAAGATGCTTCCTGTTTATGGAGCCATCATCATAAATCCAGCCTCATAAAGCAAAAGCAGCGGTGGGTACTGAGGGATTTCCATCTGGATGGAGCCCCTGGGAGCTGTCCCACCCCTCAGGAGAGGAAGGAGAGGTGTTTGGATGCCACAGAGCTGCCAGCAAGGGGCTGGGGACACACTCCTGGGTTCTGCCATTTGTATTCCTGCCTCACGGAGGGACTCAGCCCTGGGGGAGGCTGGGGCTGGCTGGCACATTAAAATGATAAAGTCAGGTACAGGGATGTGCAGTGCATGTTTTCCTCTGCAGAGATGAGATTTCCCAGGCTGTGTGCTCAGAGCACCCCTGCTCTGAGGGACTGCAGAGGGAAATGGGCCTGGCAGCTGCACGTTTGTGCCTGGGGGAGCTGCTGGATGCATTTACAGCTCCAAACCCTGCCACAGGGGGAACAGCAGCTCTTTACAGCACCCAAGCACTCCCATTTTTAGGAGAGCAAGACAAATGGCCCTCCCTGGACTGAGCCATCCTGTTAATTAACAAATTAACAGTGTCCCCCCCGGCTCTGCCCCACCCTCATTTCCCAGCTCAGCTCATGCAGCAGGTGTTCAGAGCTGCTCAGGTTTTTGTTTCCCCTCTCCTTGTACACAGATAGTCCCGAGGCTTATTCCAAATGCTGAATCCTCCCCAACAGCCACGCATCATCTTCCTGACCTGAAGAGCAAACATCCCTGCCACAGTGTGTCCAGTGATCCAGGGAATAATCCCCAGCAAAACAATGAGATTAAACACCCGGCAGGGAGGGCAGGGGATTTGCAAACACGGGCTGCCTTTAAAGAGCAGCTCTGTGATCCTCAGCGTGCCATTCAGAGACTCACCAAAGCTGCAGCCCTGGTGCAGAACTGCTCTCCATGTGGCAGCTTTGCCTCCCAGGCACCCTGCATCAATAAATCCACTGCCCCCAGGTAAGTGCTGCCCTCCCTCAGCCTCTCCACTGATGAGATTGCTCATTCAGCCAGGTCAAAGATACACCTTTTAAGAAAATCACAGCAATTGCAAGGAAAAACAGCTTCCTGCAAAGAACTTTAATGGCAAGAGAGAAAATGAAAGCCTGGGCTCTCTGGGGAGAGGCTGCAGGTGCCTCCCTGCTCTGTCCCCATCTGTTTGTCCCCAGCAGCACTGGGGGTGCAGGAGGGGCTCATCACTCTTCTCCCTGCCTGCAATATGGGGTGAGATCCCAAGGTCACCAACAGCCTGTGAGAGTCTGTCTGGAACCAGGAGATCTCCAGGCATCTCCTGTCCCAGGCAATCAGAAGCTGTTTTTAATGTGCTCTGCAAAGCACCACCAGGCTCCTCTCTGAGAACAGAAATTAAATTCGTGGCAGAAGAGACAGAAAATAGAATTAAATTGGTGGCAGAGGAGATGAGGGCTTCCTCCCAGCACCAAAGGGCAGCCCTGGTTTAATGGGACAGCTGTGACCATCCCAGGCACTCTGCTGGGAGCAGCCCTGCCAGCTGAAGGTCAGGGATTGCTCAGAGCCAGGGCTCTGTCCCTGCCTGTGCCACCAGAGCCACAAAAGCAGCACTGGGAGAGCTCTGGAGTGACCCAGCCCAGCAAACAGTGCAACAGAGCAGGGGGACACCAGGAGCTGCAGGACTCAGAGCAACCTGCCTGGATAACAGATGTCACCCACTGACAGCTTCAAACCGGCCTCTGAAAGAGACTTTTCTCTGGGAACATCAAATCCAGCAGCCAGAACGAGCAGATCAATGCCAGAGCAGAGAGGGGAGGTCACACATGCTGCAGAAGTGGCACCTCCTGCTCCTGGCACAGGGCAAACTCCTGAGGAGGGGCACAGCCTCCTCCCTGGGTGCCTCCCCAAGTCCCTGCCCTCTCCAAGACCTTCCCTGGTTACTGCTCCAGTGCTGGGCTCCCATCAGGAGAGAAGCAAACATCCTTATCTCATCCTGCCTGCCCAAATGGCTCTGCAGAGCTGCCATGGAAACAGCAACAGGAACGCACAGGAGAATTCCTGCCTGCATCCGAGGGGGACCCGAGGGGGATCCGAGGGGCATCCAGGGCTCCTCCAAGCCCTCTGGAGGGGAACCTCACTGTGCTTCCCATGCAGCTCCTGTGCTGGCTGCAGGGTCCCAGCCTGGGCTGGCTCCCACCTCCTGTGGGATCAGCCCCTGGGCAGGGAAGGCTCTGATTCTCTCTCTGGGAACTCTCAGAGGGACACTCTCTGCAGCTGGGACACTCAGCAAGGTCCCAATGGAGCTGGGACACTCAGCAAGGTCCCAGTCGAGCTGGGACACTCAGCAAGGTCCCAGTTCTCTCTCTCTGGAGCTGGGACACTCAGCAAGGTCCCAATTCTGTCTGGAGCTGGCACACACAGCTGGGCACACATCTGGGAGGGTAATGGCACAATTCCTGCCCTGCTCCCTGCAAAGCCTGGCTTATCTCCTGTCCCCCAGCCTGGCTGCTGTGCCAGGAGCCCCTGGGGAAGGAGGGAAGGAGAGGCTGGCATGCTGCAGGCATGCTGCAGGCAGGGATACGTACGCTGCACCCAGCTCCCCGTCACCGGGCTCAGGAAGTTGGGGTACAGGCCCTGGGGCTTCTCCACTCTGCTGAGCACCCTGCGGATGTTCCTGACCTGTGAGAGAGCACACACAGCCTGCGGTTAATGCCCTCCATCCCTCCCTCCATCCCTGCCCAGCCCCTGCCCTGCTCCAGCCCAGGGACACAGCTCGGGGAGGGAGAGGCTCTTATTTCAATCCTTATCTCAGAAATGGCCCTGGGAACCCTGCGAAGCCCCAGCTCAGCTCACTGCCATGGTCCAGATGCAATCCTGGGAGATCTTGTCCTTCCAGCACCTGAAAGGGCTGCAGGGAACTGGAGAGAGACTTTCCCCAGGGGTGTGGAGTGACAGGACAAGGGGGAATGGCCCCAAGGTAAAGGAGGCCAGGGTTAGATGGTACATTGGGAAGGGATTCCTCCCTGTGCCCAGAGCAGCTGTGGGTGCCCCTGGATCCCTGGCAGTGCCCAAGGCCAGGTTGGACATTGGGGTTTGGAGCACCTGGCACAGTGGGAGGTGTCCCTGCCATGGCAGGGCTGGCACTGGAGGGGCTCTGAGGTCCCTTCCAAACCCAAATCTGATTCTGTGCTTGGGGATCTGGGTGGAAATGGGAGATGTGAGCCATGCCAGGGGTGATTTTTTCCATGATCCAAAGAGAAAGGAGTGGCAGGGAGAGTGACTCACACAGCACTTAAATTCACCATGTGGTCACTTAATGTGATGAATTGGGACCTTTAATTTCAACAAGAGACAGTTTCCTTAATACCCCAGAACAGCCAGCACTTAACTCTCTAAAGCCTCCCTGGGTTTCACCCCCATTAAATCCAACAGGCCTTTCCCTTAAGGGACCCAGTTAAATTCCAAGCAGCATAAATATTCTATTATAACCTACAGAGCAGCTAATTTGCCCTAACCCTTTTACAAAATCAGACAATTTGCACGCCAAAAGCTGGCTACAGCCTTCAGCCAGTGCTTCCAGGGAAGTTGTCAGGCTCCATAATATTTACTGGAGTTTGGGAGCTTGGCATATTCATGACAGGTTTGAACTAAAGACACAGATGGGCTTTAATTCCTGCTAAAATCACCCCGGTCCCAAGGTGGGAGCCCATGAGTTGATCTGCTCCCCTGCAGGAATTTCCCACAGAAATTATTGGGAAATTGGTGTGGGCTCTAACAGCCCTCACCACCCCACATTTCCCTCTCAGGGTGGCTGTGCTCCATTTTCTGTGCACACACCAGCCCAGGAGAGTCCCTCAGAAAGGTTTTGCCCTTTTCCCTCCACGGGCTAAGGAGGAGAAGAGGAAAATCTCTTAGGCTGGGGACAGAGGTTTGCCCCTGGCTCAGAATGCCACCGTTTGAACCCAGAATGAGGATGCAGTTCTGGTTTTTAGCAGAGCATCCCCAGTGTTTCCTCCTCTCTCCCCTCCCTTCATTGCCTCCCACTGCTCCCTTTCCTGGCCTCTCCTCAGCTGCCCCTCCCTGGCAGCAATTTGTCATTGTCCCTGTCCTCAGGAACCTCAGCCTTGTCTCTGTTTCACATCACCAGCCTCTCCTGATCTCCCCACAGAGTTTCCAGGGTTTCCTGTTTCCCTTCACCCTCTGCTTTCCCTCCTCTGTGACACTCATGGCTCACCCCACCCTCACTGCTTTCCATCCCAGCTCCACTTTGCTCTCCCAGCTTCTTCCTCCTCTTTTTTATTTCCCCTGTCTCTCCTTCAGATCCCCTCCTTGTTTCTCAGCTGACAGACCTGCACTGGGCATATCCTGGAAAAGCAGGATTTTTGGGGTTTTTTGGCAATCCTGTCTGGTTTTACCCCACTGTGGCACTCTGGACCAGCCCCACTTCCCTTTGGGCTCTGCCTGGAACAATCTGTGTCCCTCAAAGCAGGCTCCTGAGGGATCTGCATGTGCCCTTCTCTGGGTAAAACCCACACTGGGAAAAGCCCCAGGAGGATGAAGAGGCCACCCCAGAGAGCCAGGCTGGGCTCACTTGCCTTTTCTGCAAACACTGGGTTGCCAGAGAGCTCGGAGAGGTGCAGGAACTCCAGGTGCAGCGTCCCAAACTCTGCCAGGATGCTGCTGCCAGCAGATGCCCAGCCCCAGCTCCAGCTCATGCCACTGCAAGGAGAGAAAAGGGAGCCCTCAGTGCCGGGAAACAGCCAGAGCCTGGGGTGAGCCTGCCCAGGGCAGCCCTGCCTTGGCCAGGGGTCACTGGGGCATGGAAAGGACACACACACACAGATTTGGGACACACACACAGATTTGGGACAGACACACACACAGATTTGGGACAGACACACAGATTTAGGGGACATACACAGATTTAGCACACACACACATATTTAGGACAGACACTCAGATTTAGGGGACATACACAGATTTGGGGACAGACACACAGATTTTAGGACACACAGAGAGAGATTTAAGACACACACAGATTTAGGACAAACACACAGATTTAGGATACACACACAGATTTAGCACACACACACATATTTAGGACTCACACATAGATTTTAGGACAGACACACAGATTTTAGGACAGACACACAGATTTAGGACCCACACACAGATGTTCAGCAGCAGTTCCAGTGGCACTGAGCTGTGATTTTCCAGAGGTTCTTTAGGACTGGACTAACACACAGACTGCACAAACTGCATTTCTGTGTGGGAGAGGAATCCCTCCTGACCAGCTCAGCTGACAAACAGCTTTGGAGGAGCACTGCCACCCTGCCCCACACAGATATTTGGGATAAAACATCCCAGGACAATCCTGGAGGATGCAGGGTTGGCAGTAACCACAGCAGCCCCTGTGGGCGCTGCCCCAGAGCTGTGGTGGCTCCAGTGAGTCCCGGGGAGGGGACAGGGACAGGGACAGGTGGGGGTGACACTAGATGGCGCCGGGAAGCTTGGCTGGGAGAGAGAAGGGTTTGTTGTTTACAGAGGTTAAAACTAACGATCCTGAGCACGAAAATAGAGAAAAAAAAGAAGTTTCCCTTGCTGTGATGGAGAGGAAAACGTGGCAGGCCCCGAGCTGGCTGTTTGGTGAAGAGAGGCAGTGTGGTCACAGTGCCCAGCCCTGCAGAGCTGCTCTGCTCTCCAGCAGCTCAGAGGAAGCCACTGCTTAAAGTACCTTGGCCTCCAAGGGGAAGGAACGTGCCCAGAACCTCCTTTATCTCCCAGATAAGTGGCTCTGGAATGTCGAATTGTTGCCTTCCCCCGTGGGGATCCAAACCAGCAAAACCAGTGGCAGGTCAGGGGAGAGGCCAGGAGAGGATGCTGAGGGAAAATGTGGAATACAGAGGGTTTGGGGACGTGTGAAGGAAAGGGCTGCAGCACAGGGAGAGCTCATAGGGCAGAGCACAGAGCAGAGCACAGGGCAGCAGCTGAGGCTGTGGCAGGATGGAGCAGCAGGATGGAAAGCAGGAGTGTGAGATGGGACAGAGCAAAGCAGGAGTGAGAGATGGGACACAGAGCAAAGCAGGCAGTGTGGGATGGGACACACAGGCAGGAGACAGCAGGCAGCCACAGGAAACTCTTCAGCAGAGAGGGGACCCCAGAGGAAAGGTGACAGCAAGAGATAAAGGCAGCTGGTTCTGGCAGAGCTGTGGGGGTGGCTGTGCTGGGCCCTGGAAAATGAACGTGCAGAGCTGACTCAAAGCCAAGGGGGTTTTTGGTTTCAAGTTTCTGAACGTCCCTTTTAACCCACCCCCCAAGCTGCCACCAGCAGAGGCCCACACACACTGCAGGACCCTCCTTCTCCTCCTCCTCCTTCTGGGATGCTGAGGTCTCTCTGGAATTAGCACATCCTTGCAAAAGCAGAATTGGAGAGAGAATTCCTGGTTGCAAAACCCTTCTGGGCTTTGTTCTGGCCCTGGTGTTTGGGTCAGTGTGGTCTCACAGCCTCACCTCGCCCTGCCCTTGCACGCTGAGTAATTCCCATTCCCTGGGGGCTCACAGGCTGTGGGTGCAGCTCCCTCCATGCCTGCTCCTAAATCACCTGGCACTGCAGCCCCAGAGCAGTGGGGGCTCTGCCATGGCCCGGGTGTTCTGTCCATTCTCCCTGCTCTCACTCAAGGTCATCAGCAAAACATTTTGGGAATGTCTGGGCAGACAGAGGCTGCTTCAATTGTCTTCACAAAGGGCAGGGGAGTTTGGCATTTCTGTGAAAGGTTAGTCTATGCAGAGCCTTTATCAGGCCCAGAGCAAGCAGGATGTCTGTGCTGTAAAAAAGGACAATTACAGAGCTGCTGGTGGCTCCAATTTTCCCCGGGATCACGAGCACATCAGACAGCTGAGGGCTGACAGTGATATTTGAGCAACGCAGCAGCGTGAGCCAAATGTTTGCAAGTCTTTTGCTTGCAGAGCCAAGGAGGAGATTTGGGCTAAGGGCTGGAAAATGACTCTGAGGGTTTCGCAAGAGGTGAGGATGACAGGCTTTGTTAACCCACATTTCCTGCAGCCCTCACCCGTGGATTTGTTTGGATGCATCAGAAGCAGCAAATCCAAATCCTGCCTGGCTGGCAGGGGATTGTCAGCCAGGAGAGGCAGGAGCAGCAGGGCATTGCTCTCTCTGCTGCCAGACCTTTGGCAGGGAGGGACTGACTGAACTCAGCTGCCTCCCTGGCCATGAGAACATCACCAACCTGGCTTCTGGCTCTGAGCAAGGACAGAGCCTGGCTGGGGGCTGTGTGCTGTGTTCTGCTTCCCAGCACCAAAGCTGTCAGCCAGTCCCATCCACTCCCTCACCCAGTTTTCCCAATTTTTAAATCCATTTTTCCTGGATGAATTCACATGCATCTAGCTGGGCACACTGCAAAAATCCCTGCTATGAGCAGAGCAGAAAATCACCTTTCACAGAACCTGAGAGTGAGGAAAATGCTCTTGCAGCAGGGAGCCCTGCCAGGAGGCCAGCTCCAAACTGATGAATAAAACACAGCTGGGTTTGCCCTGAGTCACTGCAATCTGTGCCAGGGTCTGAGCTGGCAGAGCAAAGGACCTGGAGGAATCTGCCCTAGGGGACAGCTCTGAGGAGCTGCTGCTGCTGCCCCTGCTCCTTCCCAGCCCCAGAATAAAGGAAATGCAGCTGAGGCTGTGCTTGCCTGCCCAGGTTGATGACTCCACGGGGGATTCCAGTGGGGGTGTTGAAGGCTGGCAGAAGTTTCTCTCCAAGTTCCAGAGCTTTGCTCTTGAACACCTGTTAAAAGGAGGATAAATATTTGATGGAAGGAGTCACAGAGGATTCTCCCTCATCTCCTTTCCCAAACACACAGTTATAAAACACTGGAGGTGCTGCAAAGCCCCTGCTCCAGGTGTGCTGCGCCCTGAACAAAAAATCTGAACCAAAAATCTCACTGAACTTGGGCATCTCTGAATTTCCTCTCAAATCTACACTAAACCAGCATCCAAAGCCTCAGCCTGGACCAGAGCAGCTCACACCAGCACCTGTGATCTGAGCTGATCCACAGAGTGCTCCCCAAATCATTCCCACTCCCAGCATGGCAGAGAACACAAGGAGCTGAAATCAGAAATCCTCCTGGGCTGAAGCACTGCTGGATTTACAACGTGGGCTTGCCCAGATTTTGTTTTCATCTCCTGTTGTAAAAAACATGATTTGCAACCACCCATCCTCTCCTTGCAGCTCCTGGCCAAGAAGGATTGGTGGTTTCATGGCTAAGCTGCTCCTTTTGCACTGGTAATGCCTCAGTTTTGGGCTTTCCACTCAAATTGCAGCTTATGGTGCCTTGCAGCACAAAGCAAGCACACACAATTATTTTGGGACAGAGTGATACCAGCACTAATCTTCACTGCAGAGATTAGTCCTGATCAAGAGAAGCCTCTAAGTGACTTAGGAGATAAAGCACAAGCCTTTTACCTCTAGCCCTGTGGTGGTGGCTCTCAGAAAGCAGGAACTCATTGCTCTAAAAATACAGCACTGAGGAAAGCTGAGCTCTCCTGTGGGCTCTCAGACCTTTGATACTCTCACAGGCAAACAGGGGGCTGGTTCAGAGGGGAAAGCAGGAGCAGGGACTGGGTTCTGCCTTTCAGTGACACTGGGTACGTGACAGGCACTGCCCCAGCTGCTGATGGGACTTCAAGGGGTCATTGCTGGAGTTTGATGCTTTAATGTGGTTTCTCTTTGCTCTGTGGATCTGAAACCTGTTGAAGTTGTCACTGAGGCAGACTCTGAGTGGGGGCACTGAGCCTTTGAGGGTTTTCCCTGGAGGGAAATCCCTGAGGGAAGCCATTCCTGGAACACATTTGAAATGCAGCTGAAGTAAGAGAGCTGCTCTGGATCAGTGGTGTCACTGTGCAGGAGCCATCCCACCCTCTGTGCTGGGGCTAATGAGCTCTCATTTAGGGCCAGTCCTCACACAACTGCCCAGGAACCAGAGTTTCAGACTCCCAGGGCAGAGGAATAATTAATAATCTCCTCATCTCCCTAGAGATGTGGAATTCCATCCCAGGAAGGGCAGTGGAGATGAGATCTCTGCTTCAGCCAGGGCTCCACATCCACCCCAGGGGCTGTGACCCCAGCCCTGCACCCCAGCTCAGCAATTCCTGCTCCAGGGGGATGTGGGGAGCCCCTGCCCCTCCCAGTGCCCTCCTCAGCCCGAGGCAGGATCTGGGATGCTGTCTGATGAAATCTCACCCGACTTGCCGAGAGAGGAACAAGCACAGAGACAAAGCTCCTCTGCAAATGGCATTTCCCCGGGGAGCAATGTGTCCGACTGCAAACGTGTCTGGCTACAATTGCCCACAGGAGGGAGGGAAGATCCCTGGCAAATGAGCCGTGCACGGTGTGTGCAAGGTAATTATTCGAGGCTTAATTAAGGGAACATTAGTGGCAGTTCCATATTCACAAAAAGGATGGGTTTAGCCTGTTGTTAAGGGGGGGATTATCTGATGCTCAGGGCAGGGCTCTCAGCTGGTTCCTGGGGCTGGGGGGACTCTGTGGGGACACCCCAGGAGCTGTGGGGACACACTGTGGGGACACCCCAGGAGCTGTGGGGACACACTGTGGGGACACTCCAGGAGCTGTGGGGACACTCCAGGAGCTGGGGGGACACTCCAGGAGCTGTGGGGACACTCCAGGAGCTGGGGGGACACCCCAGGAGCTGGGGGGACACTCCAGGAGCTGGGGGGACACCCCAGGAGCTGGGGGGACACTGTGTGGGGACCCACCTCCTCTCCAGTCAGGTAGTAGGTGGCCAGCAGCCCCCCGATGTAGCGGATGTTCACCTCGAACAGGGAAGCTTCTCCATTCTGCAAAGACAAAGGACAGCCCTGAGTTCAGCACAGCCCCAGCCCTGTGCCCATCTCCCAGCACTTTGTGCCCATCTCCCAGCTCTCTGTTTGCTCTGCAGAGACAGGGGGAGCCAGGAGGGAAGGGAAACACCCAAACTGCCCCATTTACCACCAGAGGCAGCACCTGGGGCAGGCAGGGCAGATCACACCATCACAGAACCTCCTGAGATGGAAGGGACCCACCAGCATCACCCTGGCCCTGCTCAGACCCCCAACAACCCCACCCTGGGCATCCCTGGGCACTGTCCAAGAGCTCCTGGGGCTCTAATCCAGCCTGAACTTCCCCCAACACAACTTCAGGCAGATCTCTGCTGTCAGTGTCCAGCAGAGCTCGTGGGTCCTGCAGTCCCTGTCCTGCCTTTCTGGACTCTGAGAGCTCCTTGTGGAGAGGCAATATTGAATTAATTTCCCCCTGCCTCCCTTGCTGTGCTCCCCGACTCCACTGATCAATCCATAGCATTCACTCCTGTCTTTACAGATCAATCTATTCTGCAGGCCAAGATTAAAAGCTTTTATGAAATCCAGATAAATTATCTCCCAGTTGATTTTGTCCCTTGTTTATCGATTCAGTAACAGACTGAGACCATTCACCAGATTTATCAGATGTGGGCTGCCTTTTATGAATCCGTGAATGCCAGTGGTGCCCTCCCAAACGATGCTTCTCTGAAAAGGCAGCTGCAGGCATTGTTCCCGTGGGAGAACCATTCCCCACAACAACCAGGCTGGCACTAAACAAGTACAAGTTTCAGCTGCACTTTGGTTTAAACATTCTCTGTGTGTGACACTGATGAGATGGCATCAGCTGGGGCTGAGGGATGCAGGGGCAGAGGAGGGACAGCACTTTCAGCTGCCAGCCCTGCACCAGAGCCCCAGCACAGCTCCAGCAGCCCCAGGGAGAAGCAGCCCTGGCTGTTTCCAGAGGTGATGATGCCCTTCCTTCCAAACCCTGGCTCCCCTGTGCTCCCCCTGTGCTGCTGAGGTGTCACCAGGTCCCAGCAGTGACACCAACAAAGGGCCCAGACAAGGGCAGCTGGGTTTACAACCCTAATCTAATTTAATGAGGAAATTTAATGAGGAAATCTGGTTTTATGACAGGCAGACATTTACCTGAGATGAAACAGAACTTGTTCTTTGGTGAGCAGCGTTTCCTTGGAGTGTGTAACAGTGAGAGTCTGTTTCCATAACCCAGAGAACACAAGAACCATCAAACACTGAACCCTGTCAGCCAGGTGGGGCTGATCTGCTGGCCCCTGCTGCAAACTGGGCTGAGTCCCTGCACTGGTCCTTAGGAAGAATCAGCTGAGTGGTTTCTCCCCCCCAGAGCTGTGGGGAGGATTGTGAGCAGGGCTGGCAGCTGAGGTGGCACAGGCAGGCATTCCCAGCAGCTGACTCACCACGTTCAAGTCAAAGCTCTTCTCCACCCACTGCTTGGCTTCCTGGAATTCCTCCTCGAGCTCCATGATGTACAGGGTGTCCAAGGCGTCGATCACAGTTGCTCCTCGAAGGCCTCCTGTGTGGCACAAACACAGCAGGGGGATGAGAGCACAGCTCTGAGTCAGCCTGGGGGCTGGCACGGGCACAGCAGCTCCCACAGCCTGTGCTGGGGGCGCCTGGGGGGCACCTTCCACCCGGGCTGCTCAGCCCTGCACACACCATTTCCACAGGGCTGGAAGAGGCTGAGTTCTGCAGGAACTTGGGGGGGTGTTTGCTGGGGTCTTAGAATGAGGGAGGAGATGAGAAGGCTTGATTTATTATGATACATATTTTTAAGATATATATTATATTTGTGATATATATTATATATATTATTATATTATATATTTTATGATAAACATTATATTAATATATAATAAAATATATAATATAATTATTATTTTTATTATATACATAGTATTATTTTATTACCTATTTTATTATATATATTACATTATTTTATTATATATTTTTATTATATGTATTATTATATGTATTATTTATGTATTATGTGTATAATACACATATGTGTACATATGTACATATGTATTATATGTATTATTATATGTATTATTTATTATATGTATTATTTTATGATATATAAAGTAGTATTTTTATTATGTATATTATATTAAAACTATACTAAAATAATAGAAGCAAGGATTTCATCAGAAGGCTGGCTAAGAATAGAAAAAGAATGATAACAAAGACCAGTCAGTTTGTGACTGACAGAGACAGTCCGAGCCAGCTGACAGTGATTGGCCATTAATTAGAAACAACCACACGAGACCAATCCCAGCTGCACCTGTTGCATCCCACAGCAGCAGATAACCATTGTTTACATTTTGTTCCTGAGGCCTCTCAGCTTCTCAG
>JAWWEX010000094.1:6086656-6098068 GCA_035583215.1 Arremon brunneinucha | reverse complement strand
CATTCCACAGCAGCAGATAACCATTGTTTACATTTTGTTCCTGAGGCCTCTCAGCTTCTCAGGAGAAAAGATCCTAAGGAAAGGATTTTTCAGAAGATATCATGGCTACAAGAACTGCCCAAGGAACAGCTGAGGGCCCACACCTGAAGCCCCCAGCCCCAAGTGCAGCCCTGCCCTGTTCCCAGCCCTGCCTTGGCTCAGCAGTGTTTGTGCTCTCTCCAAGGCACACAGGGACTGGGTCTGACTGATGTGCACCCAGACAAGGGCTCAGATCACCCATCCCAGGCTCCTTCCCCCTCTCAGCCTTCCTCTCCCCTAGGCAAGGATCCTGCCTTGTCTTGTTGATGCTCCAAGATTGCAGTTTTGACACTCCTCAGCCAGGCAGCACATCACTGCTTTAATAAAAACCCAGGCAGGAACTTTGCTGCTCCACCACGGATTGCTGCCTTTGGGATGCTGTCTGCATCAGAAGCAGGGCTGGGGGAGAGCAGGGAGGCACAAACAGCCTCCAGAAATGCATTTATTCCTGCAGGCTGGGAAATGGCCATCTCCCTGCAGCCATCTCCAGGAGCAGAGGGTGGATGGAGTCAGACAGCCCCTGGATCAACTGGTGGGCTCTGAAAATCAGCTGGGCTGAAGTGGGCCTGGCATGTTTGCCCAAAGCACTGAGCATGGAAAACAACAGCGTGGCAGGCAGGGCTGCTTTCATCAGCCCTAATGACTCTTCAATATTAATGATTATGTGGTTTTTACACACTTTCCTGTTAGCAAGGAGAGACGTGACAGGGAGGCAGGGAGAGCATCTGAGCAGGGAAGGAAGGGCAGTGGCACCTGAGGCACAGCTGCTGCTGTGATACTCTGAGAGGAAAATCACACTGCTGGGCTCGCCTTAATTTGATGATATAATCAACAAAAGCTTCTCATAATCTGCACAGAGACAACGAGGAAAGTTGGATTTGCTCAAGCTAAACGGAGACAAAGAGACAACAAACTCACCATTTTCTGGGATGATTAATTGGAGTGAGGAACATTGCTGGGATTGACAGAGCCTTTTATGTTTTTAGCAAGTCAGGCCTTTAACTCTGGGGACTGGGAGCTCTGCTTGGAGAGGCTCAGCTCTGCTGCCCGTGTTTGACAGAGTGCAGGGCAAACCTCACTCCCTGCTGCTTTGCCTTTGTGTCACATTAAACATTTGTTTTAAATACTCCCTCACCCTGTGCATCGTCAGAGGAACCTGGGGCTGTGTGTTCTGTACCAGGGGCTGGGCCGTGTTCCCTTTTTTCTGCAGCAGCTTTGAGGAGCTGCAGACGCTCAGGGACTGCTCTCCTGCAGCCCCAGAGCCTGCCCAGGCCAGGAGGGGCTGTGCCAGCCCTGCCCTGGCCAGGACTGGGGGCACCCAGAGAGCCCCTGAGCCCCAGCCTGTGATTTCTGTGCCAGGGGAACACTTCCCTCCTGTCTGCCCAGAGCAGCAGGGAGCTGCAGGGGCAGCTGTCAGAATTTGGTGTGTGCACAGCCCAGCAGCTCAGGGCAGCGCCAACACACCCAGCTGGCAGGGTGGTGACACCTCCTGCCAGCTCTGTCACAGCACCAGCCCCTCTCTGCACCTGCACATTAGGGTGGGAGGGCTGCAATCAAAGGGGAGGCAGCTCCAAACCAAATCAAACTCCTCTCTGTCACTCCTGACTCTTGCTGACACCCTCAGCTCCAAATTGCTGGTTTCAGCCTGGCTCTGAGGGAGTGTTAGAGCAGGAACCAAGAAACCCTCACAAGAAACCCCTGACAGAAACCCTGCTGGAAGTGCCCAGGGCTGGGAGCAGGACCAAAATCTGAGATTGTCTGTCCCAAACCCAAGTGTGCCATGAAATCCCCTCCTGATCCTGCCCCAGGCTGGCTGGGGTGGGGACACCTTCACCAGGGACCAGACCAGGGAGCTCAGGAGGAATTCAGGGGATTTGGGGACATTCCTGAGTGTCACAGCAGCTCTGGTGACAGCGCCTCTGCCCAGAGCTGTCCCTGAGAGATGAGCAGGGAGGAGCAGCAGCAGCTGATGGGAGCACACAAAGGTTCATCTCTCCCTGAGCTGAAGGAGCTGTGCCACCCTGGATTTGCTCTTTTGTGCAGCAGAAGAATGGAGAGAGGAGTGTGGGCAACAAGGCTGCTCTGTTCCTGCTGCCACCCACCCCAGGAGCTGCACCGACCAACACTGACTTCATTGACACAACTGGGGAAAGGTGCTGGGTGGGGAGGAGCTGCCATTGCTGGCTTTGCCTTCTTTTGTTTCTTCTTTTCTTAATTTTTTTTTTATTTTTTTGTGGGAGATGACTCGGGCTCTAGGAAGAAACTCTGCCCCAAATGAAAAACCTTGGGGTGAGGTGTTCACACGCTGGGATCTACATGTCCAAGCCCAGACTCACCTGCACCTGCCTCTCCCAACACCTGAACAAGTGGCCCAACCCCAGCACCCATCCAGCCCCCAGAGCTTAGCAAAACTCTGATTTTCCAGAGGGGAGCAGCTGTGCTGGGAGGGATGGAGAGCACTGCCTTCCCTCTTCCCAAAATAGTCACCATGGAATATCACAGGCCAGACAAACCTGAAGGGCTCCCAGCTGCAAGTCTGTGCCTTGAGAGCCTCAAAAAAAGCCCCCAAAGTGATGCTTCAGCAGCCCAGCAGCTCAGAGCGGGGTCTGAAATAGCCTTTCCTCAGGAAGGAGAGCTCCTTCCAAAGGCTCTCCTGGACCCACCACACTCTCTGTGCCTGGGCATGGAGAAAAGGACCCTGCAAAGCCCCCAGACCACAGGCTGGACCCTCCTGTCCCACCAGCCTTGCTTGGAGCTCCAAGGACCAAGGAGGAGCTCAGGGTGTGCCTTTGGGAAGGTGAGCACCAGGATGCCCAAGCAGCAGGAGATGGGAGCACCCTCACCAGGATCCCCAGCACTCCCTGATGTCAGGGCTCAGCTCAAATAAAATTATCCTTTCACAGGCTGGTTTGGCTTGGAAGGGGCCTTAAAGATCATCCAATTTCAGCCTTCCACAAGAAAATTCCTTGTGCTGTGTCCCCCCTGTTTAGAGCCACATTTAGAGTCACATTACCCTGTGCCTGCCATCACTGCCTGCCCCATGGAGGGAGGGGAGCCCACCCTGACCCCACCAGCCCTGCAGCAGGCAGAGAGCTTGGGGAATGGCATCTCTAATGCCCTGAGCCCCTGGGGGCTGCTGCTGCCATTTGGCAAAGAGCCCTTGATGAAGTGACTCAGTGAACAGAAACCAAATCCTTCATTTCCAACAAAGCCGTCTCCAATCCGCACAGTGACGCTTTGTGCCAACGCCTCGGATGAACAGCACGAGCCATTAGGAGGATATCAGACTTAATCTTGCATGCAGCAGGACTCTTGAAATGCCACAGAACGGGGGGTTTAAACAGCTCTTTGCTAACTTTAATAACAGAGTTTACAACTGAAAGGCAAGAGCAGAAGGGGGAGGAATTTAGATCAGCGCAATGTAAACCCAGATCAAAAATGAAAGGTCTTGACTCCCACTGTTCTTATGTCAGATCGTGTTTGTCAAAACAGAAATTAGTGCTGAAACCTTGTTTGGAATAAAAATTAGGATGCGGTTTCTATGAAACACGATGAACTTGTTAACTGCCAAGGCCCAAGGGGCTCTGGTTGTTTACCTTCACCTCCTGGGGTACAGGGGGGAAAACACAAGATCCCTTCCCTGCTTCTGCTGGGCTGAAGATTTCAATTAAAATCAGTGCCCTGGTACAGCAGGCATCTGAAAAATTACCATCTCCAAGTGCTGCTTTTCATGTTCTTTTTGGTCCTTTTTCTCCATGACAGGGCTTGGAGAGCAGCCTGAACTCCTGACATTTATCCCAAATGTGTGTGAGAAGTCTGGGAGCTGCCTGGGAGCGCGTCAGCACACGGCTCCTGCCTGGTGGCAAACTGTCCAATTCTGGGAGAAATCCACACACAGACGTTTCACACAGCCCAGGATTATCTTGGCAACCAAGTAAACTGTGAAAATCACTGCAGCTCCTGGAAAAATCTGCCCTGCAGCCAAGATTTGCCAGTCCCTGTGCAGAGCGCTCCAGGCCAGGCACAAGCAGAGGCTGGGAGCCTGAGCTGGGATCTGGGCTCAGGCCAGAGCTCCCTGTCTGGCCTTCAGCTTCTCCTGCCAGCCAAAAAAGCAGGAGGAATTCTCCTCAAAGCATGAAAAGAAAAAGGGTTTAAAGCAAGAGAAGCAAGAATTAATTTATCCACTACATCCAACCTGTTGTCTCTGCTCTTCCCAAGCACTTTGCAGCAGCCATCCATCCATCCCTCCATCCATCCCTCCATCCATCCCTCCATCTCCCCTCAGGAATGGTGCAGGAACATTCCCCACCTGTGATTTCCTAACATTTCCTCCAGCACTCATCCCAGGGATGGGCACTGGAGATGAACTCCAGCTCCAGTGGAAAATCACTCTGCCCCCACTGCAAGGATCAGATGTCAGGGCTGGAACCACTGCTCCAGCTGACAGAGATTAAACAGAAAATCCAAACGGAACTGGGAAATGGGTTTGCTTTGCAGGGAGAAAGAAAAGTGCTCAGTTAAATCCACAATCAGCTCATTACAGTCCTTCAGCTGCCTGTGAGTGGTACCTACTGCAGATGAAGGCACAAACACCAGACCTGAGCTCCAGCCCTGCCAGTGCCTTATTTATTGAGTTTTTTGTCTGGGAACCTGATAGCTGTAACACAGAGTAACTACATTCCCTTTATTTAAGGGAAACTAAACAAATTACATCTGAGCAACAAGGTAGCAGAAGCCAGAGATAGAGGGGACAAAGAATCAGTTCAAGAATTAGAAGAGATCTATTTCTTTTTGTATCAGCACATTCTCTTGCAGAGTTAGGGAAAAAAAGTCCATTAGCTTTTGAGCAACCTCATTTTTCTCTGCTTTCCAAATAAACCACTGCACCTACACTTCAGGGACCTCATCAAAAACCACTCCATGGCCAAGGTTATTTTCCCATCTTGCTCTCATTAATCTTCCTCACTCTCCTCTGCAGGTATTGGTCAAAGGGTCACACCTGAGTGCTCTCCATGCCCTGATGGGCAGCAAAGGCCACCAGGCAGGGTCACAGGCAGCTCTGTCCCTGTCCCCATCCCTGTCCCTCAGTGGGAGCTGCCATCCATGGGGGTTTCAGGATGACACCCTGTGCCCCACCTCACAGCCCAACAAACCAGCCCCCATCAGCCCAAAACACCAATTTCCCCCCAAACCAGCCCAAAACACAATTTCAGTCCTTGTTCTGTCCCTTCCCCTTCCCCACCCTGGCAGATTCAGCATTCCCAGGTTGCTGGCCCTGCTGTGCAGTTACCAACTCCTCAGCTAGCAATCCTGGCCCTGGAGATGTGGATTCCCACACAGCTCCAGAGGAAACAGGGATCCACTGGAATCCCGTGCATTTATGAGCCACAAGACATCACTCACACCATGCCACCCTGTGAGCTTCACACCAAACCAGCTCCAGCCCCCATCCTGTGCATGCAGGGTGCTAAAGTCACATTTCCCCAGCTAAGGAAGGGTCAGGGGCTGATCATTGCCTGAAGAGATGCTCAGGAGCAGCAGAACAATCAATCCTGAATGAGGCTGGGAGAGATCAGAGCTCCTATCCTGTTCATGCAGGGTGCTAAAGTCACATTTCCCCCAGCCAAGGGAAGGTCAGGGGCTGATCACTGCCTGAAGAGATGCTCAGGAACAGCAGAACAATCAATCCTGCACCAGGTTTGGAGGGAGCAGCCCTCATCCTTTGCTTTCAGGGTGCTAAAGTCACATTTCCCCAGCTAAGGAAGGGTCAGAGGCCTGAGAAGATGCTCAGGAGCAGCAGAACAATCAATCCTGAATGAGGCTGGGAGGGAGCAGAGCCCCTATGCTGTGCATGCAGGGTGTTAAAGTCACATTTCCCCAGCCAAGGAAGTATCAGGGGCTGATCACTGCCTGAAGAGATGCTCAGGAACAGCAGAACAATCCATCCTGAATGAGGCTGGGAGGGAGCAGAGCCCCTATCCTGTGCATGCAGGGTGCTAAAGTCACATTTCCCCAGCTAAGGAAGGGTCAGGGGCTGATCACTGCCTGAAGAGATGCTCAGGAACAGCAGAACAATCAATCCTGAATGAGGCTGGGAGGGAGCAGAGCCCCCCAGGAGCAGCAGAACAATCCATCCTGCACCAGGTTTGGAGGCAGCAGAGCCCCAAAGCTCCATTGCCAGCCCAGGCTGAGCCTCTCACCCACAGCACTGGAACTTTGCAGGCTGGCATGAGGGAGGAAATCACCCAAACGTGTGGCTCACACACAGCTCAGCCTGCTCTTTGCTGTCAGCAGGAGAGCTCTCCCAGCTCCTGGGGAGTGCTAATGAGTGCCAGCTCCACCTGCAGCACGGAGCAGCCTCGGCATATGGGCTGCACAGGTAAAGCTGGCAGCAGACTGGCAGCTTCAAGTGCTGCCTTTTAGGCTGCTATGATCAAATTTAATAGGGAGCGTGTTCCAGCTGGGGAAGAAATGGCTTTTTTGGATTACAAACCACTCATGTTTTTCAAATATCAATTTCCCCTGGAGAATTAAGGCTATCATTCAGGCTGGAGCAGCAGTGGCAGCTCTGCCCTGATCCAGGGATGGGTGGGAGACACAAAAGAGAGCTTGGGCTCGTTTAGGGATGTGAGAGGCTGGGGGAACAGGTTAACAATGCCCTTATTAAGCACTGGGAAAAGGAGAAGAAAGGTGCTCAGCACTCAAATGAGTCACTTGTCACAGCACCAGCCCCTCAGATAAGTTACTTCCTTCAGAGGGACGGCAGAGCAGACATGTGATAAGCACCTATTGCCAACTGATTCTTAAACATTTAATACTTGGCAGCACTCCCCAGTTTAATCCTCTTTCCCCCAGTTCCTCCAACCATCTTTCAACGTTTAGTGATGCTCCAACAAGCAGCTCTGCTTCATCCCTGCACGGCTCCAGCACCTCCTGGAGCTCGAATCAAACCGCTCCTGCTGCACAGAGCCAGGCAGGAGGGGAGGCTGGCAGCACAATCCCTGCGACGGCACAGACTCTGCAAACCCGCTCTCCACGTGCCTCCCATCTGTCTCCCGTGACACACAGAGCAGCTCTGCGGGCCAGGGAGGGCTGGGCAGGAAACTGGAAGTGATAATCGTTGAAATGCTCCTCTGGGAAGGAAGGAAGGAAGGAGCTCCCCTCCTGCTCAGTGGGGCTCAGATGCTGGCCAGCAGAGCAATCACTCCTGACAGAGACGGGCCATTTGACAAGGCAGGAGCACGGCTGGGAGGGGCGGTTCAGGGAGGTTAAGCACAACACAGCAGCTGGGGCAAGGCACTGCTGGTGCCTCCCTGTTCTGGGCGTTTGGAATTAATTTTGGAGCGGTTAAAGGTAATCTGATTATATTCAATTTATTGCTCCTCCACAGCCCTCCTGGAGGACCTGCAGCATTTAATGTGAGGGGTCCCAACAGGCCCATTAAAGCAAACACACTCGTCCTACCTGCAACTATTATCCTGCTCTGCCAGAGCCACAGGTAGCAGTTAATGAGCAGAGCTGCTAATTCACCTCACAACTCAAAGGGGAGATGCTTCATTACAACAATCAGGAGAAGGTGCCCTTCTGCCTCTCCAACACACTTCCCCAAAGTGGCAGATGTGTTATGACAGCACAGCCTGGAGCTCCTGACAGTGATTTTCCCTCAGATCTGATCTGGATGGGCTCTGCACAACAGGCACCACGTTGGAGCTGTAAAACCACTCATCCCTTTTGTGGTTTTATCCACAGCCCAGCCCAGCCAACATCTCCTCCCAGAAATTACCTGGCCCTTAACACCAGCCCAGGTGGGAGAGAATTCAGAGATGAAGAAGCCAAAGCACCCTTTGCCTCAAAACGAATAAACAGATTAATTGTGCTGTTCATTATGGGGCCTGGCCATGCTGAGAACCCATGGGCTGAGCTTGGAACCCTCATAACCACCCATGGAAGGATCTGAGCACATTTTCTTTGAGAATGCAGTGGGCCAGGAGAATGCAAATGCTCCATTACCACCAGCACAAACACATTAAGGCACAGAACTCCATCACTTGGGACCATCTGTCCCCGCTCTTCCCTCATTGTTAAAGCCACACCAACAAGACCCCAGCTGAAAGCCTCCAAATGCTCTCCAGCATGCTGCTTGACAGGATTAGATATCAAAATAACCCCAGCAAACTGGGGAAACAGTCAGGGATGCAGCTCAGTGAGGCTGCACAGTGCGTCCTGCCCCGGGGAAGCACAACGAGCTGTGAAGCAGAAGGGAGGAATGGTGAGGCAGCACTCAGGAAAGCATTGCCAGGCTGCAGCCCAGGAAATGCAGCTCACACCAGCCACTTCCAGCTCAAACCAATGATTTCCAGCTCACACCAGCCACTTCCAGCTCACATCAACCATTTCCAGCTCAAATTGAGGATTTCCAGCTCAAACCAACCAATTCCAGCTCAAATTGAGGATTTCCAGCTCAAACCAACCAATTCCAGCTCAAAGCAATGATTTCCAGCTCAGACCAGCCATTTCCAGCCCAAGTCAAGGATTTCCAGGTCAAAGCAATGATTTCCAGCTCAGACCAACCATTTCCAGCTCAAATTGAGGATTTCCAGCTCAGACCAACCATTTACAGCTCAAATTGAGGAATTCCTGCTCAAACCAACCATTTCCAGCTCAAATCAGGGATTTCCAGCTGAAAACAAGGATTTCCAGCTCAAAACAACGATTTCCAGCTCAGACCAATGATTTCCGCTCAAATCACCAATTTCCAGCTCAGACCAATGATTTCCAGCTCAAATCACCAATTTCCAGCTCACACCAACCATTTCCAGCTCAAATCACCAATTTCCACCTCAAACCAAGATGCTGGAATGCTGGAAAAAGGAGCAAAGCCCACCCCAGGAAGAGCAGTAATGCCTCACACAAGAAAGGGCACAGATTCCCCTTTCCAGCAGCATTTGGAGACTGCAGAGGGCAATCCCAGCAGGAGGAATGTGACCTGCAATTAGAGCTGGGCAGGCCTGAGGCTGCTCGGCCTCCGGAGGAAACTGGAGATGCTGCAAAGCAGGAGAGGGTAAAAGCACTCAGCAATGCCCAGGGGGAGGCCAAGGAGCCACGGCTGAGCTCTGCACAAAGAGGGGTCAGCCACCAGGACCAGCTCTAAGCACTGAGGCAGAACTGTCCCTGCCAGGACCTTCCAGCTTTTAGGGAAGCACTGAAAGACCCCAGACTGCTGATTCTGAATTTTGCTGCTCTCTGTGATAAGTGGGAGCTGCAGGTCTCCAAAAAGATGCCCTGGAGAGGCAGCAGTGGTGCTGAGGGAAGGAAAAGCTCCATGAAACGTTCCCTGCTGGCTCCATCCCCTGCAAACCTTCCCCAGAGCTCCCTTGGTGACAGAGAACATCACAGCTACAATTTGGGATGTACACACAAAAGTCAGGAAATTAAAAATGCTGGTTCCCACAGCAACCAGGAGGGAGCCTGCCAAGAGAGAAGGAATGTTCTAGCCCAGGCAAAAGGTGTCAATTTTAATGGCTGGAGGTGACTTCAACTTGCAGCTGCCTGAAGGAGAAGTCCATGAACGCTCTGCTCTCCTGCACAGGCAGACCTTGATGCTCAGGATTTGTTCTGGATTCCCTCTCCTCCTGGCAGACACAGCACAGGCTGGAGCTTGGAAATGGAGATGGAGCAGAGCTGCAAACCCAGCCCTGGACGCTGGGATCCCCACTTCAGAACTCAGGGTTTGTGTTTTCCCACCCCAGAGCAATCCTGGTTCACAGGAAAGCACTGTGCAGAGAAACAGGAATAAATTTGGTGCTCTTAACCCTGTGTTTGTACCAGAGAGGTAAATTCCAGGTTTGTTGAAATTAGTAGGAAACAACCTCTGCCTTTAGAACTTTCTCTTGAAACGCTTTCATTTTCCTGCACTGAACTTTTCCTTCCCTTTTTTCCTTCCCTTTTGGAGCTGCATATAAAGTGTGCTAGGGTGCAGAAGTGGTGTTGGGAATAAAACATCACAAGGAAGAGGAACAATTTTAGTCAGTCAAAAAAAAAAAAAATCCTCACTGTGTTTCACACTGATGCCTCAAGCAAAGGCTGAGGGATTTCCTTGAACCTCCAAAAAAATCCTCTCCAGAGACAGACACAATCCTGGCAGGCTAAAAGGAAGCACTCTGTGAAAGCATAAAGGTCTTGGAGTGACAAATGCCTGCCACAGCATTCTGAGCACACAGAGCCAGCCCGAGCAGGGACAAATCTGAGAGCTCATGTCCTGAGGGAGGGAGTTAAACCCACTGATTGAGAGAGATAAGGGACTCCTCTCCCCCAAAAAGGCAGCAGAGATGCAAAAAACAATATCAGAAACAAGCACCTGGAGAAATTACAGAGCAAGAAATTCAGTAGCAGGACCCATTTGATATATGATCTCCTGGAGGTGAATGGAAAAATGTCAAAATCTAACACTAATCCAGATGAATATCCAATGAGATACATAATGAGGGTGGAAAGAAACCTCAGCAGCAGCACAAAATGATGTGATAAAGCAGTTAAGTTCTAAATGTGAAATCCAACACAGCAAAGCCAGTTTGGAACCTGCTTAATCTCTTCAGAAGTTTCAGCAGCAGAAACCAAGTGAATTAAAACCAAAGTAAGTGGGGCTTTTTGCTGTACAGTTTCCATCTCCTCTGAATAAACAAGGGAAAGCTAAAACACAGAGGGATAAAGGTAAGAAACCCTCGAGTCTCAAGATATTTCCAACATTAAAAGGCATAGCTAAAAGTGTATTTTTAAAATATTCTTAACCTGGATTTGATGGAGCTCCTGGTAGTGCAGGGGGGGCTGTGGCTGCAAACTCCTCCTGGAACAGAGCTGGAGCCAGAGAGGGTCAGGCTGTGCTCCCAGGGAACAGGGACTGGACAAGAAACGGCCTCAAGCTGTGCCAGGGGAGGTTCAGGTTGGACAGAGGGAAAATTTCTTCCCTGACTGGGTTATCAAGCACTGGAACTCCTGGGGTCACAGCCCTGGAAGTGCTCAGGAACGTCGGGATGTGGGTTGGTGGTGAGCACAGGGCTGGTGCTGGGCCAGTGCTTGGATTTAAAGGTTTTCCAACCTTAATTCTGTGATTCTGGCAAGAACCTCATTGAGAACCTGACTGCAAGCAGTGGCCAGAGACAGCTGGCCCTGAGCATCCCAAAATCCACCTTCAGCCCAGGCAGGGCAGTCCCAGGTGGGGCATCTACCTCCCTAAGGAATCCCAGACTGGTTTGGGTGGGAAGGGTCCTCAAAGCCCATGGATCCCATCCCAAACCATGGATCCCATCCCAAACCATGGATCCCAACCCAAACCAT
>JAWWEX010000094.1:6063838-6086556 GCA_035583215.1 Arremon brunneinucha | reverse complement strand
TGACATCACATAACATCGATCCGATCCCATCCCAAACCATGGATCCCATCCCATCCCATGGATCCCACCCCATCCCATCCCATCATATGGATCCCATCCCATCCCCTGGATCCCACCCCATCCTATCCCATGGATCCCATCCCATCCCACCCCAGGCTCCCAGTGGTTCCCAGCTCCCTGGAGCGGGTGCTGGATGTTTGCTCAAACCAGCTGCAAGTGCCAAGCCTCCAACTCAGCTTTTGCTGTGGAGCTGCCACCAAAGGCTCCTAATCCAGAGCTGGATCTGTGAGCAGTCCAACTCCACCCACCCTCAGCTGGCTGCCTTTTAATCACACGCTCAATATCTCTCAAGATTAGACAATTATTTCCGCATAATTAGTGTCCAGAATGAGGCACAGGCAACATCCATAATGGGGTGCTTAAAGAAAATATTAAAAGGAAAGAAGGGAAAAAATCTTAAAGACGAGCTCGCTGTGTTTTAAAATACACCCAGAGCCTGAAAAAAGGATTAAAAAATAGCTCCAGCCTGATTGTTCCCTGCGCGCTGCGCCACGGGGCTGCTCACGTGTGGCTTCCTCCTCATCTCTGCCTGCTCCTCTCTCACAGCCCACAGAGGCCCCACAGAACCCTCCCCACTCCCAGCTCTGCTCAATTCTCTCCCTTTTCCTGCTGCTCTAATGGCTGTTTTTCTGCTCCTTGTTTTGTTTCCCCCTGCCCCGTTGTGCTGCGCCAAGCGCTCCTGACAAATCCCACGGCACGCTCCGCTCCTCCCAGGCCTCGCTAGGCTCCAGCCCCAGCCTGGGGTCAGTGGGAAGTTCAGGAAGCTGCTGAGGAAGCTGGGCTGATGGACGGGCTGGGGGAGATGAGCTGGAGCTCGCCCAGTTTGCTGCTAGGGCAGGTTGGGTGCCCAGAGTGCCCAGATCCCTCAGCCTCCCCACCCCTTCTCCTCCTGACTCCATTTCCCTGCTAAAATGCAAACCTAAGACGAGCCCACTATGTTCAAATGACATTTTCTCAACAGTCACTGCCCTGCCCGGCCCCAGAGCCAGGGTTTGATGCCAAGGTGGCCTCATTTGGAGGCCACTCTTGAGACGTAGGGGATTTTTTTCTGGTTCAACTTTTTAAATGAGTGTTTCAAGCTGAGAAGTCAGCTGAGCCACTGTAATCAGATTAAATCCCTGTTTAGGGGGGTTTAGAGTCCAGCAGAGCCCTGAAGTTTGAGCCACAACTGCCAGCAGGACCCAAGGTGAGAGTGGAGTGGGAACAGATCTCCTGAAGCATTAATTAGCTTGGGAGTGATCTCAAAACAGGGGAAAAAAACCCAAAACAGGGATTAATGTCAGCTCCAACACGCAGCCAGACTCCAGTGAGTTTGGGATTTGGAGCACATCCTGATTCCCTGCTTCCTGCTGCCAGGAAATAAGTTTGTTGCTGCAGATTTCGCTGACATCAAAAGCCAAAGTCAACTCAAAATGCCCTCCTGAAAATTATTCATCTGGGGAACATTACACATGAAAAAGACAAAAAAGATGATGATGCCAGGGAGCAACAGAGTTCCAGCACCATCTTCATTACAAGGTATTTTTCTCTTTAAAGAGCCCATGGAGCCAAGCATCCAATGTCATGTGCAATAGGCAGCAGGCATAATTCAGCATAGAAATTAAGAGAACCATTATTATTATTATTATTTTAATCACATAAAAGGACTCTCCAGGGTTTTGCAATTTCGTGATCACAGGGAAAGAGACCCAGAGACAGAAGAGAAAAGGTGCAGTAAGTGATTGAACAATTGGAGGTTCCCATTTCTCTTCTGGTAGCTGGGATATTGCTGAATTAATATTTTCATTCAATTATCTCTGTTCTATTTCCCAGACCAGCTCCTGTTGCTTGTGACTGAGCTGGGTGTGTTTGCTGCCTGCTCAATCCTGGAGGAGGAAGCAACTCTGGGAAATGTTTGGCTCAGCCGGCCAGACTGGGGGCACGGGGAGATTTTGGGGTCCAGCACCTGAGCAGCTGCTGTTAAAAGCTGCTGTCACAGGATCCTGGGGGTGTTAAATCCATTGGGGATTCCTGGAATTTCCAGTGGATTCATGGAATCTCCATTCAGATCTGATGGCAGGGCAGAGACAAAGTCTGGTGGGATTTACCAGGCAGAACAACCTGAAGGTTCTGGACCTCAGCTGGGTCCTTTCCAGAGGCCTCTCTGGATATATTCCTGTAGTCACTGCTTTTCTTCTCCCTTTTTTCATCCTCTGAGCCAAACCAGCCCCATTTCCAGGCAGCTGAGGCCAGTGACCTCCCGTCCTCAAAGCAAACAGCTCGGCCAGAGTCTGAGCCCAGCACACAAACACAGCCACGGATTTTCCAGGAATTCCTCCAGCCTGGGCCCTGTCACCAGGCAATCCAACACAGGATGGCCCTGCTGCAGGCTGAGGTGCAAACACCTGCAGAAATTCACTCCAGCTGCTGGCAGAGCTGTGCCACCCCTCCTGCTGGCCTGGCAGTGCCCTGGCTGTGACAGCTGGCACTTGGACAGCCTCCCTGTGCTGCAGAAATTCAGCATATGCTGAGAGCAGCAATGGCTGCAACGAGGCTATTCATGATCTCAAGGCATGATATCGAGTGGGGAAAGAGGGAAAAAAGGGGAGAAACCTGGTTAGAGTTTGCTATTTTTAAACTAAAATTAATAAACCAACGTGCATTTAGGTGGTGAGGAACGCCTAACAGCACAGCAGGGTTCCATATTTACTTGCTGTCACTGATTTCAGAGCAAATTGGCTCAGGGTATAAGTCAAAGAAAGATCCTTCTGCTGCCAGCACTGCACACTTCAAGAGATATCTGAAAATCAGGCTTCTCACCTTATCATTGTTAAAAGACTGTGCAATCAAAATGTAACTGACAATTCAGCTGATGCACGAGCACAACGAGATGCCAGCTCACTCTCCCGTAGCTGCAGAAGCTCTGTAAAGCTATCAGGATTTTAAAAACATTTTGTCAGAAAAATAAGTGGCTCTGACAGAGCTGGGGAGTGGGCAGAATAATAATCCAGAGCTCTGGAGCTCAGGGTGACAGGTGCATTTCAGGGGCTGTGCCCTCTCCAGCAGCCCCAGGGAGGAACCTCTGCAAACAGCACTGAATTTAATCCCTACAGCACCCAAGGCAGCAGGGCTGAGGTGTTGAGAAGGGTTAAAACAACTGCATCAGCACTGGGAGCAGAATTGGTACCTGCAGATCTCCAGCCTCGCCCTCAGCCTCAAGCTCAGCTGTGCCATTTTGCTTAAATGTTCCTAAACCACCTTGTTTGGGGTCTGGTTTGAGCAGTGCCTGGCATTCTGCAGACAACCCTGAACCTAAAATTAATTAATAATAATTATAACAAAAATATAAATAATAAATATAACAATACAATAATTAATAATTAGCCCCCCAAGCTGTGCAGCCTTTAGGAGCCACTGGAACCTCGTGATGTGGGGTTTGCTCCATCAGAAATCATCCCTCACCCTCTGTGGGGCACTGTGCCCACTCCCATGGCACCAATTCCAGGGAAATCATCTCACACCTAAAGCCCAAACCGTGTTTACCCCACTGGAGGGCATGGGCTGGGCTGCTCAGCGTGGCACTTCTTATCACAAGCGTGGCTGATGAATAATTAATGCTGATGAAAGGAGCACAGCTTGTGGGTTTAAGGAAAGGGCTCTCGAGCTGCAGTGATTGTAAATGACAGCAATCACAGGAGTTCTGTGCAAATAAACTCTGGCCAGAAACGTGGGAGGATGAGAGAAACAGGAGCTGGAGAACACCAAGCACCAGCAGGAACGTGAGACCAGATCACAGTGCAGGAGAGGGGGAATGCTGAAAAAACACCTGGGAAATGGCAAAGTTGGATTTCTGGAGAGATTAATGGGGCTGGGGATCCAAGTTTTCCTACCTGGGCAGGAAAATGGGGAGGGATGCTCTGTCCTGGCTGCCAGGAGGAGCAGGGCACTCTGCAGGAGCAGAATTCAGAGTTCATTTTTATTCCTACTTGGACTTAGAGGCAATATTTGATCCAGAGCAGCTCCCCCCAGGCTGAGGCTGCCAAGCTGGAGGCTCCAAGTGAGCAGCAGCACATCCACAACAGCAAAATCACCCTTCAGGAACTTGATTGCTTCCCATGCACGCAAACACACTCCAAAATAGCCCCAAAAAGGTTCCTCCCCTCCCACATGGAAGCAGCTGCAGAGAAATCTCAGCTTAATATTGACATTTCCAGCCTGGAGAGCACCCAGTTTGCCTCCTCTCCAGCTGGAGCTTGGGATAAAAAGCCACTTGGTGTGACAGGAGGGGGAATGGGCAGCAGTGCAGGGCCACAGGGCCCTGTCCTGGTTCCTCACAGGGACAGAGGGCTGCACCAAGGGACTGCCTGATGCTCCCTCCTTCAGAGGCACAGCCAGGAGGGGGGAAAAGCTTATTAAAAGGCTGAAATGTACCATGGAGCTGCTTTTCTGCAATTGTCTGCAAATCCTCGTGCTCCAAAGCATTTTTCTTGAGAGTGCTCACAGGCACACTGCAAACAAGCATAAGCACCGTCAATTGTTTTAGCATGATAAATGCATTTTAAAGCTTTCAATATTTTTGTCTGTTTACTGGCACACTCCTTGAGGAATTTTGACAAGCTTGCCAGAGTGGAAGAGCTGCAAAATGCTTCAGCTTGCTCTGAACTCCATGCAGAGTCTCCAGTAAGGAACCTGGCTGGGGGCTGAAAGAGCAAAACAAGGCCAAACCCACCCAAACCAGAGCTCCTGGCACACAGGGGCTGGCCAGGGGCAGGGGCTGCTCACACCCAGCCTGTGGCAATCCCAGACCTCCTTCTCTGAGCCCCCACAAGGGTTAATGGGGTTCCTTGCAGCCCAGCCAGCTGTGAGCCAGATGTGCCTCCCCACCCCACAGCAAAGAACTCGTCCCTAATGCCCCATCTAAGCCTCTGTCCCTTTGAAGCCACTCCTGTCACTCCACACCCTCATAAATGGTCTCTCCATCTTTCTTGTCCTCCCTTCAGGTCCTGGAAGGCCACAATCAGTCACCCCAAACATTCTCTGATGGTGTCAGAGACACCTGATGCCATTTCCACCTTCACATTCCCCTTCCCCACACCTCAGCCCCCAAAGCTGAGCAGGATGAGGCTTGGGCTCTGCACAAAGCAGATCCCCACAGGCTGAAAGCTCCCCCCAGGTCCTGGAGCTGATGTGGAGAAGGACCTGGGCACCTACAGAGTGCAGAACAGGATGGGAGTGTTCTCCAAACACTCAGTGCCACCCTCTGCAATCAGCTCATGGGTATCCTGCCCACAGAGGAACTCCAGGAGAGAATCTCTGCACACACATCCCTGGACAGGAGCCCAGAGCCCTCTGCACAGCAGGAATTCCCCAGGGATGGGAAGGGATCCCCATGGCACAGGCTCAGGGAGCCAAACAGAGAAATGCTCCCAGTGCAGAGCAGCAAAAATACAGTTTATATCCCCAAAAGCCAACAAATGCCCCAAAGCCACAACAAGTATCCCACCAGAATGAGCAGGGGAATAGCACTCAAAGTGGCTCACATAAAAAAAGATAATCTGCTAAAGAGTAAAATTATACAAGCCAGTTAGCACAGAGTATAAAGAGCTTTTAATATTGATTCACTCAATATTTCATGGAATTCACATCTTGCTCAACAGTGAAGAAACGAGAGAGAGAAAATGCTCAATTTGGTCAGGTCCTGAAGCCTACAAGCCCAGACAAATAGCAGCATTGTCAGCTCTGGGCTGGCTTCATGTTTTAATAAAGACACTTTCGTTTTAGCACTGCATTTGGTGCTGGCTGTGCACAGAGAGGAGCCCCGGGCTGGGACTGGGAGCTGCCTGCAGGGATGAGGTCCCAGCCCTGGACAGGCACAGCACAGGGATTCAAAGCTTTGCATTTCACCAACAATGAGAGGGATGGGGTCAAAGCTGTGACAGGCACCTCCCTGCCCTGCACATGACTTCCAAAGCTCAGGGAAAGTGGAACTGCAGCAGCTGAGCCCCACTCACCGAACATGTTCCCGATGTGGCCGTTCTTGGTCAGCGGGCGCAGCTCGTTCTTCCCCAGGGCGTACTGCTTGTAGTTATCCCAGGCA
This sequence comes from Arremon brunneinucha, assembly GCA_035583215.1. Lineage (NCBI taxonomy): Eukaryota > Metazoa > Chordata > Aves > Passeriformes > Passerellidae > Arremon > Arremon brunneinucha. Next base: position 6,080,420 of record JAWWEX010000094.1, on the reverse strand, counting down.
AACTTCATCATCTGCGAGGGTAGAGGCAGTGAAAACAGTCAGCACAGTGAGGATTTCCACTCCTGAGCTCTGGGAACCCACGGCAGTTTCCCACTCACTGCTGAACCCATGGCCTGTTAATGATAAAATCTTAATTCCCTCTGAACACCAGGAGTGGGGCTGCACCCAGAGGCTGGGAAGTCTCCAGCTCATCATTGCTGGGGAAGAACCTGGCACATCTCCCACCAAAACCCCACGTTTCACCCTGGCCCTGCAAACCACGTGGGATTTGTAAAAAGCTGTCTCCATCTCTGAATTTCCAGAGAGTATTTCAGAATGCTTGTTAAATACAGCAGTATTTCAGAATGTTAAAGTGGGCTAAGAATGTAAGGCCAAAGCTGATCTGTGCCTAAGTACAGGCAGGAACTGATCTTAGGGACTGCACAGAGGTTTTCACTCTATTAATTGACATAATTAATATACATTCACAAAGACCAAATCCATGACATTCTGTTATCTTCTCTCAGAACTCCACAGTGCCTTCTTCAGACAGCTCTGCACAGGGGCTGGGTGATTTCTGAGCAACCCCTTCCAACTCAAACAATTCCTTTTGGGATGTTTGAGCTGTCCTGCCTGGGCCCAGCACCCTGACCTTCCCCTGAGGGCTGCAGGGCAGTGCTTGTGCAAGTTCCAACACACACACACACACACACACACATCCCAGAGCAGCTTTGTCTGTCCTCCTGCCCCTCTGGGAGGGCAAATTAAACATGCAAGTGTCCTTTCTTCACCTGGGAGAGACTGGGGCTTGTCAGCTTCCCAGGAGTGCCTTAAATCAAGCTGCCTTTTCTAACCCCAGCCTGGCTCTGAGCAGCTCCGGCCCCAGCACTGCACTGACCTGAACATCCTTTGATTCAATCCCTGGCAAAAAAAGATAACAAAGGGGAAGAAGGGGCTTCAGAGAACCAGCCATGTTCTCCAACAAAGATAAGAGAAGTCTGAAACGCTTCCCTCAGAGCAGGCTTTTGAGGGAAAATGGCAGTTTAAACAAAATCCTTCCTGCACAGAGCGCTCCTGTCCCGTGTCTGCAGCAGGGCTGGCTGCTCTGTTTCAGGATCAGAATCACAGGTTCCCTTGGTCTGAAATTCCTCCTGTCATCTCAGCTCTTACTCTCCCCTCCAGCTGTGTGTTTCACAAACCTACCATCACAAGCCCCTGGCAGAATCCTCTTTAATTAGCACAAAGCCACATCCCCAGATTCCCCCTCCTTTTTAAACACCAAGCTTCCAAAATAAAGTTTCCTGGAGCTGCTCAGATGGAGGAGGATAAACATTTGCTGAACTGATTGTTAACACTCGGGCTCCAACACCACCAGGAGATGGAATGCTGGACAAACAAATAAAGGCAATTTGGGGTTTAAAAACTCAGTGTGGGATGAATTAGTCAGTGGAGAACTAAATAATGACCCAGGGAGGGGGGAGAAACCCTCCACAAAATGCACTCAGACATGTCCCAGGCGTATGACTTGGGATGCTTGCTTTATTTTTGCCAAATCGATTTTTGTTTTGTTGGTGGCAGCAGGTTCTAAACGGGAAGCTCTCATTCTCCATGAACACCCCAGGGTGAATCTGTGAGGAGCTCTGGCCTCTCCCTGGGCAATGCAGAGCAATTCTGTGTGTCAGAGCTTGCTCCTGGAGCTGGCAGCAGGGAGGATGGTGTTTGTCCAGGCAGCATTCCCACAGCCAGCAGCACCACAAGGAACCAGCCAGGCCCCTCCTGGGCTCCTCGATCAGGGTGAGGATGGGGACCCACCCTCCTGGCACACAGGGAGCCTGGACATGCACAGGATGTGGAAATATTCTGTTTTGTTCCCTAAAACTCCTAACGCTGTAACCCTGAGTCAGCCTCATTTTAAGCTGAGTGTGAAATTTTAAGTTATTTCCTTCCCTCAACTTCTTTAACCCCTCGAGTGCAGAAGGACCAGGGCACAGCTCCCTGGGGGTGCCTGCAGACACCCCCATCCCAGGGAGGGCATGGAAACCACCCAGGCCTCCCTTCAGCCTCCATCAGCCACATCTACAGGGAAAATCTCATTTTCTATCTCCTCATCAGGGAGGGACAGCCTGAGGCTCCCCAAAAAGCCCCACGTCCCCCAGGATGGAGCCAACACGTGCACCCCTCACCTGCCTCCACAGCCATTTCAGCTGCCTGTGCCACACTGCTGAGAGAAATTCCCCAGCACAGATTCCTGCCCAAACTCTGCCTCTGTTCAGAGGCTGATGCTCAGGGATGGCAGTGCTGCCTCTGGGTGAAGCACACGGTGCTGGCTGCCTTGGAGCCCTGCAGATTTGGGAGGCAGGATGCAGAACGTGGCAGCTTCTCATCTCCCAGCACCCCAGAGCCTGCCTCTCTCCACTGAGGGCTCCAAAAAGCAGCAACTGGAAAAGGTGAAGAGCCAAAACAGCATCTGCACCACTCTGCCTGTTCTGGCTGCCTGCAGCTGCCTCTCCAGCCCAAATTTAGCTTCCAAAGCACTGGGGGGATGCAGCAAGGTCCTGAAAGTGGGGCTCCACATTCACAGAGATTCCAAATTCCAGGCTGGAAGGGAAGGGATGGATGCAGGAGGGAGGGGAATGTGTGTGGTGAGGTGTTCCAGGCTCATTTCTGATGAGCCACGAGGATTAGAAGTGAATATTTTATGAATTCTGGTCCTGACACGTTACAATACATCAGTGTTAACACTGTGCCATTTTGCATTTGAAAAATGGCACTGGAACCACAAAAATTATGGAAATAGATCCATAATTTCAGATTTTGTTCTCACCACTGAGCCATCTGCCACCTAACAGACAATTATCTATTTGGGCCTGGTATTCTAAGCACTCTGGGTCTCAGTTGATTTATAGCAGAGACTTCCAAATTTATAAGTTAATTTGTCAGATTGCTCTTTCTTTCCTTTCACCTGTAAGTCACTTGTTACTTTGGAGTTTCAGCTGCCCAGCCAGACAAGCCTGTATTAAAATCAATTAGAAATGACAAAACTGACCTCTGAAAATCTGCACTATCATTTTCACCCCTTAGATCCCCATCTTTTCCTGTGCTTTGCTCCCTCCAAACCCAAAAGGGGCCTGGCTTTCAAGCCCACCTGTGTTTCACAGAGGCAGCAGCAGAACAAAAAGCATTTAGGGATGCTGTGATCCAGGCAATGAGGAAATGGGTCTCGGCATAAAAACTTGACCAAGAAAGTGTTTTCACTTTGAAGAGATGTGCAAATCTTTAGCACATTTAATATCTAAACCACTCCAAATCTCTGGGTTTATGGACTTGCAAAAAGCAGAGAGATGAGAGGGGAAGAAAAGAAGAAAAAGCTCCCCCCACCACCACTTGCCCTCCTTTTGTCAACAGGGAAGATTTCCAAAGGCAGAGCATTCCCAAACAGCTATTTGATTAGTTTTATCCATCTAGACTGGGATAATTAGTAAATGCTTAAAAGATGAAATCTAAATATACCAACAAATGAGCCCCTTTCAAGCACTTCCAAGGAACATTGCACAAAGCCATTATCTACACAAGATAACCACTTCCGTGCCTCTTCAGCCTCCTTCCTTCAACTTCCCTTCAAACACTCCCCTAGAAAATATCAAAGAAATTTCCAGTTTGGGTTAGGAAAAAAAGGAGGGCAGGGGGGTGAGTGTAATCTCAATATTTCTTTCTCCATTGTATTCCTAACCTGTTTTTTCCCCATCTCCCTTCCTTTTCCTGCAGCTGGAGCAGATTATTTGTGCTGACAGTTTCCAAAGCGGGACCAGTTCTTTCCCACCTTTAACCTCCTTGCCCTATGGTAACACTGTGCCACTGTGGGTCTTTAAGCTGCAATAATGACATTTATTTTCCCCTGCTGTATAAAACATAATTTGCCAGATGACAAGAAAGAAAGGAAAAGAAGAACTGTCAGTCTTGTAGGAAGAAGTCTGCCTGAACACATCGGAATAACTCATTTCTGTTTGGAATAATGGATGCATTTTTCCCTTATCAAACTTGCATAAACCTGTATAATTCAGGATCTGCTGAAAAGGTAATGAAACAGCATCATGTTTATTTTGTGTTGCTGCACATGGAGATATAAATACCCAGGCAAACAGCAGGGCAGAATGCTATAAAAAGGCTGGAATTCATTTGAAAACCTTTAATAGAAAGCTGAGCAACTTCTCAGGTTACTTCTCCGGGCCCATGTCCCCGGTAATGCTTTTATGTAACAGCAAAATGATAACAAAAAGGCTGTGTGCACACTCCAGAGCATGGAGATGTTCCATTTAGGCAGACACTGATAGCCAGAGCTGCCTCTGAAAGCCTGGGAGTGCAGAGCAGGAGGAGCTGCAGCCCCAGGGACGTTACCAAGCAACTCCCGCAGATGGACACCAACATTGATAATCCATCCTAAAGCAATTACACCTCATAATTAAAGATTACAGGAAATCCAATAGATCCCAACAGGAACTCCAGCAGTTTAAAGGCACCCTGGCTAACCTGCCTGTTTTCCAGTAGCCATGTTCTGTCCTGCTGGGATGGAGCACTCAGGAACTGCAGAGATTTACATTTAATGGGCCCTCAAACGTGGTAATCCAACATCCCCTCTCTCCTCCCACTTTAAATCAAACTCATCCCTTTAACTGATGGCCAAGGGGTAAAACCTGAGCCTGTCACTCCCAAGGAAAGCCAGGAGAGCACAAACCCAGCTCCAGCTCTTTCCTCTCCTATGGTGACTCTGACAAATCCTCTGGGCAGCTTCCACTGCTCCTCAGCTCCTCCAGATAAAACACACTCAGAGACTGGGCAGGGTGGAAATACCCACAGGGAACTGGACACAGAAACGCCCAGGGGGAACTGGACACAGCAATACACCCAGGGGGAACTGGACACTGAGCCTGAGCTCACTTGGTCCATCAGTTCTCCTTAAACACAAGATAAAGGCTCATTTTCCACACCCAAAGCAGCAGCCTGGGCGCAGAACTCCTCCTTCCTGGGGCTGCACTCTTCCTGGAGGATTCTCACCCAAAATTTCCATCCCTGTCAGCTCCTGCCTGCAAACACACCAGCTGAGAGCTCAGGAGGAGATGGCAGATAGAGGAATTGCTTGCTACAGGCAGCTTTACCTGGAAAAAAATGTAACAGAGCAATTCCAGCAACAGGTGAGTGGGGCTTTGCTTTGATTTCTTTCTGGCAAACTCCCTCCCAAAGCTGCATGGGTGGATTTTTCTGCCATCAGCTGCTACCACAGCTCACCCTCTCCTGCACAACAGCCAAAAACGTTGCTCAGAAAACTGATCTCCATCACTGGAACAATGGGGGAATTCTTTAGGAATTGAAGAAATCACCTTCAAGCGAGTCACAATATAAAAAAAAATAAGTTTGAAGCTGTTCTTGCTGTTCCCAAGCAGCCAGGTCAAGGTGAGCTCTCCAGCACAGACCTGCAGAGCCAAGCACTCCCTGCCCAGCACAATCAGGGAAAAGCAGGACAAGAAGCACTGGGAGGACAGAAAAAAGCACTGGGAGGACAGAAAAATGCCCAGCACAGAGCAGCCCAAGGTTGTCAGTGTTAGTGGCAAGGACAGAAATAGAACTCAAGAGTCAGTCCCTGCTAGGAAAGCTGAATGGGAGAAAACAGCTCAAACCACAATTAAACTACCACCTAATTAAATTCCTAATGCAACTAGATTTAACCGTGTCAAGAGGGGGAAAAAAATAAAACCCTTCTCAGGCTATCTGAGGCACTAAACCCCAGCTGGATCCAGCTGCATCTAAATCAGGAAACATGTCAGCAAGAGCAGTTGATTTTGCAGTTAGCTCTGTAATGAGATGCTGGCCTGGAAGAGGCTGACAATGGTTTTGAGAACAAATTTGCAAGTCTAGACCAAAGCACGGGGTGATTTAGTGGAGAGATCAGGGGAACTGCAGCCTCCTCTTCCTTTGCTTCCCAGAATCAAAGCCTGGGGAAAATTCTGATGGGAACAAAAGGAATTTGTGTTCCTGGCCACCCTGACACCTCAGTTTCATGTTCCCTGCGAGCCCCTAGGGCTGATCAGAGTCAGGATATTCCAGAGCACGGCCAGTCTGGCACAGCACAGCCTCACCAGCAATAAACACAATAAATACTCCCCGTGTCCTGGCTTGTCAGCACTCAGGCACTGCTGTCACTGGTGCAGGGAGATGGCAGCAGAGGCAATCCCTGAGCCCCAGGCTGCACCTGCCCAGGGGAGCTGACCCTGTTAAACCTGAGGGTCAAACACAGTTCCTGAGCTGCTGCAGGCACACGGGACAGCAGGAGGAGCACAAAGCCACCAGCACCCATTGGGTGACACTGCTCTTTGCATTTCTTCAACTCCATTTCACTCCAGGCTGGACAGTCTGGCTTTCCTTAGTGACTACTATTGCATTCCAGCACACTTTAAGGAAAGAAAAGTGGGGAAAAAATTACTTCCCTAGTAATGAATGATGCTCCTTCAAATGTCACCTCCGAGTCCCCTCCTGGGCTTTGAGCCTGCAGCACAAACCACACAGGGAATTCCCTGAGCTCTCAAGATTTTGGGCACTGTCTCATTCCTGCAGGCTGCCTCGAGGGCTCTTCCATTTCAGCTACTTCCCTTCAAGCATGTACAGCACAGGGCTTTGTAAATCCCTAATTACACACAGACTACAAATTCTCCTTGAAAGTGCCCAGCATTCCAGGTGAGCACCAGCAAGAGCTGAGCAGGCAGGATCCATCAGCTCCTGCCCAGGATCCCCCCACGCTGCATGGGAAGGTGGATGGAAACACAAACACAGGATTGTTTTTACAGACCTGCATTATGGCAAGGGAAGCTTTTTTCCCTTTTCCCTACAGATACCATCTGCACAGAATTCTCATTTCTGGAGAGCCACAGCCCAAGGGGATGCTCCAAAGGAGCTGTAGCCATAAGTAACTCAAAACGCTGCAAGGAGAAGGAAGGAAAGGAAAAGGTGTGGAAATATTTTGCTTTTCTTTTACAAGGAAAATAAAAAAGATAAACCAAGTCTCTAGAACATATTGGGCCTGTCTGTTTGACAGGCTGTAGGACAAATGTCAAACAGATCAATAATGAAAAGAAACAAAACAGAGAGGAGAGGAGAGGAGGCTTTGTACTCCTGAGCCTTGGCTGGGGGAGGATGACAGAATCCTCAGAGGGGTGGGCAGAGCAAACAGGCTCCAGAGCTCCTGTGTGCCAGGGAGCCATGGCCAGGCAGGGCAGCAGAGGAGGGGATTTGTGAGCTCCCCACAGCAGGAGGGGATTTGTGAGCTCCCTGCCTGTCCTGGGTGCGATGGAGATCGGGGTGGGTGCACCAGACCTCCTGGGGGCTCCCACCCCAGCAGCCTCACAGCCAAGGGAAGGGTCCCAAAGCATCCCCAGAGACACAAAGAGAGGCTCAGCCCCACACCCAGCACAGCTGGCACAGACAAAAGGAGCAGCCCCGTGCCAGCTCCCCCTGAGCTCAGCTCCCCAGCCCAGAACCAGCAGCTGAGCTGCCTCTCCCCAGCACCCACAAGGTGTGAATTGCTGCTGACACATGGATGGCTCAGGGGCCCAAAACACAGCACAAGCAGATGGGAGAGCTGAAGGGAAGGGAGAAGGGAAGGAAAAAATGTAAATACAGGCCAAGAGTCATCCTGCATCGCTCCTGTTCTGCGCTGTGAGAACGGATTCAGGGAGCAGGAGGAACATCTGTTTGGAAACTGCCTTTGTCTCAGTCCAAATGCTGGAACAGGAGAAAGAGGGAGGCTGAGGACTGCCAGCACACCTTGTGCTTCATCTCACACTTGGATGGCTTAGCAGGAGAGATCTGGGAGGATGAGTTTAGTTTAATGATTTCTTGCTGGTTCACCTGCTCCCCATCTGTCTTTGTAGTCCTTGCTCAGAGGGACAGATTGGAGCACTGCTGTCCTCTCCCTTTTCCAGAGTTCCTCGTGATTGGAACTTCTGAAGAGAGGAACAGAGCAATTCTCAAGTATTAAGTAGTCAGCTGAGATTAGTCCAATAATTTATCACAGGTAATAGCTAATAACAGACACGAGAAACTCACTCAGAGCCTTCCTAGAGCCACGTGTCAGAGCTGTCACCTCACAAAAGTGGTGCAAGAAATCCTTGGACCACAGCAGCAAATTTATTAGCCGGAGGCTGAAAAACCCTTCCAAGAGCCCCAGAGCCCACAATAAATCATCACAAAGCAGGTCACAAACACCGGATCCCTGATGAAAGTGAGGTTGGTGGGGTGGGCGTGAGAACAATGTTAGGATTCAGCTGGCAGGATGGAGAGGCCTGGGCCTCCCTGGGCCTCACCTCCCATCCCCAGAGGGATCAAGGCTGGGCCCTGGCCCTGCTCCAGCACTGCCATCACACTGCTCTGACTAATGGGCTGCTGACAGAATACAGCAGGGAACGGCAGCTTCGGGCACCAGGGTAATAAACTGCAGAAAACAGCCAGAAAGGTTCATCAGAATTGGAGGCAGCTCCTTGCTCCCAGACTCCACGTCAGTGCACAAGTGGCACCCACAGAATGCTCAGGCCTAAGGAACGAGCCTCCACTCACCAAACCTCACCCTAACACTCAGCTCAAAACTTGATTTCAGCCTTTGAAAGCCAGAAATGAAAGAACCAAGAGAAGAGAGCTGCCTATGGCTTTGTCCTATGCTAACATTTTGAATTATTTTGCTGTGCAGCTGCCAGTGAGGGTGGGCAGAGCCACAGCCAGCAGCAGTGGTGCTCTGGTTGTTTGGGTCAGCAGCACAAACCTCTGAGAGATAAGATAATCAAACACAGTCATGGTGGTTCATCAATCCTGACATGGTCTTGCTGCTGGAGAAAGGCCTTCAGAAAAGCCAAAACAGCACCAGAAATCAGCCAAGGGTTTGTTTGGGTTCATCAGTGCTGCATTCCAACGTAAATACGTGTCCTTCCTAGAAAACTCCAGAGAAAAACGAGGCTCATGTGGAAGGAGAGCCAGAAACATCCCCTTTCCACTGGAAGTATTTTATTTGTATTAGATCCTGCTAGCTAACCCAGGCAGCAGGAGGGTTTCAGGATGGATGAAACGCGATTATTCCACAATTATCCTTTGTTACTTCTCAAAGTACACGGTTCTGCACTTCCCTCCCTGCCCAGGGAAATCATGTTAACACAATTAGAGCAAGAGCCCCGCTTTAAACACGGCTGCTCGGACGCTGCTAACACGGCTCCAATTCTCAGCACAGACAGGCTGCAGAGCCATCCTGCTCCATAAATCAGCAGGAGCTCTGTCAGCGAGGGCCTCTGAAGGGAAGGGAAGGGACACTCTCTAGGAGGAACACTCACTGTATATCATCCTCCTGTGCTAGTGCTGCTGGCACGAGATGCTGCAGGATTTCTCCATCTCCTGCATTTCGTATTCTTTACAATATTCTTTGCAGCCTTACTCTTGCAATATCTCAGAGAGGAAATCTAACAACAGCTCCAGGGCCACGCAAGGCGAGTACTGGAGGCCAGATTAGAACTAATGACCTCCTGGCTCCCACTCAATCCCAGCCTTTAGAACAATTAGCTCAAACGAACCAGGAACCGTTTGCTGCTCCGCTGTCGCCTGCCCGTCCTCCCCGGTACCTCCTGAGCTGCAAAACTGCAATTGGCTCTGACAGAGGGGAGAGGTCACACAGAAACCAGAGTTCAGTGCAAGCTGCAGCAAGGGAGACCCCCAGAGAGCCCCACAGAGTGGGGGTCAGTGCAGGGTTCCTGCTGCTGCACTGAGGAACAGGCACCGGGATCAGGATGGGGCCTGGGGCTCACACAGGGGACACGAGGATGGGGAGCCCCAAGCTGCCTGATGGCTCTAAGGAGGTTCCAGCACGCATTCCTGGAAAGCTGCACCCTGCTACCTTCCAGCCCAGGGAAGAAGGCTCAGGAACACAATTCCCCTTTCCAAACCCGCTGAGATCCCTCCTTGGGCTCCACAATCCCACAGGGCACTCTGCAGCTCTGCTGTCAGCAGCAGGAGACACAGAAGGGAAGCACAGCAGTCACTTCAGCTTAGTGCAGCCTCGTGCTTTACTCACGCTCCAGTGTCCTCCTGCACATTTTCCTGCTGGATCAGGGACTGAGCAGCGTGTGCCCGTTCCACAGAGGTGCCACCATGGATGTGCCCTCAGGAGCAGAGCACAGAGTGTCCTGTTTAACTCCCAGAGGGTGCTCTGCCCCTTAGTCAGGGCACACATGAGTGCCCTCCTGGCCCATAAATGGGGATGTTTGTAACCCAGTCCTGCAGCACAGCTCGCAGGGTGCTCTGCCTCCTGCCATGCTCTGGGTGCACCGTGCACAAAGCCCTCACATTATGTGCAGCTCACAGCCACCACTGCCCACGACAGCTCCTCTGGAGCCCTTCCAAAATGTGCTGTCAGATGATGAACTCAAGTGCCAGGGGACCCAGAGTAAAGACAGCAATCATGGCAGCGTGTGCTCCTCATGCCAAATCCACTCACAGCATCCACTGAAAAGTATTTTTCTGGGGAATGTAAATGTAGTCTCTTCCTTAAGTTTAAAAATCTGAATGCTCCCAGCGCCACGATCTCCTCTTGCCACCACTGGAGTGAATTTTCCTTCCTGCCTTCTCCTCCTGACAGCTGCGTGTCAGTTTTATATTCAGGTCAGTCTCTCATTTAGTACTAAGGTACATTTCCCTTCCTCCCTCTCAGCTGCCCCATCTAAAATCTGAATTGTTTTCAATACTGGAGAACATATTCAAAAACATCAAAATGACAAACAATCTGTACAATAACAGAGTCACAGAGTAAACTAAACATGATGGATTAGCCTCATCTGGCAAAGCCTTGCACACAGAACCAAAGGAAAGAACACTTAGCAAGAAAATCTTTCTCCCATTAAGGGGCAGATTTAATCATTGATTAAAAGTTAATCATGAGTCCATAAAAATTTTGGCTGGGAAGACGGAATCTTAACGCAGGTGACTGCTTTTCAGTAAATATTTGAAGGCCTGGATGTGCTCAGGCCCCAGCCCGATGGAGGAGCAGGGAGGTTCCAGCAGGATGTCACTGACAGCTCCCAGCAGGCTCCATCCCCTGCCCTAAGCCCATCTTCCCACCCAAACCATCTCCAGGAGCTGATGTGCATTTCCTGCAGGGATCCAGGGGAGTGCAGGTCCTTCAGCAGCACAGATCTGTGGGCATCCTAAAATTCATTTCATTCCCCCCGCCCAGCAGTCACTCATCACCCGCCCGCCAGCAGCTCTGCAGTGCTGGAGCCGTGTGCTGGCTCTAAGTGGCAGTTCAGAAACCAGTCTAGCATCAAATTTAGTTGTTGTGGAACAAGTGCTTTCGCTGCTAGACTTGGGGAGAGAGGAGCAAATGACTGCAAATTGCAGAGCACTCCCAAATTCCAGAGTGCTGGGTCAGAGCGAGCTCTGAGGTAGCACTGAGGCAAGCAGCTCTGCAGCGCTGATCACAGCCCAGACTCCTGTGCTCTGCACTCCCCCAACTGAACAAATACATTTTTAGTCAATTAACTGTATCCCCTACAGCTAGAACAGGCTCCAGGTCAGGTCTAAATTCTGTCTGCGTGAATCCACCGGAGGCTACTGAAGCAAAGAACCCACTGCAAGCACCATTTGTGGGATTTCCACTACAGTACCCCTTGCACAGGTTCAGTAAATAAATGCATGAGGAGTGAGGAGCAAAGGAAAATTCCAGCAAGGCTGGAGCCAGCCAGTGCTTCCAACTGCAGAGAAATTCTCTCTTGCAGAGGTATTTCTACCCCAGAGAGAGAATTACAATCACAGCACATCTGACTGGTTTGAGAGCATAATTCCACTGCACCACGGTAAATATTTTACAGAGAACTGGTTTCCTTACCCCCAGCAGCCAGAGCAAGTCTGTTGGAAGTGCCTGGGTCTCCGTGTGCCCAGCACACAGGATCAGACCGTGCCTCAGACAGGAGATGGGCACGGGAGGAGTATTTCCAGCTGGGCTGAGCGTGGTGCTGCTCACGTACAGAACCACGGACGGATTTCACAGCTGGCCTGGAGCCTGCTCAGCCCCAGAGCACAGCACTCAAAGGCATTTGCTGCAAATGTGTGCACTGAAAGTTGCACAGTGCAGGAAAGGGAGAGGGCTGACATGCTTTTCCTGCTGGCTGTGGGAAGGAGGTGGTCAGAAATGACCAGTGATGGGATTCACAGCCCAGCTCAGCATGAGAGCTGCTCCGAGCCCTGCTTTTGGCAAACTGGTGATCACAGCCCAGCCCAGGGCACCTGTGAGCTCCAGGAGAGCACCCAAACCCACACAGGTGAGCCAGAGGCAAGCAGCACCACGGCTGAGAGCTCTCCTGGCAGGGGTCAGGGCTGTGGCAAAAAAAAAATCAGGAGAAGCTGCAGCATTTCCCCAGCCCTGCCCCAAATATGGGCACTTTTTCACTGCAGTCACAACAGTCAAAAACCACACAAAGGGAACTCAGCAACCACCACCAAGGGGCTTTCAGCAGAGGCTGAACTCCTGATAACATTCCTGTCTCCTGCTAATTACCTTTTAGTGATAAGCTGTCAAGATATTTCTGTTCCAAAGACTGATCCACCTGCTGATGTGCAGAGTGATGCAGGACAAGTGTGTGAGTTGGTGCCTCCTTCCCCCAGGGGCTGATTTCTGAGAGCAAATACATCTCTAGAGCTGTGTTAGAAGGGGACAGGGGACAGCCAGGTGAGGCAGGGAGAGGTGCAGATGGCAGGAAAAGCCAGGATGAAGGGAACTGCACTGTGAAACAAACAGGCTTTGGTATCATTAATCCAGAGGAAATGAACGCAGGTGCCAGACCCAAGGGGACAATCCCTGCCTGGATGTGACACATTCCCTCATTTGGAAGGGACAAAAGGCACTGCCAGGTTCAGGCACGAGGCATTCCCACACCTCAGGCATGGAAACGTGCCTTTTGCACCCAAAAAAAGAGAAGAAAAATGAATAAATCCCTCCCTCTGTTCACATTTTTCTCACATCCCGTGACTGAGCTGGAAGAATTTAATGATGAACTTTCTGCTCTGCCTGGCTCCTGTGGTTGTCTTTAAGCAGTGGTTGGTATAAAAATACTTTAAAGAAATGCTCTTCCCTGTCTGCCCCTGCTCCCCCACCTGTGAGACCCAGGAGTGCAGCAAGGAGCAGCCTGTTTGGCTCCATCCATCATCAGCAAAAGTGTCAGCTCAGCTCCACCAGCACAATCTTTATTACTGGTTATGATGCAGGAGGCAGGAACCACACGCTCTGATTTCCTCAGATCTGAGGCTCAGTTTGCAGAGGCAGCAGTTAGAGGGGAAATAATTTTGACTTTTCCCTGAGCCAATTTGATCTGGAAATTGTTGAGAGCAAATAAATATGGAATCCCACCGTGGAATTTCTGCAGTCACTCTCCAGCTACAACCACTTCTCTTTTTTTTTCCTTTTCCCTGAGCATCAGTGATTTGTATTTGGCACATGTAAAAAACCAGCTAATCCCCAAAGCCATGCCTGACTGATCAATTACACAACTAATACCTTTTCCAGAGGTCATCTCAAGAGATGAATAATCCCTTCCAAAATTTCCCAACCTGCAGCATGGGCACATTTGTTATTTGGCTTTCTGCAGCTTTCCTGGAAAGGTCAGAGTGCCCCAGCCTGGGCTGCCCACACGAACACACAGCAGTGGCTCCCAGACTGTTCTGCAGGTGACCAACGACCTTCAGCAGCAAAAGCTGTGCAATACAGCTGCTCTCTTTTTTCATTTCCAAGAAAACAACTGTTAACTGACCCTGGACCTGTGTTTACAGGTGAAGGTACCTGCACACACACGTCAGCCCAGCCTCACGCTGTTTCCTCACTCTGCAAACTGCCCCAGTGCTCCTCATGCCCCAAAGGCCTTCCCAAACAGCAGTAAAATGGGAGAGGCCATGGGGCTTTCCACTCCAAACTCTGGTTTTTAAGCAGGGAAGGTCTAGCAGGGCTACAGGAAAGCCATGGCACTGCCTCCTCTTCAGCTGAAGATCAGGCAGCTCAGAGGTGGTGGGAAGGAGGGGACACCAGCTGGGATTCCTGGCTGGAATTCCTCACACTGGAGGGTCCTGTGGAAAACAGAAAGTTCCAGTCTCTAGGCTGGGTATCTGTGGTCATGCACCAGTTTTTCCTCCTGGCTTTCATCTGGCGGGCAGGAGGGGGAAAAACATCCACAAATCCCATCCACACCCATCCTCCCTGTTACAGACCTGGGAGAATGGCCTGAGGGAAGGCAGAGAAAAGAACAAAACTCCCAGTGCAAGGACAGTTGGGGACTCCTTCTAGCAAGTGACAGGACTGAAAGCTCTGGAGGAAGGAGGGAAAAGCAACCCAGAGCAGCCAGCACAGCCACCACCTGCCCTGCTGGCATCTCCCATCATGTGAGCAATATCTGCTAATCCAAAGGCTGTATCATCACTTCTTCCTTGCAATTCTTTTCTTGCTCCATCTGTTTCTTTTTTATGCAGCATTTGTCTTCTAACCTTCCTGGTTTGTTCTCCTCTTGTCTTTTTGATTAACAAAAAGAGACACACCTTATCTCTTCCCCAGGCTGCACCACCCTCCCTTGTTTTGCATGTTCAGCCTCATATCTCAGCACCATATTTGTTTCTCTCTCTCTGAATAAATAGAAGCGTAGGCACTTTTAAGAAATAAGGGCTCTGTTTGAAGAGTAATTAGCTGTCAGCATAAAACTAATATTTATGGATTCTCATCCTTGAAAACTCTAACTCTGCTACCCAGCACTGATTATGGCTGTTAGAAACAGATGGGGCTGCATCCATACAGCTTGAAATAATGCTATATTTAAAAAATAATTAACTCCAAATGAAGGACTGAATGCCACTCGCTTCCCCAAAATTTGATTTTTCAATTTGATTTGTTTGCAGGGAGTGGAAGCTGGGTTGTTCCCGGGTGTGTTGTGCTCCCTGGCACACCTTGGAGGTGGGAATCTGCAGAGAGCCAGGCACACACGTGAGGGCTGGGCACTGGAACATTCCACACACCCAGCAGCAGGAAAGGATGGCTGGAACCCTGCTGGGACCATCAAGGAACCCAGCACCCCTGGGCGTGCTGTGCCTGGCAGAGCAATTGGAATTCACAGCCTTTGTTTTAGTGCCTGACAAAGACAGCGGGAGGGGAGCTTTAAAAATGTTTTTGAGATGCAGGTTGGAGAGGATGAAAGCCCTCGGTGTGTTATCCCCGACTTGATTCTCTCTTCAATCCAGCATCGTCGCTGGATGCCTGCACCTCTGCGAGAGCACAGACCCAGGAAATTTATACTCTGCTTAATTAAACCTGTGCTTTTTACTTATTGGCACCTCTTCCCAGAGCAGAATTCCCTCCAAGTCGGTTATCCATCAGGGCGAGGGATGTGACAGCCACGATGGAATCCCACACAAACCCGGTTAACTGGGTCACAGCCTGCTCCACGTGTGTGCCAGGCTGGGGACACGGGGCCAAAGCCTGCCCTGGCCCTGGCAGCCCCCCCAGCTCACAGGGGTGACAATTCCAGTGCCAGTCCCACGGGGACCTGCAGGGACAGAGCCTCCTGCTCCTCCCTGACCCCTGCATCCTGTCCCTCCATCCCCCTGCACCAGCCAAGTTCTGTCATCCCCTGGTTTTTGTGCAAATCTGACCCTGCAGGGATGGAGACTCTTGCACAAGCAAAGACATCTCCCACCAAGCAAGTTTCTTCCCCCCATAACCGTGAATAACCGAACCGAAATTTACATTTCGTTAATTTCGGTGACACCGGGTGAATGGAGGTGTGTGGGACACACAGGCAGTGACAGGGACACTCCCCCAGCAATTGACACTCCAATTCCTGCCACCCTCCTTCGGAAAAGGAGTAAGGAGGAGGGACACGGCTGTGAGGGGAGGTGACAGATGAGGGGGGACATGGCTGTGAGGGGAGGTGACAGATGAGGGGAGACATGGCTGTGAGGGGCAGTGATGGCTGATTGAGGGGGAACATGGCTGTGAGGAGAGGTGACAGCTGACTGAGAGGGGACCCAAACATGAGGGCTGAGGTGGACAAGGCCCCGAAAACCGAGGGTTGTCATGGCTGTGAGAGGGGACAAGGGTTGCTGAGGGCGATCTGGCAGTGAGGGGAGGCAAGGACTGACTGAGGGGGAGATGCGGCCATGGATGGCAGGTGAGGACTGAGGGGTCACATACTTGTGAGGGGAGGGGATGACTGATGGGGACATGGCTGAGGGGACACACACCTGTGAGGGGAGATGAGGTCTGATGGGTACACGGCTGAGGGGACACACACCTGAGGGGAGGTGAGGTCTGAGGGGACACACACCTGAGGGGAGCCGATGCTGTGAGGAGGTGAAGCAAGGTGAAGGCCGCCTGAGGGGGATGTGAGCACTGAGGTGAGGCTGCCTGAGGGGGCTATGGAGGGACTGAGCTGGCGCTCGGCCGGGAGCGCTGCCTGCTCCTCACCCACCTCTTTGATCTTCATCCTGCGGGCGCGGGTCTCGGGATCCTCTCCGCTCCGCCCGCCCCGCACCGGGTGCCGGAGGCTCCGGC
>JAWWEX010000094.1:6020856-6035530 GCA_035583215.1 Arremon brunneinucha | reverse complement strand
TTCTTTCAGTATAGTTTTAATATAATATATATCATAAAATAATAAATCAGCCTTCTGAAACATGGAGTCAGATCCTCATCTTCCCTCATCCTGGGACCCCTGTGAGCACGGTCACACCCTGAGGGCAGCACACAGCCCCAGCTGCACAGATGTCACCAAAACCATGCAGGGAGCTCCAGGGCAGGGCAGGGAGCCCCAGCAGGGTCCCCCGGGCTCCTCCTGCCCCAATCTCTGTCCCCAGGGGCTGCAGCAGCACAGGGCGGTGTCCCTGGGGCAGGGATTGCTGCAGGCTCATCTCACAGCCTCAAAGGCACAACCCCAGCTGGGATGAGGGGCTGGGCAGTGCTGAGCCTTCCTCCCAGCCCTCCTCCTCCTCCTCCCAGCCCTCACTGACCATTTTCCTCTTGGGGCACAGGAAGGCATGGCACTCGAGGCTCTCGCTGTGCTGGCTCTGCGCGATGTAGGCGAACACTTTGTCGTGGGCCCTGTCTGCGGTGCAGTAGGAGATCCTGGAACACAGGAACAGCCCGGGGTGGGCTCTGGGGTGGGCTCTGGGGTGGGCTCTGGGCTCCAGGGGCTGCTGGGGCTGCCACAGGGGCTGCACGGCACGGGGAGGGCACCAGGGTGGGATGGGCAGGGGGAGATGGCAGGGGGGTGAGATCCATGGGCACCACAGGGAGAGGGGGAGAAGAGGAGAGAAAAAAACAAAAGAGAGGAAAAAACAAAGGAGAGGAAAAAAGAGAGAAAAAAAGAGAAGGGAGAAAAGAAGAGAGAAAAAAAGAGGAGAAAAAAGATAAAAGAAAAAAGAAGAGAAAAGAGCAAAGAAAAGAGAAAAGAAAGGAAAAGAAAAAGAGAAGAGAGAAGAGAAAAAAGAGAAGAGGAAAAAAGAGAAGAAAGAGAAAAGAAAAAAGAAGAGAAAAGAGAAGAGAAAAGAGAAGAGAAAAGAAGAGAAAAGAGAAAAGGTGAGAGAAAAGAAGAGAAAAGAAAAAGAAGAGAGAAGAGAAAAAAGAGAAGAGGAAAAAAGAGAGAAGAGGAAAGAGAAAAGAAAAAAGAAGAGAAAAGAAAAAGAGAAAAGAAGAGAAAAGAAAAAGAGAAAAGAAAAGAGAAAAAGAGAAAAGAAAAAGAGAAAAGAAGAGAAAAGAGAGAAGAAGATAAGAGAGAAAGTAAGAGAGAAAAGAAGAGAAAATGTCTTTTTCACCCTGTGGGACAGGACAGGCTAGAGAAGGGATGCCTCCAGCAGAGCAGCACCTCACAGTGCCCTGCTCAGAAGGTTTCCCTGGAGGGTGAGGAAGGAGAAAGGAGCTGTGCTCAGCCTGGGATTTCAGGCTCGGGCAGGGGCAGGAGGTGAAGCAGGGGTGCCCAGGGTGGGCAGGGACCCAGGTTTGGGGTTTGCAGATGCTCAGGATGCTCCCCGAGCTCGGGGGATGTGGGAGGGAGGCCCAGCAGAGCCCCAGCACGCACCTGTAGATGGAGATGTTCTCGATGAGCTCGCTGCTCCTGCTGTCCCTGAGCACAATCCCCCGCGGCGACACCTTCAGCGTCACCTTCTGCAGCTTCTTCCCACTTGCCTTGGCCTTGGGGAGGAGAGAGGCAGGGAAAACCCCAGGCTTGGAACCCTGGCACCCCCAGGGGTGTGGGAGCAGCTGGGGATGTGCTCAGCAGGGCTGGCTCTGCTGCCAGGAGGGCTGGGAATGGGTTGGGAATGGCTGGGAATGTTCTGGAGAAGGGCTGGGAATTGGGGGATGGCTGGGAATGGGCTGGGAATTGGGGGATTCAGGAATTCCACCCCTCTGAGGCCCCAGTGGGACAGAGGCTGTGCTGGCTGCTCCTGTCCTGCTCCCTGTCCCTCTCTGTGCCCTCCAAATCCTGGAAGGGAAGCCCAGAGCAGCCCTGGCCACGCTCCAAACCCGTCCCTGCCCTGACCCAGCCCAGGGCAGGCTGCCTGCAGCAGGTCAGAGCCTCCTCACACACCCCAGCTTATCACAGCAGCTCAGCAGGCTCCAGCCTGGCCCAGAGAGCCCCATCCCACAGCCTGGGCTGGAACCAGGGGCTGCCAGAGCCTGGAAATGTCTGCAGTGCCACCCACAGCCCTGGAGGGGCTGCAACCCCAACCCCATGGAGCTGCAACCCCAACCCCATGGAGCTGCAATCCCAATCCCCCTGAAGTGGCAATCCCAATTCCCCTGGAGCTGAAATCCTGACCCCATGGAGCTGCAAATCCCAATTGCCTTGGAGCTGCAAATCCCAATCTCCCCTGGAGCTGCAATCCCAACCCCATGGAGCTGCAATCCCAACCCCATGGAGCTGCAATCTCAATTGCCTTGGAGATGGAATCCCAATTTCCCTAGAGATGCAATCCAAATCCTCCTGGAGCTGCAACCCAACCCCATGGGGATGGAATCCCAACTTCCCCTGGAGCTGCAACCCCAACCCCATGGAGCTGCAATCCTGACCCTTCCTAGAGCTGCAATCCCAATTTCCCAGGAGGTGAAATCCCAACTTCCCATGGAACTGCAAATCCCAATTTCCCCCCACTGAAACTCCTCCCCGTGGGACCCTCCCAAGGGCCAGCAGGGCCACCTGGTGACACCTGGGGACAGCTGGGGACACTCACGGTGGCCACGATCCTTTTGACAGCGGCTGCAGAGAGCTCCTCTCCCTTGGGCTGCTCCACCAGGGTCATGCCCAGGTACTTGAGGCTGAAGAGCATCCCCTCCAGCAGCGTCTCCCTCGTGTCTGTCCAGTTCTCAGGCAGCTCTGGGGACACACGGGAGGCTCTGGAGTCACCAACTCACAGCAGCAGCAGCACTTCAGCCACGAGGGGCTCACCTGGGAGCCTCCCTGCAGCTCTCCAAGGCACCACAACAAACCCCAAAACCTTTTCCATGAACCACAACAAACCCCAGAACGTTTTCCACACCAAACCCTTCAGGAGCCCCCAGTTCACCTGGGAGCCACCCCGTGCCCTGACCCTGCAAAGCCTCACCTACACAAGGAGGATAAAATGGGATTTGCTGCTAATCCCGGGCAGCTGCTGGGAGACAGGTGAGGGGAATGATCCCCCCGGCCCTGAGAAGCCCCCCAGGAGCAGAGGGTCCCTCCCTGAGGAGCAGAGGGCTCTGCTCTCCCCTTGGAAACCACCATGGAACTGTTCCCCAAAAGTGCTGGGGGAAAAGGAGGGTTCCAAATACAGGGACAGGTGTGGGGCCAAGGTGAGAATCAGGTGGGGGTTCCTAAACCTGAAATTCCACCCAGGAGCCACCTGGGATGGGCAGCTCGGGCTTTTCCCTCCTACCAGGTGTCACACAGCCCCAGAAGTGTCACACAGCCCCCACAGGTGTCACACAGCCCCCCAGGTGTCCCCAGGCCAGCCCGTTCGTGTCCCCCCGCTGCCCATCCCCTGTCCCGGTGTGACCCGGGCCGGGTCGGTCCCACCGGACCAGGGACAGCCGCGGGTTCGGTGTCACCGGGGGGTTCGGGGTGGCTCCCCCGGGCCCGGAGCCCCCCCCGGCAGGGCTCGGTGGCCGCTCGCCACGGGGGCATCGATCTGTGAGCGGGACGAGGTCACAGCGTGCCCGCGGGGCTCCGGCCCTTGGCCCGGGCTGGGGGACACGGGGACAAGAGGGGACACAGGGACAGGGGGACACGGGAACACGGGCATAGGGCGACACGGGGATACGGGGATGGGGGGACACGGGGACAGGAGGACAGGGGTACATGGGGACACGGGGACAGAGGGGACAGGGGCATAGGGGGATACGGGGATAGGGGGACATAGGGGACAGGGGCACCCCCAGCCCCGCGGCCGCCGGGGAAGGGGCGCAAGGAGCGCAGCGGGGCGGAGCGAACAGCGCGGCAAAAAGTGGGGCTGAAAGTGAGAAAAGAGCGGCGAGAGAGCGAAAGCGAAGGGAGAGAGCGCTGGGGGCCACAGGAAGACAGGGGACAGAGGGGCCGGGACAGAGCGGAGCGAGCGGAAGGGACAGGGACCGGAGCGGGACCGGAGCGGGACCCGGAGCGGGGCCGGGATGCGGGGCCGGGATGCGGGGCCGGGAGCGGAGTGCGGGGTGCGGGAAAGGGAGCGGGACCCGGGGCAGGGAGCGGGGTGCGGGATGAGGGGCCCGGGGCAGAATGTGGGGTCCGGGGCAGGGAGCGGGGCCCGGCCGGGGTGCGGGGCAGGGATCCGGGGCTCGGGGCAGGGAGCGGGGCCCGGGGCAGGGAGCGGGGTCTCGGCTCTCACTCTTGTGCCGCCCGCCGGCCCAGGACGGTTTGTGCACGCTGGGGCTCCTCAGCAGGGCCCGGCCCGCGGACTTGAGCGCGTCCATCCCGGCCCGGCCCCGCCGCAAACTTTTCCTGCGGCGCCAGCGCTGACCGCGTCCGGGGGCGGGGCCATGCAAATGAGCGCTGACGTCAGCGCGCCACGCCCTGTGCCACGCCCATACCCGCCCCGGGGCCCGGAGGGGTCCCAAAAACTGCGCGGGGTCACTGAAGCTGTGCGGGGTCCATAAAGTTGTGTAGGGTTCCTAAAGTTGTGCAGAGTTCCCAAAAACTCCGCGAGGACCCAAAAGTTCTACAGGGTCCCAAAAACTGTGAGGAGTCCCTAAAGTTGTGCAGGGTTCCAAAACAACTGCAGGATCCCCAAAACTCCGCGGGGACCTAAAAGTTCTGTGGGATCCCAAAAGTTCTGCAGGGCCCCAAAAGCTGTCCGGGGTCCCCAAAACTCCACGGAGACCCAAAAGTTGTGCAAACTCCCTAAAGCTCCTTGTGAGCCCTAAAGCTGTGCAGGTCCCCAAAAACTCTTTGGGGACCCTAAAACCATGCAGGGTCCCTAAAGCTCCTCTGTCCCTAAAGCTCCTCGGGGTCCTCGGGTCTGATTGCAGGGACACCGTGACCCGGCCACACCCAGGGGCTGTGGGTGCCCCCCAAAATCAGGATTTGCTTCTCCCCAAGGATCCTGCCCCAAATCCCTCCTCCCTACACTGTGGGGTGCAGCTCTGCAGGGATCCCCCCCTTCCCCACTCAAATTCAGGGCAAGCACCCCCCTTTGCTCTCTCCATGTCCAGGTGACCCCAAAAAAGCTGAGTTTGCCCCAGGAGGGGTTTGGTGACCCGGGCTGGGGTGGGATATTGGGGTGTCCTGTCTGGGCAGTCACCCTGGTGTCACCAAGGTGTCACCAACTGCTCTGGATGTCATTGAATGGGAGATCAGAGCCCTTGCAGGATTTCTGAAATTAAAGGATAATAATGAGGAGGTGAAACCCCAAAGGAAAGGGGAACAGTTTGGGAAAGGGGAGCTCAGCCCTGGGGGAGGCTCATTCCTCCTGCAGCTCCTCCCAAAGCTTCAGGCAGGCACAGATGTGCAAACTCCCCTGGCACACCCCAAGGGTGCAGCTGAGTCGGCTGGAACAGTTCTGTACTGGCTGGAATTCCTTCTCCCAGGCTCAGAAGAGAGGGACCAGGAGTTCAGGCACTCATTTGGGTCGATTCTGCTCTTTATCATGAGGAATTCAGGCCTGTGGTAAACTGGATTAGTTTTACTGACAGCGCCGGAGCTCCCAGACTGACACCAGCACATCTCGTTACATAACGCAGCAAAGATAAAAATACAGCAGGGTGAAACATCAGCTGGGAGAGGAAATAACTGGAGCACCCCCAGTTTTAATGCATGCTGGAAAATGGGGGTGAAACCCCCGTGCTGGGGCGCTCAGGGCATCTCCTGTCACAGCTCCTGTCCAAGCTCTGCACAAATCTGATTTATTTCACCTTGTCACACCCTGCTCACAGCCAGGGCAGTGCTGGGGCAGGGCAGGAGCCTGGGGAGCACCAGCACGCAGGGAAATGTTAAATATTAAAATATTAAAATAAAGAGCTGAGTTTTCATGGCGAGACCCTGCAACCCCATCTCTTGGTTTTTGTGATTTCCTTAGGGAAAGGTTTCACCTCCACTTTCCCCATCCCTGCTGTGCCATCCTGTGCTGCTGGGGCAGCCCTGGGCAGCTTTCCCTGCCAGGCTGGGGCACAGGGGATTTATCAGGGTGCCAGGGGAGTTTTCCTGTCCCCTATGAGAGCCACGAGCACCCCTTGACGCCAGCCAGCAGCGCTGCCCTCTGTGCTCCTGCCCTTGTGATGGCATTTCCCTCCCTCCAAACTGATTTTTTGTCCCTTTTTCCCATTCTTGCCCTGCATCCCCAGGGCAGATTTGCTGCTGCTGGTGTCACTCCCAGCCAGGCTGTGCCAGAACACGGAATTTGAGGTGCAGGCAGAACAAAAGCAGCTGTAGAGCAGCAGATGGGCAGTGCCCAGGCTGCTCTGCCAGGGCAGATTTGGGAGCTAATAATAATTGTAAACATCTCAGTGCAACCTGGTTAATCCTGATCATCCCCTTAGCCCAGCATGGGATTTGTGGGCTGGGACAGCCCTGAGCGTGGGGCTGTTTGAGGGTCCCAGGATGAGGGGAGAGATGAGGATCTGACTCCATGTCTCAGAAGGCTGATTTATTATTTTATGATATATATTATATTAAAAGAAAATGATATATTAACTATAAACTATATAAACTATACTAAAAGAAGAGAAGAAAGGATTTAATCAGAAGGTTTGAAAAGAATAGAAAGGAATGGAATGATAATAAAATCTTGTGACTGACCAGAGTCCGAGCCAGCTGACTATGATTGGCCATTAATTAGAAACAACCACATGAGACCAATCCCAGATGCACCTGTTGCATCCCACAGCAGCAGATAATCATTGTTTGCATTTTGTTCCTGAGGTTTCTCAGCTTCTCAGGAGGAAAAACCCCAAGGAAAGGATTTTTCATAAAATGTGTCTGTGACACCTGAGTGTCCCCAGCCCCAGCTGGGATCCCTGCAGTGCCAGGAGTGCCAGAAAATAAAGAAAATAAAGGAAATAAATAAAGGAAATAAAGGAAATAAAGAAATAAAGGTGCCACACTGAGCCCAGGTCCCATCTCAGCCCTGGATGTGCCTCCAGCCTGGGCTCAGCAGCCCTGCAGTTTCACACAGCCCCCAGTGATGTTTGCAGCTCACAAATCTCCATTGAAACGCGAGGTTTGGGATTTTTGTGGTTGGAAATATGAGGAGCACGAGTTCAAAAATGCACACAGAGAGCACAGAAATGGGACTTTTTTATTGTGGGTTTGTTTTTTGTTTTTTTTTAATCTCTGGATCTGGGGGAGGAGCTGACTCTGGGGTTTGGAGCTTTTAATAGAAAAACTGGAATCTGCTCATGTGGTGGAATCTGCTCGTGCTGGCCTGGGGACACAGGGACACAGGGACACAGGGACAGGGGGACACAGGGACAGAGGGACAGAGGGACAGAGGGACAGAGGGACACGGGGACACGGGGACACGGGGACACAGGGACAGAGGGACAGAGGGACAGAGGGACACAGGGACAGGGAGACACAGGGACCCAGGGACACAGGGACAGAGGGACAGGGGGACACAGGGACAGAGGGACACAGGGCTGGGCTCCTCAGCAGCGGCTGGGCAGGAGGGGTGCAGCTGGAAGGGGTAAAACCCACAAAAATTCCCAGGTACAAGGGGTAAGAAACACAAAAATTCTCCAGGTGAAGGGGTAAAAACCAAACCCAAAATTCCCCAGGTGGCCCAGCCTGTCCCAGAGACCCAACCAGGCCAGAAAATTCCATTTTTTCCCATTTTTTTCTGTTCTTTGCTCTCCCCACGTGCCCCGGGGAGCGGGGGCAGCACCAGGGCAGGGCCCCCGTGCAGGGGAGGATTTTTATTAATTATTTGTTAATTGTGATGGAGCAGCTCCCAGGAACAAAGGCAGGTTGCCATGGCAGCAGGGTGGGAGAGATCCCAACAATTCCCGTTGTTCCCTTTGGAATAAAGGATGGAAAAACACCCAGGGAGGGATGGGGGGTGGCACAAACCCCAAATTTGTGCCTGGAGGGGACACGGGGGATGCAGGTGAGGCCAGACTGGGATGGGGATTTGGGATGGGAATGGGATGGGAACATGAGGAGCCCAGCCTGTGTCCCTCTGTCCCCCTGTCCCTCTGTCCCCAGGCCACCAGCAGGAGCAGATTCCAGTTTTTCTGTTAAAAGCTCCAAACCCCAGAGTCAGCTCCTCCCCCAGATCCAGGGATTAAAAAACCAAAACCAATAAAAAAAGTCCCATTTCTGTGCTGGCTGTGTGCATTTCTGAACTCGTGCTCTTCATATTTCCAAGCACAAAAATCCCCAAACCTCGTGTTTCAATGGAGATTTGCTGAGAGCCCCCAGGAACTCAAAAATAATTAAAAAAAACCCAATATCAGGGGGAGCTGGTGCTGAGAATCCAAAAAATAATTAAAATAAAATAATTAAAATAATATAATAATAAAAATAATAATAAAATAAAAACCCCAATATCAGGGGGGGCTGGTGCTGAGAATCCAAAAATAATTAAAATAATATAATAATAATAAAAATAATAATAAAAACCCCAATATCAGGGGGAGCTGGTGCTGGGAATCGAAAAAATAATTAAAATAAAATAATTAAAATAATATAATAATAAAAATAAAATAAAATAAAATAAAACCTCCAATATCAGGGGGAGCTGGTGCTGAGAATCCAAAAATAATTAAAATAATATAATAATAAAAATAATAATAAAAACCCCAATATCAGGGGGGCTGGTGCTGAGAATCCAAAGGTAATTTAAAATAAATAATTAAAATAATATAATAATAAAATAAAATCAAATAAAATCCCAAATATCAGGGGGTGCTGGTGCTGAGAATTCAAAAATAATGAAAATAAAATAATAAAAATAACATAATAATAATAAAAAATAAATAAAAACCCCAATATCAGGGGGGCCTGGTGCTGAGAATCCGAAAATAATGGAGTCACATTCAGATGTCATATTTAGGGAAAAAAGGGATTTTCCAGGCTCCGGGTTTGTTCTCAGGCTCATCCAGGGCTCCTGGGCCCTCTCGTGGCTGCTGCGGACAGGACACGAAGGAATTTCCTGAAATTTTCTACCAAACACCCAGATCGTGCTATTGGAATGGGATTTTGGGGTTTGGAGTGCAGAAAATGCATCTGTTGCACACAAACGTCCTTAAAATAAAATGTTTGGAGCAGCTCCTGGGCATGGGAGTGGCAGGATTTTATCGTATCAAATAATGATGATGATAAATAATAATGACATTAAATAATAAAACAAAAATAAAAACAAAAATAAAATAAAAAGTAAAATAAAAAATAAGATAAAATAAAATGAAAATTAAATGAAATTTTAAAAATAAAATAAATTAGAATTAAAATGAATTAAACTCCAATAAATAAAAATAAAAATAAAATAAAAATTTAAAAATTAAAACAATTAAAACAAAACAAAATAAAATAAAATAAAATAAACAAAATAAAATAAAATATTCCTCAGCGAAGCCCTGGCAGTGCCCCCAGCAGGATCCTGGCACAGAGAACATTGGAATTTCCTGGAATTTGGACATTCACCCCAAATCCAACAGCAGGATTCCCAAAAAAAAAAGATTTTACAACACAGATTTGGGCAGAAACAGAAACCAGGGAGAAGCTGCTTCTCCTGTGTGTCTGAAAAAGGACAAAGGCCAAACTTACAGATTCTGCAAGTCCCAATAAATTTAAATTTAAATTTACCTGGTTTTAGAGCCCCCAGACAGGGGAAGTTGCTGATTTGATCCAGGAACCCAAATCCAGCTGCTCCTCCTTTGCTTCACTGCTGCAAAAGCAAAACCTTACCAGGAAGAACAAACCAAACTCATCCTGTGTGCGCTTCCACATCAGGGCAGTTAAAAAAGGGGAAAAAAAATAAAAATTATTTCTTTTTATCTGCAAGAAAATGTTTATTCTTTGTAAACCCCACAGGAAAAAAACAAATGCAGCCAAGACCAAGGATTGAACAAAGAGGGAGCCCAAGGGGGGACCTGGACACAAAAATCAGGGATAAATTCCATGTTGTGCCCAGGATGGAAAAGCTCTGAGCATGGGGACAGTGACACAGGGGGGCTCCAAATGCAGCCACAGCAAATGCACTCCTGGAATTTGGATTTTCCTATGGTCCTGAGTGTGTACTCCCTTTTTTGTGGTTGTTGTTCCATGAGGTAATTGCCAATTAACACCATAATCTAAAAAATAAATTATTTTCTTTCAGAACCTCCAGAGTCCATTGTTTGTTTGTAAAATCCTAAAGCTGGGGCTGAATTTCCTCTTGGCTTCCCCCTCCCAAATCCCCACCCTGACCCTCTGCAGAAGTTACCAGTGCAAAAATCCCATTCTAGAGATATAAACACACATTTTAAATTTGTGTTAAATTTGTGATTTGTGCAATTTGAGGGTTTCCTTGAAAATTTCTGATTAAGAACCCCAAACTGACATTTTTGTGTTAAATTTGAGGGTTTCCTTGAAAACTCCTCAATAAAAACCCCATATTGCACATTTTTCATTTGCACCCCGATCGCACATTTTTAATCTGTGCAAATTGACAGTTTCCTTGAAAACTCCTCAACAAAACCCCCAAACTCACATTTTTAATTTGTGTTAAATTTGAATGTTTTGTGCAATTCGAGGGTTTCCTTGAAAACTCCTGAATAAGAACCCCAAACTGACATTTTTGTGTTAAATTTGAGGGTTTCCTTGAAAACTCCTCAATAAACCCCAAACTCCTGGGCAGCAGGGCTGGGAACCCCTGAGGCAGGAGGGCAGACCAAGTGTGAATGAGAGGTGAATAAATAAAAAACCCCAGAACTGCAGCTTTTATTAGGCAGCTTTACAGTGTCTCGTGTACACAACATTGCACAGCTCCACCTTCACTCTCCAGGGCAGGACCACCAAGGACAGAACAAACTGCAGAGTTTGGAACTAAAACAGAGGATGGAGCCTGGTCCTGACCAAGCACGAGCAGCTCTGAACGAGCTCTGGTACAGAAGCTGGATGACAGTGAAGGGGGCAAAAAAAAATAAATAAACCATCAAGTTTCCTCTTGAAATGTCTTTTCCCAAGGCACTGTGGACAAGACTGTTCAGCAATTCTCCATGACTAAAAAAAAACACCAATGGGGATAGAAATATTTCACACAACAACCACCATCACATCATCAGCTATTCTTTATTCCTTCCCTTCAACAACGCCCCTGGAATTTGTTTGGTCCTTTGAGGGGGGAAAAATCAAATTATCTTCTGCAACATCCACGTGTTTGTATTGAACACATCAATAAATCAAAGCTTTGTTGGGTTGTTTAACCCTTTCACTGGCAAACTGAGGGGTTTTCCTCACTGGATGAATCTGCAAATCCAATTTAATAATTAAATAAAAAACTGAGGAGAAAGGGTTCAAAACCAAGCAAAGCCCTGTGGTTTTTTGTTTTTTTTTTTTCAAGAGGAAACCATGCAAGAGTACATAAAAAGGCAAAATTGGCTACTTGAAAACCAAGAATCGTTTTTAATGCGTTGGCCGAGGAAAACAAATCGCAAAGTTCTGTGAGGTTCCCTAAAAATTTACAAGAAAAACCGATGGGCAGCTCTAGCCAATGCTCTTTTCTCCTGCTGGAAATGACAACAAACACAGTCCCACACGAAACAATTTCATCTTGACTGCAAGAGACCCCCGGGGGCACAGAGAACCTTGGCATTCCCTCACTTCTTCAGGGGCTGGTACACGGAGGCGTTGGGGTCGAGTCCAGAGGGGCTGGGCTCCACGAATTTGGAAGAATAATGTGGGGACACGGGGCTCAGAGTGCTGGTGGCTGCAGTGTAGGTGATGCTGGGCATCACTGCCATCACCTCTGCAATCTTCTGCTTCAGCTCCTTGATCTCCTGATCCTTCTGCAGGATCTGCCCTGCGGACGGCAAAAAGCACAGCAGCGCTCAGAGCAGCTCAGGGGTGAAAGCACCAACCAGCAGCTCAGATCTTCTCTTCCCCAGCCTGAGAGCCCTGAAATCACCTCCCAGCAGCTCAGAGCTTGCTTTCCCCAGTCCTGAAACCACCTCCCAGCAGCCCAGAGGCTGGGAGCCCTGAAATCAGCACCCAGGACCTCAGAGCATGTCCTGAAATTATCACCCAGCAGCTCAGAGCCTGGCAGCCCTGAAATCACCCAGCAGCTCAGTGTTTCCCTTCCCCAGGCTGACACTCCTGAAATCACCTCCCAGCAGCTCAAAGCCTGCCCTGAAACCACCAACCAGCAGCTCAAGAGCCTGGCAGCCCTGAAATCACCACCTGTGCAGCTCACAGCTTCCCTTCCCTGCCTGACACTCCTGAAATCAGCACCCAGCAACTCAGAGCCTGTCCTGAAATCATCACCCAGCAGCTCAGAGCCTGAGAGCCCTGAAATCATCACCCAGCAGCTCAGAGCTTCCCTTCCCCGCCTGCCAGACACTCCTGAAACCACCCCTGTGCAGCTCCTGGTCTGTGCTCAGAGCTGGGTTTGATTATCTCCAATTACCACAGAACAAATCTCAACCCTCCCCCATTATAATTTTGCATTATTTGGATTCACAGCTGCACCACTCTCAAAGATTAATTCTATTTAATCTCATTTTTCTGCCTTTTTCCGTTCCCCTTCTCCAAACTCCTCACAAAAGTCAAATATTTGGTCATAAAAGCTGTTAATTTTCCAAACTCTCCCATTCCCATCATTTCTCTCTGAGCTTTCACACCCCCACCACAGCAATTCCTGCAACCTGGTGATGCAAAAACCCATTGCTGAAACTAAACAAAACAATTTCTCCCTCTAATTAAATATTCCTGCAGTCAAACAACCTTCTGCAGGGAAATGAAATGCAAAGTTATTGAGCTGCTCCATGGTTTGCACAGCTGCAAAGCCTGGGCTGGGTTTTGTGTTGGTTTTCTGCTCCCTCTGGTGGCCGTGCCCACACTCCCCTCACCTGTTCAGGGTTAAAACAGGTTGGGTTCTCCTCAAATTTAAGTTTTATTTGCTTGAGGAGTAATAAAATATTATTATTAGGGTGACAGGAGAGCAGCTTAATAACAGGCTTAATTTAATTAATTTATCTATTTTGAAGAGAGAGAGCTTTAAAAGATCTCCAGCTCCTTGTAATGTTTTATAAACTGCAGAAAATAATCATGAATTAATTGAAACACCTATTTGGATGTCCTTTATCATGATGGGCTGGGAAGGTGAGCTCAGATGGCTCCAGCTCCACATCCCCAAAGCTGCCAATGCCAAATTCCCTCTGAGAAACTGCAGGATTGTGTGGAATGCAAGCCCCCAGGTACCTTGGGCAATCTCCAGCTGCCTTTTGGCATCTCCCAGGGCAGAGAAAAGGTCCAGCTTGATCCTGGTCTCTGCACTCAGGCTGTTCTCCAGGTGCTGGGTCTTGTCCTGCATGGCCGAGAGCGCCGACATCAGCACCTCGGTGTCCTTCTCGTTCTCCTTGTACTTCCTCAGCTCCTGCAGGGGAAAATGGGGGTCAAAATACCAGGAATGCCAGCCTGGGGGCACAAATGGCATCCTAGGGGCCAAAAAATCCTGTCCTGGGGACAGAAATGTTATCCTAGGGGGCAAAAATCTCATTCTGAGGGCAAAAAAGCACCAACATCAGCACCTCGGTGTCCTTCTTGTTCTCCTTGTACTTCCTCAGCTCCTGCAGGGACACAGGGATGAGCATGCCAGGAATGCCAGCCTGGGGCACAAATGTCATCGTAGGGGGCAAAAAATGTCAGCCTGGGGGGCAAAAAAACCCACCCTGAGGGGCAAAAAATGTCAGCCTAGGAGCAAAAAAATGTTATCCTGGCAAACTGTGGCTAAGGAGGGAAAAAATACAAATATTCTATACCTTCAAATGGAGGGACAAGAGTGCAAAGGGGAGAATATTAATGCCTGCAACAAAAAGCTTCTCTAACAGTTTGAAGATGCTCATGGAATTAAAAAGCTTAATTAGAGCTGGGTTTAATTATCTGGAAGCCATGCTCAAACACTCCAGGGATGAGCCACACTTGTTGTCAAGGGTTTGGTAAATCCAGGGACAAGGAGGTTGCACCTGTGATTGGGAAACAAGTCCACAGCAGCACCAGGTGGGCTTTGAAGAGGCATTAAAAATCCATTTTCATGCAGATTATCAGTCTGAGCACATCTTTAGGACAGGAATAAGGGCACACATTTGAGCTCTGTAGCTGTAACAAACCCAACCCTGTTTGCTGCACACCTGCCACTAAGTATTTCCAATATTCAGGCACTTTAACACAAAAATAATAGCCTGGCCAGTGCTCCAGACTGCCCTGAATCAGCAACCTTCAGTGAAATCCATGATTTATTACAAGGAGAGTGGCCACAGGGTCCTTGCATGAGGAAAAAAATGCTACTGAGGGGATTCTACCCTCAGCCTACACAGACCAGTGGGTTTGGGGGGAATAAATCCCCATTTAACCAAGAGAATGGTGTGGAAGGAGCCTCTGGGCCTGCTGGAACCATGGAATGGTCTGGAAGGAACCTGCTGGAACCACGGAATGGTGTGGATGGAGCCTGCTGGATCCATGGAATGGTGTGGATGGAATCTGCTGGAACCATGGAATGCTGTGGATGGAGCCTGCTGGATCCATGGAATGGTGTGGATGGAATCTGCTGGAACCATGGAATGGTGTGGATGGAGCCTGCTGCAACCATGGAATGGTGTGGATGGAATCTGCTGGAACCATGGAATGGTCTGGA
>JAWWEX010000094.1:6004391-6020756 GCA_035583215.1 Arremon brunneinucha | reverse complement strand
TGGATGGAGCCTGCTGCAACCATGGAATGGTGTGGATGGAATCTGCTGGAACCATGGAATGGTCTGGAAGGAATCTCTGGTCCCTCCTGGATCAGTGCAAAGGTCTGGAAGGAGCCTCCTGGAGCCATGGAAGGGTCTGGAAGCAGCCTCAGGTCCCTCCTAGCCTCACCCTGCCCAGCCCAGGGCAGGATCTGCACTCCCTGGGCACTGCTGTGCTGCAGATGCAGGGATGTGGGAGGGCTGGGAGCTCTCCCTGGGCGCTGCCCTGAGCCCCTGGGGCCGGGCATTACCTGCACTTTGATTTCCAGCTCTCTGATCTGGTCCTCCTTCAGCTTGATGTCGATGCTGAGCTTCTTGCACTCGGTCTCCAGCTCGCGGATGCGGCTCCGCAGGGTCTCGGTGCACTCCCCCCTGCAGGGACACAGCACAGCTCAGCAGCTGAGATAGATAACAGCAGCCCTCAGAGATAACAGCAGCCCTCAGAGATAACAGCCAGCCTGCCCTCCTCAGCTGCGTCCAACACCGACAATTAAAATAAAATAAAAAGGCTTGAAAAGAAGGAGCCAACTTTGGTCTGCCCAACACAGCGATTCCCCTCACAGCAACGCAGTTACTGAAAGTATTCCCAAATAAGGGAATATGGGTGTGGCTAAACCCAAATAAGGAAAGGTGGGCATGGCTAAACCCAAATAAGGCAATGTGGGCAGGGCTAAACCGAAATAAGGACATGTGGGAGTTGCTAAACCCAAATAAGGGAATGAGGGAGGGGCTAAACCCAAATAAGGGAATGTGGGCAGGGCTAAACCCAAATAAGGCAATGTGGGAGGTACTAAACCCAAATAAGGCAATGTGGGCGGGGCTAAACCCAAATAAGGCAGTGTGGGCAGGGCTAAACCCAAATAAGGGAATGTAGGCGGGGCAAAGCCCAAATAAGGAACTGTGGGTGGGGCTAAACCCAAATAAGGGAATGTGGGTGGGCTAAACCCAAACAAGGGATTGTGGGCGGGGCTAAACCCAAACAAGGCAATGTGGGCAGGGCTAAACCCAAATAAGGCGGTGTGGGCAGGGCTAAACCCAAATAAGGCAATGTGGGCAGGGCCAAACCCAAATAAGGGAATGTAGGTGGGGCAAAGCCCAAATAAGGACATGTGGGTGGGGCTAAACCCAAATAAGGGAATGTGGGTGGGGCTAAACCCAAATAAGGGAATGTGGGTGGGGCTAAACCCAAATAAGGGATTATGGGTGGGGCTAAACCCAAATAAGGGGATTGTGGGAGGGGCTAAACACAAATAAGGCAATGAGGGTAGGGCTAAACCCAAATAAGGGATTGTGGGAGGGGCTAAATCCAAATAAGGCAATGTGGGAGGGGCTAAACCCAAATAAGGCAATGTGGGAGGGGCTAAACCCAAATAAGGCAGTGTGGGCAGGGCTAAACCTAAATAAGGGAATGTGGGTGGGGCAAAGCCCCAAAAAAGGGAATATTCAATGTTCCAATTGATGAGGGATTCATTCCTTTCTGGGGAGAGCAGAAAAGCAAGAATAATTCCTTTTAGACATTTGGAACCCTGAAGGTTAAAGTGCCCCCAGCTTATGCTGCTGTGGGACTGCAGAACCCCACAAGGAGCACTGCCCCAGCAGGAAAATTCCAGAATTATGGTCAATGTCACTGCACAAATCCTTGATTCCCAGTTCCCAAGTGAAGGGAGATGCTCCTTTGAGCAGGACACAACACTGCAGGAAGAGCAGGTAATTTAGAGCACACTCATCCTTTACATGTGTAAATGTCATGTAGGCACTGAGGCTCAGCTGCAGGGGAGACATCTCCCAGTCCTGCCTTGTTTTAACACAAATGAGCCTCTCAATGCAAATAAAGCTGTTTTTTTTTAAATAAAAGACTTTTTAAAGTAAAAGATCAAACACAGGCTCCTCTTTCCCACCCCAAAGGCTCCCAAGGGCAGAGTACCTGGTAGCAGCAGCAAAGGCCACAGCTCGTGCTGCAGTTGCTTCTTCCAACTTCTTCCTCTTCTTTTCTTCCATTAATTGTTTTTCTACAAAGGTTCGTGCCTCCTGCTCTGCCTTTAGCTTCTTCTCCAGCTGGCTGATCATTTGTTTGTCTTTTTGTTTCATCTGTACAGCGTTGTGCAATCTGCAGGGGGACAGGAGTGAGCTTAAAATCTGTCTCTCATTTTAGGATTATTTAACACAAAAATCAAACCGCCATTCCTACTCCCATACCCCTGAGAACCCCATAATTTCCAGATTACAATAATTCCTAATAATTCCCACATTACAACAATTCCTAGTAACGAACTGTCAATCCTACTCCCATATCCCTGCCAGAGAACCCCATAATTAATTTCCAGATTACAATAATTCCTAATAACAAACTGTTATTCCTGCTACCATATCCCTGAGAACCCCATAATTTCCAGATTACAATTCCTAATAACAAACTGTCATTCCCACTCCTATATCCCTGCCAGAGAACCCCATAACTTCCAGATTACAATTCCTAATAACAAACTGTCATTCCTGCTCTCATATCTCTGCCGGAGAACCCCTTAATTTCCAGATTACAATTCCTAATAACAAAACGTTATTGCTACTCCCATATCCTTGAAAACCTCAATGTCCAGATTACAATTGCTAATAACGAACTGTAATGCCTACTCCCATATCCCTGAGAGCCCCATAATTAATTTCCAGATTACGATAATTCCTAATAATTTCCAGATTACAATAATAAGCACCCCAAATGACCCCAGCTCAGCAGGGAGGGTATTTCCATGTCCCCATATTCCCCCCTGGCAGTGCCCACGTACTTGTTCTGCAGCAGCTCGTTCTCCTGGCGCAGCTGGCCGGTCTCTGCGCGCGCGCCGCGCTCGGCGGAGCTCAGCGAGCTCACCTGGCTGCGCAGCTCCTGCTCCACCTGCCTGCTGGCCTGCAGGTCAGCCTTCAGCTTCTTGATGTCCTGCTCCAACCTGGGGGCACAAGGACAGCAGCACGTGGTGGGGATGGGCTCCCTGCTGAGGGGAACCAGGAGCCCCACAGAGGCAGCATGGTGCGCCTGACTCCTGTGACATTGGTCACAGGATGAGGGGAGAGATGAGGATCTGACTCCATGCTTCAGAAGGCTTGATTTATTATTTTATGATATATATTATATCAAAACTATACTAAAAGAAGAGAAGATTTCATCAGAAAGCTAGCTAAGAATAAAAAAAGAAAGAATCGTAACAAAAGCATGTGGCTTGGACTCTGTCCGAGCCAGCTCACTTTGATTGGCTATTAATTAGAAATAACTAACATAAGCCAATCAAAGATCCACCTGTTGCATTCTACAGCAGCAGATAACCATTGTTTACATTTTGTTCTTGAGGCCTCTCAGCTTCTCAAAAGGAAAAAACCTAAAGAAAAGATTTTTCATAAAAGACGTCTGTAGCAGACATCGTGTTCTCAAGGCTCATTTATTAATTTATTACACTTTATTATTTATTACTTTATTTGGGACAAATAAAGTAATTTTATTTATATTTTATTTGGGATAATATTCGGATTTATTACTTGATTTGGAACCCAGGGAATTCCTCTGGCTGCCCTGGAGGGCTCGAGAGCCTGTCAGGGAGCTCAGAGACCAAGAACCCTGGGCCTTTGATTCAGCCCTCAGAAAACACAATTACCAACCTTTATATGAAGGATTACAAGCCATGAAAGTTTAAGTAGAATGATAGTGAATTTATCACAGGATGAAAAATAGATTTTTGGGGTTTTTAGAATGGGGGTTCAGAGGGCAAGATGGAGGAATCTGGGCATGTCCAGCCTTTCTCATTCTTCTTCTTGGCCTCCCCATCTTCTGGGTGATGGTGGCACTTAAAGATTGGTTTAGAGTAGAAGCTCACTGTCTAACACAGGTGATAGGTGTTGGGAAGTTATTGTAAATATTGTACACGTACTGTCCTGCTCCAAAGCAGGACAGAGCCACACACACACACAGATTTAATTCTGTCCACAAACGCTGAGTTGGATTTGCCAGCCAGAGCTGTGAATTGTCACCTCAACATGTTGGTGCTTTCTTGCAGCACATGATGTGCATGCCGAGTAAGAGGATGTGTTAAGTCACCCCCAGCTCAGGAGTCAGTAAATTTAGTTTTAATTGCTCTTGAACAGAGACCATCTGCTCTACACTTGAAATTGTAGCTTTGGAAAGTTCCTGAAGATTCATGTAATCTTTTTAATTAAAATATTGTTAAATAAAACACATTTTGGAGGAGAGGCACTCAGCTCACTTTCATTTTCCTCCACAAATGAGGTTATTGATTCCTAGACTAAAAACACATCACAGGTGAATAATCAACCCTTTTAAACTCTGTTACACACTCACTGAAAGCAATACACCCAAGCCATTCTCACACAAGCCTCCTCTGCTCTGCCAGCTATTGATTGGAGAGTTTTTAAGTGTCCATAAAGAAGATGAAGGTGCTTTTATTTCCTAGGCTTCCATTCTGAATTGGTGGCAGTGGGACATTAAGATGAGGAGAGCACTCACAAAAGCCAAAGAGAGCTGCCCTCAGTGACACTCAGCAGTGCAGATGAATGGCTGGAGCCTTCTGATTTCTTAATGAAACATTTTTGGGCTTCAGGGCAGGGAAATCTCAGCCTAAAAGGCACTGAGAGATGAGCAGGGAGAACATCCTGTGCCACTGAGTGCAGGGGGAAAGGGTGGGATCCCCAAGGGTGAGGAAATCCAGAGAGGTGGGTCTGGAACAGCAGAAACACCCAGAGAGATGAGAAGGGGAATGAGGAGCCAAGAGCACCACCAGAGGAGCAGGCTGGGACATCTTAGCCCCCTCCTGCCCCAGCTGTCTCTCCACATCCATGGAAGTGCCCTCCCACAAGATTAACTCCTTCAGTGCTCTATAAATGATCAAAAGCACCCTCAGACAGAAAAAAAATCAACTTACAGGCAAAGAGTAACAGCACAAAGCAAATACCCACCTCAAAGGGGTGCACAAATCACTTGGTGCTCTGAGGGAAAGAACTTGCAAACCTGAGCAAATATTCCAACCTCAGCCCCAAAATGGGAACAGCAGCAGCTGGTTTTAGGGGAGTGGTGCTACCCTGTGCAGTGTTAAATGATGGACAGGGCAATTGTTGGGTAAATCAAACTGTTGATATAAAAAT
The DNA here is from genome assembly GCA_035583215.1 of Arremon brunneinucha. Classification (NCBI taxonomy): domain Eukaryota; kingdom Metazoa; phylum Chordata; class Aves; order Passeriformes; family Passerellidae; genus Arremon; species Arremon brunneinucha. The sequence continues at coordinate 6,015,575 of JAWWEX010000094.1, read as the reverse complement.
TATAATTTTAAAGTTCCCACAGGGCCCTGAGATGCTCTCCAAATGCCCCAGCTCTGCCTGGCACCAGCAGCTCCTGCAGTGAAGCTGCTCCTTTGAGGGGCCACCGTGACCCTGCTGGGACTGACAGGATCTCCCTGCAGCTCCTGGGAGCAGTTTGCACCCCCAAAAAGCCAGGAACCCCCAAAAAACCAGGAACCCCCAAAAAAAGCCAGGACCCTCCTGTCCCTGCTGCCATTCCCAGGGCTGGAAATGTTCTGTTCCTGAGCTCCCTGCTGCCTTGGGAAGGGGCTGCAGGAGGGATTGGCTCCCACACTCCTCATTTCCATCCCCAATCCTGATTTTCTGTTCTGTGCCTGCCTTCCTGGGGCAGGGAAGCTTGGCCATCACCCCCCTGCAGCTGCCACAGGAAACCTTCTGCTGCTTTAACCCAGCCAGGGGGTGAGCAGGAGGCACCAGCCCCTCTCTGCCCACCAGTGATGTCACCAAATTTTACAGTATTAGCACCAAATGGCCACAAATCCACATTAAAAACCTCCCAGTCTGTCCCTGCAGGTAACACCATCTTAGGAAAAGTGAAATAAGCTGTGGCAGAGCAGCTTTTGCTCCACCAAGAATTTTCCCAGTCCAAGTGCCAGAAGATGTCCTCGTTATCTGTGGGAATAATTAGTACATGAGACAGCTTGTTCATCACCTCGTGTGCCAAAGGCAGGACCTCTGTGGATACAGGCAGTCCTGCCAAGCTGCACTGCCAGGTTTTTGTGTGCTTTCAGAGCAGGGATTTTTAAGGGTGCTGAAAGGCAGAGGCAGGTCATGGGTTTTGCAGTGTAATGTGCAATAAACAACAAAAAAAAAATAATTCTGCAGCAATTACAGCTTGGACTTGTTCCATATATTGAGGCTGTGAATCTGTTCCACCTCAGAAATCAGGGAAATGGGAGAAGAGATGGATTTGCTCTGCTGACAAACAGCTGAGTGCAAAGGGACCCAAGGCTGATCCCAAATGGATCCCTCCAGTGGCCCCAGGGCCAGGGAGCTGGGAAAGAGGAACTCACATCACAAATTCAGTGCTGGAGGGATTGACAAGCTCCCAGCACCCTCAGGAGCTGTCTCAGAAATGCCCAGAGGTTCCTGAGCCCCTGGGACCCCTCAGCTCCAGCAAGGATGGAACAACCCCCAGGGATGGGCATCAGGGAGTTCCTCTCCACAAAACGCAGGTTCTGATATTGCACCAGACACAGCAAAAGGAAAAGCTTAGTTTCAAATAAGAGCATGTGTAAAATATACACATAAACCTTAACTCCAGGACCCTTCCACACAGACCACATCAAATATTTCAGAGTTAACAACCCTGTAAAGCTCCTGGTCTCCAAAACCTCCTGATCCTGACTGTCTCCAGCCCTGCTAATCCCCAGCCCCAGCAGCAGAAGGATATTTCACATTTGCAGAAGGAATATTTCACATTTGCTCCTGGTTACTCAGCCCAGGGCCATCCTCTGTGGACACAAAAGGAAAGCAGCTTGGTTCTGCCACCCTGCTGGACACCCAGTCAGGAAAAGCAGCTTTATTTGGAAGCTGGGCAGATCTGAGCTGAGTCTGAACAAATCAGGACCTCACTGAGCCCTTTCCAGCAGACTGAAAGTTTAATAACAGGAATGAGTAACACTCCTGCAAGTGGAAAAACTGATGAACAAATGCCTGGAACTCCAGGGAGAGGATAATGGACAAGGTTAAAATAAAAAAGCACCATGAATTTTTAAATTTAAGTGCATCCATCCTATCCAATTTGTCAGGTGAGTTTATGCTCCCAGTGGTGTGGGAGTTGCACAGCCAGGCTGAGCAGAAACAAGATTCCATGGATGATTGCAGCAGGAGCTGGGTTTGGGCTGTTTGCACGGGGACAGCAGGGACAAGAAACAGCTCCAGGGATCTGTGCCACCACTCCACAGCCACACATCCCAAAAACACTCCTCTGAAGGAGTTCAGGCTTCAGGAATTCCCTCTCAGGGCAGAGTGAGGCCCTTTCAGAGTCCAGCTGTGCTCTGTGTCCTTCCAGCAGCTGCAATTCCCTCAGAACAGGATCTGTTTTGCTGCAGACTCATTTCTGTGATCCAAAACTCACCTTGGGGAATTGGTGAGCACCTGCTCTGAGCTGCCACACAAGGATTTCAGCAGGAAACTGTTGAACACAGCAGGTTTAACCCTCAGTCCCTGTCCCAGCACACATCCCCAGGCTGGCAGGTGTGTTCCAGGTGTTTAACTGGACTAATCCTGTCACAGATCCCACTGACTGGCTGCTTTCTGAACCCCACACAGGTCCTATACAGTTATCAATTAGTCCATGTGTTTAATTGGCAGGATCCTGTCACACATCTCACTGACTGGCTGCTTCTGAACCTCACACAGACCCTATACACACATTAGGTATCAATTAATCCAGGTGTTTAATTGGACTAATCCTGTCACAGATCCCACTGACTGGCTGCTTTTTGAACCCCACAAAGGTCCTATACACACATTAGTTATCAATTAGTCCAGGTGTTTAATTGGCAGGATCCTGGCCCACATCACACTGACTGGCTGCTTCTGAACCTCACACAGACCCTATACACACATTAGGTAGCAATTAGTCCAGTGTTTAATTGGCAGGGGTATGTCAATCAGGGTAGAGTGATTATCAGAAGGGAAAATAATATTTCCAATGAAGTAAGTGTGCTCCCACAGCACAAATCCTCTGAGAGAAAAGCCCAATTATCAAAGGTACCTGCAGGGAAAACAAGCCTGACCTGCCCATTAAGCTGGCCACCATTGGTGGAATAAGGAATAAGAGACATGAGCAGGTAGGAAATGCTGGAGAAGGGCAGAACTGTGGAACAGGTTTTGTTCCAGACATCTCTCCATGCACAGCCACAGCCCTTTCCTCACTGCTGCTTTTCCTGGCAGCACATGACAACACCTCAGACCCCACAGCTCCAGGTCCCTCTGAACTTCCAGGAGCAGGGGTAAATAAAGCTGGGATTTTCCACGCTGCCAGGTCCCAGGGCTGAGGGCAGAGCTGAGCTCAGCTCCACAGCAGCCCTGGCTCTCTGCACTCACTTGGAATTGGAGATTAAAGCAAAAGCCAAACACTCCAAAGGAAAAACAAAACCAAACCACCTGCTCAGGCAGCAAGAAAGCCCAGTGAGCTCCCTGGAGAGGCAAGGAGCTGGCAGGGACAGATGAGCTGATTCCCTCAGGTTTTCCTCCTGCCTTCCACCAGAGTATTTCTGGTGCCTCTCACCAGAGCTGCGAGCCAGGGGAGCAGCAGATCCTGAGCCAGAAATGAAACAACCTGCTCCAGAATGCAAACAGAACCCAGAACACAGCTGCACACATCTCTGGAGGTCCTGTCCCACCACTGCACAGTTCCACATGACCACAAATGACATTTTCCTGATAAACAGCAAACCAAACCCCCGAGTCCTGATGGAGCAAGGCAGGATGAGACAAGGCTCAGGCCCAACTTACCTTACCAGTGCATCTGGTTTGCTTAGCTGGTTATTAGGAATACAGTTTTCCATTAAGTCCTTATGTGTGCTCGGGCTCTTGCTGGCACATTTCTGTTTTTTCTCATTTTTGGAGGATGAGGAGGGGATGCTCCCGTTGGTTGCACTGTGGCTGCGGGGTGAGGAGTTCACAACCCCACTGACATTTTTGTAATTTTTGGACGAGGCAGTGCATGAGTCCTCTTTCAAGAGGTTTTCTGTACTTCCTACAAGATCATTATTTAATCTTTTACTATTGATATGGTTTTCCATATATTCAATTTCTTGTATTTTAGAGTCTACAGGTTGCAAAATGTTGTTGTTTATTCCAAGGTTGTGTTTCTTCGCATCCTTGTCCTTTTCTTTCCCTTTTTCTCGATATTCCAGCTCTGGCAACGTTGCAGAGATCTTTTTGTTGGCTGGAATGCCTCCATTGTGCTGCAAGAGTATTGAGGAATCCATATCAGATAATCCTTTGGCTGCTGCAACACCAAAGTGAAAAAAAACCAACTTAGTTCATTAAATCCATCAATACCGTGCCACAGAAAGAAAAAATCATTATGGACACATCCATCATTCCTGCAGGAAACAATCAGGATTGGAGGCTCTCTAGAAAAGAGAATCCAAAGTCACCAATTTTAAGGCTTTTTGCCTCATTCCAGGCAGGAAAGAGGATTTCAGAACAAACACTGGAGCTACACACAACACTGACTGATGCAGCTGCTAATGAGGAACTGAGCAGAGGGGCCATAATTCCCTTTTCCTGTCACATTAACCCTTCCAAAGTGATTCCATTTCTGCCTCTCTGAGCTCACCACCCTCCCACCAAACAGAGCCAGGCAGGAGCAGCTCCTTGTCACAGACAAATTTTACGAGAAATCCTTTTGCCAGGATCTTTCCTCCTGAGCAGCTTCAGCTTCTCCATGTTTTGCTGCTTTGGAATGTGATCTGGAGAACTGTTTACACCCAGCACGTGAAATTGTTTTTACTCGGTGAACAATGACAGCCACCTGTGTCGAGGCTGTGACAGACACAAGATTTTATTATCATTCCTTCCTTCTAATCTTTTAGTAGAGTGTCAATATATCATTTTCTTTTAATATAATATAGATCATAAAATAATAAATCAGCCTTCTGAAAGATGGAGTCAAGATTCTCATCTCTCCCCTCATCCTGGGACCCCCAAACACCCCCACAGCTCCTCCCCTGCACGTCTGGGGTTTATTTTCCCTCAGAGCAGCACAGAACAGAGCACACATGAAGGGATAACTTGCCTTCCTCTGCCTCCCTCTCTTGCCTTTGCAGCATCTGCTGCTCTGGGGGCAGAGCCTGCTGCAGGAGCTGCATGTAGAACTCATTCTCCTTCTGCACCTCCTTCTGCTTCCTCAGCCGCATCTTGTAGCTGACGTAACTTTTAAAGCCAAAGCCCAAAGTCACAACAGGGTAGCCAATGCTGAGGAGGGAACAAAAAGCAATATTAATCAAATATATACATAATTCATAGATACATATTCATATATATGAACAAGGTCCATAGAAACTGATTTATAAAGTGATTTTTGCTGTTTCAAGAAATGCTTGGAATATCCACGCTGCAAATTCCTCCCAGCACAGAAAGGTGGCACTGGGTCCTTGTTTACACACATTGCTCATGGAATATTTAATGGCAGAATTGTGAGGGGAAAACTGAACAGCCAAGCCCTGAACCCAAGTAAAAAGCCCTGATTATTCATTTTCCTGGTGAAATAAAGGTTAATAAAAAGGCCTGATTATTCATTTTCCTGGTGAAATAAAGGTTGATAGGGAAAGGACAGAGAAGCACTCACCAGTGTGCTGCAAATGGACGACAAAGGTCCACGTGGAAGTTTTTTAAATCTTTAAATCTAATGGCTGCTTCAATATAAACAAAAAGTATCCACAGTGATACTGTTGGTAAGCACACACCTCTTTCTGTGGAGAGAAGGAAACAGAGGCACTCAGGGACAGAGAACAGGCAGCAAAGATTTGAAAGTTATTTTTACAACATTTCAGGAGTCTGAAGAAACAAACCTTAAAGATTTTCACAAAAAAAAAAAGCAAGTTCCCATCACACCCCTGGCATCAGGGCTGACACAAAATTTTCCCAACAAACCCCAAATCCCAACAATCTGGGGAGTTAAAAGTTACCCCGAAAAAAAAAATTTAAATTAAATTTGATTCCTAAAATTTGATTCCCAGCTCCATTTCTTCATCCAAACCCAGGGATTTGTGAGAACAAACTCAGGGAGAAAAGGGCAGCAGAGGGGGACAAGAATTCTCCATGGAATCCCAAACTGTCAGGGCAGCCTCTGGCACCAACAGCTCAGAAACTGCATCCAGCTTTGCTAACACAGAATTCAACTCTGATCACTGAAATAACCAATATTTGAACATTATTAACTAAATTACCAGCACACCAACTGAGTGTGGAAGAACAGAACACTGTCACAAACTTGTCCTGTGTGCTCTGTAATTGTTCAATCACTGCAGTAGAGTTCTAAAGTCAGGAATTTAATTTTCTTTTAACTGCTCTGGAATTCCTGTTTATTCCCCTCCAGCTCCTGCTCACTGGAGATGCAAAACAAAAAAACAAACCAAAATTTTTAACACTAAAAAGACTGCATTAAGTGAGGCAAACAGGGGATTTGTTCCTAAAAGATGTGAGATACACACTGAGCCCTGGAAGTTGTCAGTAAAGGAAGAGTTGGAAATAAAGAAATTATAAAGGAGTCAGGAAGCTGTAAATAAAGAAATGCCCACCTGTGTGCCACACATACTGTACCCACACATAGGTGCTGGCAGCAAAGAACAGCCACTGGATTGGGATGAAGAGCAGACAGATGATGTTGGAGGTGAATGCTACACACACAAAAAATACTGAGAAGGCCTGAAAGAAAGGAGGGAGGGGGAAGAAGAAGAGGGTTTGGTTATTCCAACCCAAATATAGTTTTTTTATATTAAAACATATTAAAATACATATAATAAATTTTACATAAAATATCTAATAGCTATAATTTTATATCTCACCAATATTTCTAATATTACATGTTTAATTTTAATATCTAAAATTTTATATATACTAATATATAAATATTTTGTATATAAATATATATTTTATACATTTATATAAATATATAAATAACAATATTTTATATGGCTATATACACATATTTTTAATATAGAAATATATACTGCCCTATATATAGATAGATAGCATATGTCTGTGCATATATATACACATATTTATATAAATATTTTAAAAGTCTATATTAGAGGGTTTTCTTTAAAATAATACACAAAGTCTTGCCTGTTTACACATACATAATGTTACATATAATTCTGATTCATTCAAACCCAGCTCAGGAATTTAAACAATATTTCTCCACGGTGAAATTTGGATAAATCTTTATTTCATTTCCACTGGCCATGGATCAAGTATCCATCAGAGAGAAGCCCTGGTGCTGTGAGGGGGCTCTCAGTGCCACTGTCACTGAGGAAAATGGGATATTCCTGGGATATTCCTGGGAATATTCTGGGGAGGTTCTGTGCCACTGTCCCTGTGGAAAATGGAATATTCTGTGCCACTGTCCCTGTGGAAAATGGAATATTCCTGGGATATTCCTGGGGAGGCTCAGTGCCACTGTCCCTGTGGAAAATGGGATATTCCTGGGATATTCCTGGGATACTCCTGGGAAGGCTCAGTGCCACTGTCCCCATGGGAAATGGGGTATTCCTGGAATGTCCCTGGGATATTCCTGGGAAGGCTCAGTGCCACTGTCCCTGTGGAAAATGGAATATTCCTGGGAATATTCTGGGAAGGCTCAGTGCCACTGTCCCCATGGGAAATGGGATATTCTGTGCCACTGTCCCTGAGGAAAATGGAATATTCCTGGGATATTCCTGGGGAGGCTCAGTGCCACTGTCCCCATGGGAAATGGGATATTCTGCGCCACTCACCAAGCCCTGGTATCGGAAGGAATCGTAAACGCTCCTGATGAAGAGCCAGAAGGGCCACAGGTACTCAAACCTGAACTCCAGCACAAAATCTGCCAGCAGCACCAGGGCCCACACCACCAGGAACTTCAGGTACAGGAAGGTGCTGGGGGGAAGAAAAAGGAAATTTCAGATCAGGATTTCCAACAGACAAACTGAGTCTCTTTTTTTTTTTTTTAATTAAAATATTCAGAATTAAAACTAAGGACAACTGTATTAAAATATTCAGAATTAAAACTAAGGACAATATAAAAGAAAATACCAGCCAAAATAATTTTATAAAACAAGTTTAGGTTTGTTTTTTTGGTTTCTTTTATTATCCCATTACAGCAGGCCTGGTGTAATGAAGCTAACACTGAAGTGCATTTATTTTCCCCAATACCCAGCAGGGTCACTGCTCATCTGCACCATGTCCCTCTGCACTCTCACACAGGGCAGTCCTGCCACAGGTAACCTCTCCCAGCTGCAATGTTCCTTTCCCAGTCCCCTCCTGCCCCTGGTGCTCAAGAATTTCGTGTTCCCCTCCTCAGCAGGCTGCAGATGTTCCCTCATTTCACACAGACTGCAACACCAATAAACTCAGATGTATTTTAAGCCTACAGCAATTTAAGGACTGTTTGGATACTGAGTTATCAGTGGTAGATTTGAAAACATTTCTATGAAGGCAAATGGATCCCTTAAAAACAAACAAACAAAACCCCAGAAAAATGGAAGCACGTGAGGCCTGAGACCAGCCTAACTTCTATTTTTAATTATTTCTGAGCCACATTCCCATGTTCTGAGTCCTGCATTTTGAACCACTGATGATCCTTCTTGGCAACAGGGCTTAAAAACATTCTGAGCTCATACCCAAGCAACACTTGAGGCATCAGTCCAATCCACTCTTCCAAAAAAGCAGCAAAACCCCTTTTTCCCCAAAGCCACCACCCCAGACCTGTCACTCCAGCCCCCCAATACCTTGCTGCACTCTATTAGGTTACAACAAAAAAAAAGGGGTTAAAAATATTTGTTTCTCATTTAAATCAAATGCAAATTGTCCTTTTAGCGACTTGTTTTCCCTCCTGTGCCAGCACAGGCAGCAGAACTTTGCCCTGGAATGTTCAGTGGGAGGTGCCAAGGTTGGCACCAGTGCCAGGCAGGGTCCAGTTTCTGCCCTGCTCGGGGCTTTTTTAGCAACTTGCTCAGAGCTTTGGGGAAGAGACAAAACCCCAATTCCCAGGGAAAGAGCTGGGTGCCAGCAGAGGTTTGGAAATGAGTGAACTTGTGCAGTTCTCACCCAGTCCAGGAAAATTCCTGGATTTCTTGGGAGCCAGAGGGGGATGGCAGGGACCTGAGAGTGCCCTTATCAACTGAACTGGCTGGGAAAAAATACAGCAAAAGGCTCCAGGAAACACTTCAGGGGAATGGAAACAAAATTAATAGCACACACTTGGAAAGTTAAGGAAGTGCTTTCAGTGTTTTCAGTTCTGAGGGACCCAGCCCCAGTCACAAATTACTTTAGAGAAGAATGAAACCAGAGTGGGAGTACTGCAAAAGCCCTCCAACCCAACAAAATATCCCACACCAAAACCCAGCCAACCAAACCCACCAAAACCCCTAAAATGGTCACACTGAGCTGGTGGTTGTGCTTCCACAGGCTGCCCTTCCACCCCTGTTTGTTTACAGCTCAGATCCTCACCAGAAGTCTGTAAAAAGCAGCTGCACTCAGGGAATATTTGGCACTAAAGGTGACATTTGGGTCAGGATCTGAGGATTTCCATAAAGCCATCCCAGCCAGGAATTCCCTGCTCAGTTTAGTTGTGTTGTGGAGCCTTTCCCTGGGTCACTCCCGTGGTTATTGTTTGTTTTCCTGCCACTGCAAGGCAGGAGCAGACCCCACATTTCCCAGCACACGAGGGCTGTCAGGACTAATGCTGCTCAGCCCTGAAGTGCCACTCCAAGTGAAAGCATTTGCTGAACAGGAGTTCTGTAGCACAGCCATTAAAGTGATTTCTGATATTAAATTCATATCAATCCAAGGGCCCCGCTGACACTTAGCACCTTCTAAAGTGGAATTGGAACAATGCAACACTTGTAAGGAGGTTTTGCCAACACTATTAAAGAGCCTATTCCTCACTGTCTGAAGGCTCCAAAGGCACTCAGAATTCCAGGAGTTCAGGGAAGTCTCAAAGCTCAATCCTGGGGCTGGCCCCAGCAGGGAAGGGCCCAAATCTCAGATCCTGCTGCCCCTGAGGTGCTGCACAGCCAGGTCTGTGCTGAGGCCAGCCCCAGCCCAGCTGAAACACATCCCCAGGAATTAAATCCCTGGAAAACCTGTTTATTGCACAGGCTCAAGTGTATTCCACGAGGCCAACTGGAATTCTGAGGTGGATCCCAATACAGGGAAGATTCCTGCAGATAAATACCCAAAATCTGGGTTATCCAATTTCCTGACACATGGCAAAAACCTGCCCTGGGTGCCCTGGCAGAGGTTTAGGGCTTTCCCCAAGGAACAGCATATGGCATTAACCTGGAGGGTGAGGAAGGAAGGATGGACACATCCACGCCAGGAGCAGGGCACAGGGCAGGGAGGAGCAGGGATTGCAGAGCTGCAGATTCTCTGAAAGGTCAATTGATGGCTAATGCACACTGAACAGAAAGATTTATTCATAACCCTGCAGTGCCTCTGCTCCCCATTTGAATTCGCAAATAAATAATTTTCCTCCTTATTCCTCCTCCCCCTGCAAGCGCCAGATGCCATTTCCTTCCCCCCCTCCCCTTTTTTTCCCTCTCTTGTTCTTTGTTCTCCTTTTACTGCCCTGCAGGAGCAGATCCTCTGCCAGCTCTAAGGTAAAAACACAGCCAAAATCCCTAGGAAAAGGCCCAATTCCGCACCCCAAACCCAAACTGGGGGTGGATCAAGCCTTAATTCCATCCCACCGTTATCAGCAAGGCCCAAGGGCTGGAAAGGCAATCCTGGCATGTTCCACTGGCAGCCTGACTCATCCAAGACAATGGAGTGGGAGTGGGAGGCAGCCCCAGCCTGGCAGGGAGCCAGGGGCACAGGTGAGCCTGAAAAGGTGAATTTGAGCATTTGGGTGAAATCACCCGATAATCAACAGCCCCCCAGCTCAGGGTTAGCCAGCAGACACAACACAGGCATGCTGAGGGGAGATTAGCAAATATTGAAGCTTTATCTAAAGAAACATATAAACATATCTAAGATTGTTATCAGTGGGCAGAAGGAGGGAAACACAGCGAGTCTGAAAGGCAGAAAACATCACTGCTGGCACTGACCACGTGAAACACCTGCCAGCCACAGGTCTGGAAAGGAAAATAAATGTGAGGAAACTCAGGAAAGCTCCCTGAGCTCTGATTCAGGGCACAGAGAGCACCCAGCCCTGAGCTGGGCAGAGGAAAGGGAAATAAATCCCTGCAGGGGCACACAGTCAGTACCCAGCACTGTGGGGCTGGCACAGCAGGCACTGCCAGCTCTGGGAACTCAACTGTGTACCCCAAAAATCCCAAAATGCAGCCACAGCAGGCACTGCCAGCTCTGGAACTCAGCTGAGAACCCCAAAACCCCAAAATGCAGCCACAGCAGGCACTGCCAGCTCTGGGAACTCAACTGTGTACCCCAAAAATCCCAAAATGCAGCCACAGCAGGCACTGC
>JAWWEX010000094.1:5987936-6001532 GCA_035583215.1 Arremon brunneinucha | reverse complement strand
GCACCTGCTGTGTCCCCCCGGTACACACCGGGCTGTGAACCGGGCACCTGCTGTGTCCCCCCGGTACACACCGGGCTGTGAACCGGGCACCTGCTGTGTCCCCCCGGTACACACCGGGCTGTGAACCGGGCACCTGCTGTGTCCCCCCGGTACACACCGGGCTCTGCCCACACCGGGCCGTCCATCCCTGCCCCGGCAATTCCCAGCTCTCACGGCTTCCCCCCCGCAGCTCAACCAGCCCGGCAAGAACAACTCTGTGAGACCCCGAGTGAGCAGCCGGGCTGGGTGCGAGCCTGAGCCTGGGAATGCCCGGCCGGGAAAGCCTCCCCGGGCAGCGGCAGTCCGGAGCTCCGGCAGTGCCCAGCTGCGAGACCCGGCCGGGAAACCCTCCCCATGCGAGGCTCGGAGCTCCGGCAGTGCCCAGCTGTGAGACCCGGCCGGGGAACCCTTCCCATGCGAGGCTCGGAGCTCCGGCACCACCGAGACCCGGCCGAGGAACCCTTCCCGTGCAAGGCTCGGAGCTCCGGCAGCGCCGGGGGTGACCCAGGGCGAAGGCCCCAGCGCTGGGCGCGCACCCCGGGGCCGGCTCCGGCCGCTCCCTCCCGGCAGCACCGGCAGCACCTTGGCCAGCAGCAGCCCCGGCCCCGCGGAGCCCCGGGGGCGCGGAGGGCCCGGGGCGGGGCAGCGCCTGAGGGGCGCCGGGGCGCCATGACGGTGACAGGGCCGGGGGGCCCGGGGCCGCGACCCGCCCGCTCCCGGCGCCGCGGCGGCCGCTCGGTACCTGCCGTAGATGCCCTCGGTGATGCGGTTCCGCTTGAGCGGCCGCCGCAGTTTGCTGCAGTCCGCGCTCCGCCGCTTCATCCCGCCGGCCCGGCCCGGCCCGGCCCGCCCCGCTCACGGCAGCACCATCCGCCCCCGCGGGGGGTTCCCGAGCGCGGGGCTTTTTTTTTGGGTTTATTTTTCTTTTTTCCCTTTTTTTTTTCTTTTTTTTTTCCCCGGGAAACAAAGAAATAAAAATAATTCCTGGTCCGTCCCTCCCCGCCGTGTCCCCCCGCGCAGCCGCCGCGCAGCGCCCCGCCTTCCCGGCGATCGCCAATCAAACGCTTGATCCCACCTGAGTGACAGCATGTCTGACCAATCGGCAGCGGGCAAACGCAGACAGACGGTAGAACGGACCAATCGCAGTGTCAGAAAGTTGAGCCCGCCTCGTGCAGTCGCGTGGCACGCCCACCACTGTGAATGACGGCCCTACAACCCAATCAGAGAGGATTACTTGTGATTGATGGCCGGTCAACCAATCAGAATACAGATTTTGGTCTCCTCCTGCCTACTGTGCTGCTGGCTAGTTTCCCGCCCCCTGCGGTGACCGACAGCAAAATTGCCCAATGGAGGATAAACAGAGAAATAAAAGGACAGCTCAGCCATCCACTCGGAAACGGAAGAAGGAGGGCTCTATTTCCTCTGTCACCGTAGCACAGAGGTGCCACCTCTCCCGCTTGATTGACAGCCTCGCTGGCAAATGGGCAGTTGGGGCAGGGGACACCCCGTCTCAGGTGCAGTCAGGCAGTGACAGTTTGTGACGCCCGGTGCCGCCCCCACAGCGCGGCCTGCGCTGCCGCTCACCGGAGAGCAAAATAACCCCAGCGTGACGGACAGGCCGCGCCAGCCAATAAATAGCACGCTTTGCTGAGTGACAAGACACCGGGCCAATCACAATACAGGACGCGCGGCCCAAAGACGGCGGGTGCTGGGGATAGGCCAATCAGAGGCCAGGAGGAGCTGCGCTAGGCCAATGGGAGCGCAGTCCCTAAGGGCGGCCTGTGGGGAGGGGGCGGGCATTCAGTGAGGGGCGGGGCCGGGTGGGTCCTGCCGGTGCTGCCGCCGCCGGGGGCTGCCGAGTCACGGCCGGGCAGTGATGGGCTGAGTGTGAGGGTCCCTAAACGGCGGTAGAGCTGCCCCAGGAGGGTGCTGGGCTGACGCACGGCGGTGTTTTCCTGGTGGTGGAGTTACACTTTACAATTGGAGCATCACGGATTTGTTTGGGCTGGAAGAGACCTTGAAGATCACCTCATTCCATCCCCTGCCGTGGCAGGGACACCTTCCTCGGTGCCAGGGTGCCCCAAGCCCTGTCCAGCCTGGCCTTGGACACTGCCAGGGCCTCACCACCCTCGTACAAAAGAACTTTTCCCTAATAAAAGTTACTTTGTGCTTCACCCTGTCAAAGATCACCAAGCTTTGGTCTCTGTTTGGAAACATAAGCTGTGAATCCGAGCATCACCTTTCCAATGTGCCATCCTGAGGGAAAACACCTGACTTCCTCACCTTTGGGATGTTCTCCCTGGATGGGATTTAGTAACAGGTAGCAGAAAGGCTCATTGTGCTAGCTAAATTAATTCTAAAATTGCTGCTTGAGCTGTTGCCCTGTTTAGGGAACACCAGGACCCGTGGATTCGCAGGATTGCCAGAAAAAGGACCCGAATGTGGCTGTGGCTTTGGCTGTGTCCGTGGCTGTGACCATGGCCATGACTGTGACCGTGGCTGTGCCCACAGACACTCTGAGCTCAGCCCATGTGAGCTGCACTCCGTTTGGCTCCTGCCACAGCCCCGATAAGGAGCTGCTCCCTGCTCACGCCTCTCGGCCTTGTTATCTCTCACTGAGCTCCCATTGCTGGCCCCCACAGCTCCTGTGCTGCTGGTGTGAGGGCACAGGGACATCCCACAGGGCACAGGGACATCCCACAGGGCACAGGGACCAGAGGAATCTCTCCTGAGCTGCTGCTCCATGTAGTGCACAATGCCTGCCCGCTACCTGAGCTTCCGCTGCAGCGTGCCCTGGCTGATCCTTCTGCTGCAGGCTCTGCTCCTCCTGCGCTCCTTCTTTGGCTTCCCAGGTGTCCGTGACACCTACTCCTCATCCAACCCCTACCCAGGTAAGCACCCTGCTGGGGAACAGGGGGATCCCTGCTGCTCTCCAGGGTCTGGTGGTGAGGAGCAGAATGGTTTCATTGCTCTCTGAACTTGCCAGGAGTGCTGGCAGCTTCTTTATGTCACAGGTGTGATGGGGATCCAAGACTGAATTGTAATTTTGGTCAGTTTTCTGTTGGGGTTTTCACCTTTCAGCCCCCATCCTGATCCATTTACACATCCTGATCCATTCAGATCAGCGTGTAAAAATAAATTCAGCTTTAAGGGTGTTTTTATTAAGGGTATTTTATTTTTTATTAAGAGTATTTTATTGAGGGTATTTTTTCTCTTATTATGCATTGGAAAGAAAGCTCTGAAATTCTTTGCAACCTCTAAACAATAATTAAAATTTTATCTGAAGGCTTCTTAGTTAACTGTAATTTTTAAATTTTTTTTTTCTGCGTTAATAATTTCACTGCTGTCTTGTTCTTTTCTGTCCTGCAGAATTTCAAGATGTCAACCACATGGTGATTTTTGGATTTGGCTTCTTCCTGATAGTTCTGAGAAGATATGGCTTTAGCAGCACCGGATTCAACTTCCTGCTCGTTGTTCTGGGTGTCCAGTGCTCTGTGCTGGCAGAGGATTTATTAGTTTTCCTTAGGGGACAGCGAAATGCAGCTGGTTTGGAAAGGTAATGAGTTCACGTTAGAGCTGGGCTGGTGTAGAACTGCTGATTGTGGAGTGAATGTCTCCTTGTGGGGCCCTGGTAGGAATGGGCAGAGTCACATTTGCAGGTATTTTAAAGGGCTTTTGGTGTTTAAGTGCATTGCTCTGTGTAATTCCTTTTTATTGGCCCTGGTGTCACCCTGAGACTGAGTTGTTCTTTCCTCTCTTGCAGTCTAGCAAGGGCTTTTGTGAGCGTGACTGCTGTGGTCATCTCCACTGGGGCTGTCCTGGGCAGGGCCAATCCTGTGCAGCTCATTGTCATGACCCTGGTGGAATTAATCTTCTTCTACGTGAGCAGATACATCAACGAGACATTCCTGGAGGTACCCTGGTGGGATTGGCAGAGATGTGGGGGGAAACGTCGCTGGAGCTTTGGGGCAAAGGCTTTGTGAGGCCTGGTTCAACTCACAGCTATGAATGTTCAGTCAGGAGCTGCAGCAAGGCTTTGTGTGGCCTGCTTAGCCCACAATAAGCTGTGACTGTTCAGTCAGGAGCTGCAGCAAGGCTTTGTGTGGCCTGCTCAGCCCACAGCAAGCTGTGAATGTTCAGTCAGGAGCTGCAGCAAGGCTTTGTGTGGCCTGCTCAGCCCACAGCTATGAATGTTCTGTCAGGAGCTGCAGAAAGGCTTTGTGAGGCCTGATTGAGCCCACAGCAAGCTGTGAATGTTGTGTTGGAGCAGGTCCCTGAGCACCTCACTGGGACGCACGTGTTCCTCTTTGGAGCCTACTTTGGCCTGGCACTCGCCTCCCGCTTCCCTGAGGCTCCCCCGGCGCTGGACAAGGACAGGAGCACCCCAAAGTCAGAGCTGTTCTCAGTGCTGGGTGAGTCCTGCTGCAGTGCCCCAGCTGCATGAGGGATTGAGGGAGAGCATGGGCAGGGTTGGGGGTTTAAATGTGAAATGCAGCTCTGGATGCAGCCAAGCACACAAACTGTGCTGTTTGTGACACTGGCCCCTCTCCTGCCCGGCCCAGAGGCCACTCCTGCCACAGCTGGGGCTCAGTTTGCTCTGTCACCTCAGCACAAAGGCAATTCCAGGCTCCCAGCTCTTTCTCCAGGCTCACACTCCCTTTCCTGGCCAGGCTGTCCCCTTGGCTTGGGTAAGGGGCTGTGTGCCAGAGCTGAGCTCAGAACTCACGTTCAGCAGGGCTCAGGCTGCTGCTCCAGGTGGTGCACAGAGATAGAAAAGGGCAGTCCCTGCTGGTGAGGGAAATAAAGAGATAAAGCCTGCTGAGGGGTGGGGAGTGTGATACAGACAGGCCCATGAGGGTAGGGACAGGCTCAGGGTCTGGGACTTTCACTCCTTTTCTTAGGGGAGCAATTTGGTGTCTTTATTATCACAGTAGTGCAACTGCCAGCAGCTGAGCCCAGAGCTTCCTGCAGGGGTCCACAGAGTCTCATTCTCAGTCAGTCTGTGCCCAGTTTAGGGAATACAAAATTTAAATGTTCCTCTTTTGTGTCCCTGGAGCTCTTGTTTGCTGTTTATTTCCAGAGCTGAGCAGATCCTCACAAGAATGCTGCAGAGGATTTTATATCTGTATTTATGACTGGCTAACTGCCTGATCAGTGGGAATAGGGTGAACCATCTCACAACTCCTCAGTGCCACCTCAAGTTTAGAGTTGCTGAAATGGCCTGTCCTGTGTGAGGCAGGGTTATCTGTGCCTTGGTGCACTGAAATCATGGATATTAGCAATGGAAACTGGATTTGTGCCTCACAGTGGCAATGCCTGTGTCGCCTGTTAGGGGTGTGGGACAAGAGCAGCTCTGCTTTGGGAAAGCTTTGGGAATTGAATGCACCCTGTGGGCTGGAGCCCTGCAGGGACAGGCAGTGATGGCTCCCTGTGCTTCAGAGCAGCTCCTGAGGCTCTCTTTCCTTGTCCCCAAGGCACTGTGTTTGTCTGGGTGTTCTGGCCAAGCTTCAATTCTGTCCTGCCTTTCCTCAAGATGCGAGCAGTGCTCAACACTTACTTGGCCCTGGCAGTGAGTGCTGTGGCTGCCTTCATGTTGTCTGCTCTGACCTCCAGGGATGGCAAATTCAGAATGGTAAGGACGAGCGAAAACCCTGCATGGGGTTTTTCTGTTCAAAGATGTTTTCTGGTACCCTCAGGAAGTGAAACCTTGCCCAGGGTCTGACAGTCACAGACTCACAGAGGGGTTTGGATGGGAAGGGGCATCAAAGATCACCTCATCCCACCCCTGCCATGGCAGGGACACCTCCCAGTGTCCCAGGCTGCTCCCAGCCCTGTCCAGCCTGGCCTTGGGCACTGCCAGAGGGATCCAGGGACAGCTCCAGCTTCTCTGGGCACCTGTGCCAGGGCTTTACACCCTCACAGGGAACAATTCCTTCCCAACATTGAATCTGCAGCTTCCCTCTCTCAGTGTAGAGGCACTGGCTCTTGTTGTATCCCTACAAGCCCTTGTAAGGAGTCCACAAGCCCTTGTAAGGAGTCCCTGCTCCCTGTTGTTGTTTCCAGGCTCAGATCCGCAGTGCAGTGCTGGCTGGAGGGGTCACCATCAGCTGCACCACAGAGCGCATCCACCACCCCTGGATTGCCATGATCCTGGGGCTGCTGGCCACTGTCATCACCATCCTGGGCTCTCACTGTGTGCAGGTAATGCTCACTCCCCCAAATGCTTCTTGGATAAGCTGTGTGAGTGGTTTTTGCAATGCAGGATACCCCAAGGGAAACCTGTTTTGAGCAGAGCGCAGGATTGCAGCTCCTGAGAGCAAATTCATCCTCTAGGTCTGCAGCAGCTGATCTGCAATTACCAGCTTGTGTTTCTGGGTGTAATTAAACCTTTTCCTCTTCCCAGAGGTGCTTTAATCCTGCCTTGAAGCTCCAGGATACTTCTGGAGTTCATTTCACTTTTGGTTTGCCTGCTGTGCTTGGAGCTGTGGCCGCTGTCGTGCTCGCAGTTGTAGAAGATGGGATTGACACCCGATGGAATGAATTATCCAGGTACATGAATTCTTGTGTTAAATAATGAGGATAAATAATCCTCACTGCAGTGTGCCCTGAGAAGAGTTGTTGGACACCCAGACAGCCTGAATGTCATCACAATACATTGCTTTATATCAGGTAACCCACGATAACCCTGAAGTCCAAAACCAAAATAAGTCAGTAAAAAGGAATTTGAGATTTGAGCAGACTTTGGGTCCTGTTTTCTGTCTCCCTTTTTGTTTATGTTAAATCCAGCAGACACAGGAGATGAAGGCTGGGCATGTGCCTCCCTCCAAGCTCACTTTAGGGTTTGGGATGTTTTGGGGGGCTCAGGAGGGAGGGAGAAATGAGGGTGCAGCATGAGGGCCTGGCACTTCTCATCATGTTCTTAATAAAACATTTAAAGGAGTTTTAATACCAAAAGGATGGACAAAATAAATCTTCTGAAATCTGCATTAGGCTTTGGTATGTTCCTAAAACATCTGACTGCAGCTGCAGATTTGAGAATTACAGCTTCTATGAGAATCTGATAGCTGCAGATTCATTCACAGTGGTAATGCTAAATAAAAGGTGAAACAATTTTTTTGCTTTCCAGGCTGGGTTATGATGCCTTTGTTTATATTGGTGCCTTCTGCCAGACCATCAGCACTGCCCTGATAACAGGATTGATTACAGGTCAGTACTGACACATCCCAGGAATCCCTTTATTTCCTTGGAGCAGGTTTCTCTGGGTAAATCACTCGTGGGATAAATGAGTGCCAGGGACTCCTCCCAGCCAGAGCTGTTTTGCACAGAAATAACCCAGCAGCACCATTCTTTCAGTGCTGAAGTTTTATTTTAACCCAGGTTTAACAGCTGCCTTCAACCTGCAGACAGGAGAGGTGTGAAGATGAAAATACTTCCACTTTTGGGTGTTGTCTTATTGACAGGAGGTGCCCCAATCTGGGGCTTGTCACTTTTTAGGCCATTTGGAGCAAATGTGCAAAGTTTCACCAGCATCAGGAGCTGCCTGAGCCCAGCTGCAGCCCTTTGATCAGGAGATTTGGGGATTTTGGGGACTTTTTGCTGCTTTGGGAGCAGCAGCCCTCACGTGGCTCCCGTGGAATGCTCTGGTTTGTGGCAGCTGCTGCTTTTCCCCACCCTTTAATTCTGTCTGGGGCAACAGAGAAATGGCCAGTGAAAATTGCTGGGAACTCACCCTACAGTGATTCCTGGGGTGTTTTAATTTATTTAAACCTTTGCATGACTTTAAGTGTAATGAAGAAGGAACAGATCTTTAGAAAACATCCAGCTGAAATAACCAAACATTCACTGTTGAACCAATTGTTCAAAAACCCAGAGATCCCAAACTAACAGTGCTGATAAGGCACATTGTTTTTAATACACAGGTTTCTCATGCAGGAAACTCATCATTTTGATGTATTTTCATAATCTAGCAGCTGTTTAATGGGGTTTTACCTAAAGCAATTCATTTTTAGTGTCCCTTGATCCTGGCAAGCCTCTTTTTGTATTTAAGGCCAGCTCGAGTCAGGGGGGCTCTGCTGGAGGATTTAGGTCTGAATTTGTGTTTTGATCTGTTACATTGGGATAAATGTTGCCAAGAAACTCCTGTTACACACAATCTTCCCCTTGCCCTTCTGTTTGTGTTTATTTTGGATCTCTCTCTTTTTACCAACAGGTTTAATCTTAAACATCAAACTGCTGAAAGCTGTGCATGTCTCCAAGTACTTTGATGACCAGTTTTACTGGGAGGTGAGTTTCAAAATCATTTCAGATTCACTGTGGGCGAGTTCATTTAGCACCTGGATAAAGAACTCCAGGTATTTGAATTAAAAATATGGAGGAAAAAAGAGTTATTCCTTTTCCCAGCACAAACAGTCCTTGGGCACCCTTAGGTGCTGATGTGAGGCTGTGTCTGAATCTCAGGATTAACAAATGGGTGAAAATAAGTTTTTAATCAGCTTTTCCCTTGGTTTGGGGGTTTTCCTGTGGTGATTTGATGTGTTCTGATACAGGAATGTTTGTGTTCACAGTTTCCCCACTTGTCTGTTGGATTTTGAGTGGAGGATCCCAGCTGACAGACAGGACCAGGATAAGATTTTCCCCTTTATCACCAGAAAAACTGGACAGCTATGATGGCTTCAAAGAGCACTGAAACACCAATTCTCAGGCCCAAAAAAGCCACCCCAATGGACACTCAAAAATGAAACTGTTCCACTTATTCTTGAGAGATACAGAGTGTGAATTCACAGATGTAAACTTCAGGTGCATTCAGCTTTTCTGCTTTGTTGGCCTTACCTTGAATATTTTTTATAAGATATGCATTCATGGCTTCTCAATTCAAATGCTTGGAAACATTAAAGTATTTTTAGCTCCCGGGTTTACAAGGCAAAATGATGGATTTGAAAGTGTCATTCCTCAAGGAGCACTCTTACCTAGCAAAGTACTCAAGTTTTTAGGCTGAATTGATTCTGCTGAAGGCCTTGACAAGCCAGGATTTGATGAGTGAGCTGGAGCAGGGCCAGAACTCTGCATCCTGCCTGCCTGAACTCCTGGAAAAATCTGGATATTATTTATAACTCCTGAAAAATCTGGGAGGTTCTGATGGCCAAAGCTCAGCTGTGGGTGGTGTTCCTGAAAGCCCTGGGGTTTGGTGCCAAGTGTGAAACACTGCCAGAGCTCAGGGCAGTGTCTGGGGGGGACAGCACAGGGGAGGGGGCTCAGTGCTGCCAGCACCCCATTCTGGAGAGCAGGAATTTGGGGACAGAGCATTCTCTGCCACTGAACCCTGGGTTTAAGTGGATTGTGATCCTCAGTGTCTCTTTCTCTCAGAAATTGTTGATATAGAAAATCTTTGAGCAGTGCTTACCTAATAAAGAGTGAAAACTGAACCGTGGCTGTTTCCCTTCCTTCAGCACCCTGTGAGCAGTGATGTCACAGACATATTTTATGGAAAATCCTTTCCTTAGGATTTTTCCTCCTGAGAAGCAGCAGGAGCTCAGCAGCTCCCAAACCTTCCACACACAACTGGGAGTTAGTACTTCCCAGACACTTCCTCTTTATCACCACAGCATAAAGGAAATATTCAGGAATTGAGGGGAAAGAAAAATCCCAAACCACCCCAGTTCTGGATTACACAAGAAAAGCCACACACCAGAAAGTTCTGAAATTGAAGAAATTATTATATTGCCCAGATATAGGAAATATTTAATAAATATCTGTTAAAAGGTTGTTTAAATGCGTTTTTAATAAGTCTTGGAATGTAAATAACATCATAGAAAGAGCTGGTTAAATACATCCATGTCCCACTCTCCTTTTATTTGTAACAAACATCATTTTAGAAAAGTGACTCCACTGCTGTTTGTAGGAATTTTACGTTTCTCAAAAACACCACAACACTGAAGTGGACGTACAAGAGTAAAAAAAATAACCAGAATAGAGCTGGATTTAGTGCTTTCAGCTTTGCTTGATTTCTCTTCAGACACGATGGAAGGTTTACAAAATGGTTTTACAAAACTTTGGGGGTGCAGGTAAAGCCCAGGGGGGTTCACTGCCACAGATCCTCTGTGCGCCCAAACTTGAACACCAGGCCCCTGTGGGAACACAAAGAGACACCACAAATCCCTTATTTAAAACCCCTCTTGTTTAAAACACAGGGTTTCAAGGGGGATTTGTTAACCCAGTTCCTCTGCAGGCACATCCCAATTTATTCACACTGATCTGCTCACAAAACAGGACTTCAGCACCACCCAGATCACAGCAAGTTTCAGTTTTTTATCATTAAAATTAAATGGTAAACAAATAAAAGAGGCCAAGTCTTACCCAAAAAAGATGAATGCATTCTGGAAAAACACTGCTATTCCTGGGTACACCACTGGTTTTTCTAAGAGGAAAAAAAAACCTCCATAAATTTTTTTTGAAGCAATTTTCAAGCCTATCCCATTTCTGACATGTCATCTCCCTTGTGCTAATTTAGCAGAGAGGCTTTGGGAGCAATCTGCAGGAACTCAGTAATTTGTATTCTGGGAATAAGTGTTCACCCAGGGAATTATTCCCTTAAAACTGCAGCATTTAATTATACCCATGGAGTTCCCAGCTGGGTTTGTAGAGGAAGTTTGTTCTTAGAAAGAGATCAGATCCATCCCAATATCAGTAATGATATGGGAGGGTGGAGTGTAGGGCAAAATATTCAAACTGAGCCTGCTAGAAACCTCTAAATACCAGTTCTAAAAATCCAGAAATCATTTAAAACATCTTAAACTCCCAAAAACAGGCTCAGCTCTTACCTTTAACCACGTAGCCCCCAAAGAGGATCCACATGGAGGCAATGAGGGAGCCAAAAGCCATCATGAAGCCAATGAAGAGCCAGATGCGAGCCCCTGCAATGGGATGGGGATGTGCTGTGCCCGTGGGACCCTCACAAACCCCCCTGTTGTATTTTCTGAGACCCCCATCGTTGGAAGGAATGATGAATCCATGTTCTTAAAAAGCTATTTTAATATTTTATAAATAAATAAAATTCTTATAAATAAATAATTTATATATAAAATATATATATTATACAAATATATAATATAATATATAATATATAGTAGAAATTCTATCATATAATATACATAATAGAAATATAAATTATTATAAAACAATTTTATACACTATTTTCTATATTATATTAAAAATGCTATTTTAAAACTATACTAAAAAATACAAAAAATATACAAATAAAAAGCTAAAAGATACTAACAAAAACTCGTGACTCTCTTTCCAGAGTCTGACACAGCTTAGCCCCTGATTAATCAAAACAATATAATAAATATATAATAATATATACTATATAATATATAATGAATATATAATATATAATCAATAATAGCCCCTGATAATTAAAAATAATTTACACAAAACCAATTAAAAAATCACCTGTTAAATAAACAGTCTCCAAAACAACAAAACACAAGAAAAACAAATCAGATAATTATCTTTTTCATTTTTCTCTGAAGCTTCTCAGCTTCCCAGAAAAAAAATCCCCCCAAAACTAAATTTTTTTTTCAGAAAATCTAAAATTAGCAGGGACCCCATGCCTGGTACCTGTCTGGCCCAGGCAGCCCTCGCTGTAGCTGTCCCCCCGCACCTGCCCGTTGGACACAGCATTGATCCTGGGGAAAAAGGGACAAAAATGGCACCAAAAATCTCCTTTTCACTCTCACTGCCCTGCTGGGGTGGGGCCTTGTGTGAGAAGTGCACATCATATGGCTGTCACACGAGTTTTTAAGATTTTCCAAGCTTTCTGATGTTTACATTCTTGTAATGAACTTTCTCACACACTTTCTGTAAATAACTTATTGGTTTGCATTCTTTTATAGAGAAGGAGAAATTTGATGGACTGTTGGTTTGTCCAGTGTCATTGGAGAAAACAATTTATAAATATAATTTATAAATAATTTATATACTATATACTAAATAATACTAATACTAAATAATACTAATATTAATATTATATACTAAATAATTTATATATTATACACTTTTAAAAATTTATTAAATATACTACTTAAATATACTATAAAAATAATTTATAAATGTACTATTTTATGACTATTCAACTTTTAAAATTTTAATAAATTTAAATTAATGCTAAATTTAATAAATTAAAATTTAACTTTTCCATGCTCACATGAGGAATGCAATGGTGGCTATCACCCCACAGGCGTGGTAGGAATGGTTGAAATTTTCCATCTGGGGGTATTTCACAGCAGCATCAATGATGATCCACCAGCCTGTGAAAAACTGGGGGGAAGAAGAGGTTAAAATGTAGATAAAGCTTAAAATTCAGAGCTTAAAATGCAGATAAAGCTTAAAATTCAGAGCTTAAAATGCAGATAAAGCTTAAAATACAGAGTTTAAACCACAGACACAGCCTGTCCTCAGCCTGAGATGGCTCTAATAAAACATCAATATTTGACCAGCCTGACAGCCTCCAACCAGACTAAACTGGCACCATTACTTTGGGATCAGGCTGGCTGCAGAGCCAGGGATTTGCCCATTCCAGCAGTTATTTCCACATTGTGAAAAATGTGAAAAACGGTGAAATTTAAAAAATGGACGGAGGAAACCAGGCCAGATTTTGTCAGTAACTCTGCTGCTTCACACAGGGACAATGTATCCCTGTTCTTCCTTTCCTGGGATTGCTGAGGCTGGAGCAGCTTCTAAAATCATCAATTCCAACCCACTAAACCTGTGCCCAAATGCCCCAAAAATCCAGGTATTTTTAATATTCCCAGGGACAGTGACTCCAGCACTGCCTGACCAACCCTTCCAGGCAGAAATTCCCCCTTTTATCCAACTTGAGGCCGCTTCCTCCCATCCCGTAACGCGGGACAAGGGGCTCCCAAACCACTCCTGATTTAGATCTGAGTTCAGAAAACCCAAAACGACCCCAAAGTCCCGAGCAGGGCGGCCGTACCAGCACCCCCGCGGCCACCGAGGCGATGGTGTTGCGCTTCTCGCCCCAGTCCACGCACTCCGAGCAGCGCAGGCTCTCCAGGAACCCGGACATGGCTCCGCGACTGCGGGGGGAAGGAGAGGAAACGGCGGCTCCGTCCGCGCAGGAACCGGGGATCCGCGGGGCGCGGCACCGACCGAGCACCGGGACCGCCCGAGCACCGGGCACCGCCACCGGATCGCACCGGGGCACCGCCGCTCCGTCACGGGGCGCGCACCGCGCATCCTCCGCACCCCAATCCCTGCATCCCTCGCACACCCTCCGCACCCCGGTCACGGCACCCCGCGCATCCCCCGCACCCCAATCCCTGCACCCCGCTCATCCCCCGCACCCCAATCCCTGCATCCTCCGCACCCCAATCCCTGTACCCCGCGCATCCCCCACATCTCCCGCACCCCGCGCATCCCCCGCACCGTGCGCGCCCCCGGCCCAGCGCGCTCCCCGCGCATCCCTCGCGCACCGTCACGGGACGCGGCGGCGGCGGCGGCGGCCGCGCGCAGGCGCAGCGCGCGCGCGCAGTGCCG
>JAWWEX010000094.1:5968624-5987836 GCA_035583215.1 Arremon brunneinucha | reverse complement strand
GCAGGCGCAGCGCGCGCGCGCAGTGCCGGCCGGGGGCGGGGCCGCCGGTCGCGGGGCGGGGCCGGCGCGTGCGCCGCGAGCGCGGGGGTTGCGTAACGGGAGGGACGTTCTGGAAGGTTCGGGGGCGGGCTTCAGTCGCTGGCGGGCGGCGGCGGCGGAGGTTCTGTCGCTCGTCTATCGCTCTTCTATCGCGCTTGTATCGCCGATCGCGGCTGGCGCAGCGGGCCCGGCGCTATGGGGGTGACTCACGAAGCGGGGCTCTCCCCTCAGGACCCGTGCGGGGGCAGCCCGGCGGGCTGGAGCCGGTGAGGCGGCGGGACGGGGCACGGCCGGGGAGGGGAGGAGGTGGGAGCGGCCGCTCGCGGTGGCCGCTGCGGGGTGAGGGCCGTGGATCGCTCTCGGATGGGTTTTTATGGATTTTTATTTGTCTTATTCCAGGAGCGCGCAGGTGCCTCAGGGGAACCAGCGTGGGGCGTGCCCGGCGGCGCCCAGCGGTGAGTGCGGGACCGGGAGGGCTCGAGGGGTCCGGACCGGCCCTGGGCCCCCACGGACCGGGCGGGACACGGGCCGGGAGGGGGGTGGTAATGGCAGCCGGGGATGTATTTCTCTTTTCGCTGTCCCGGCAGTGTGACCTTGGCCCTGGCGTAGAGGTGAAATAGTGAAACTTTACGTGGAGTAGTAGCGAGAGAAGTGTGTCTGACAGCTCTCCCGCAAGTTATATTTTAAATAGATTTCAGTGCGGGGGTTGGATTTGTTGCCTAACCTCGCTTTGCGCCGAGCGCTAAATAGAAATTCCGTGTCAGAGCGAGCTTCCCTAAACTGTAAACTGGTTACGTAACTCCGGGCTTAAGTCTTGTGATAAGATCCTTACCCCGAGTAACCTTTGTAGCCATAAAATGGCTGCCACTCCAGGGACAGCCATTTTAATTATTAATATAAGAAGTACTGCGTCTTGTGCGAGTCGCGGGCACTGAATCATCACCCGGCTTTGCACAGAGCGTTTTTAACAGCAGCTTGTTGCACGCCCTGCTGAGATCTGTGGGCCTGTGTGCCACGAGTTTTATAACGAAATACAGGCAAGATCTTAGCTGCTTTATACTTAGAAGACACTTTAATTTTTTCTTGTTGAAGTAAAGACCTGTGTGGAATTGTAGCAGAAAAGTCCTCGCTTTGCACTGAGCTGCAGGGAAATGGTTATTTTGTATCATAGATGTATCATAGTGGGTGGTGAAATGCCTTGAAAATTCTTTTCAAGAATATCAAGATTTTCCTCCTTTTTGGAGGGAAGAAAGGTACTGCAAAAGGAATTACACTTGAAACCCACACAGACTTACTTCTCTCCAGAATTCCACACAGAACCAACCACTCATGGTTTAAACTGGAGCCTTTCTTTTTTCACACAACTTCGTGTTTCAGTTTTGTGGCTGAGTGCAGGAAAGGGAGCTGCAGAGCAGAGCTGTCACTGGAAGATGGTTGGGATGTTTAATTCCTGGTGTTTCAGTTTTGTGGCTGAGTGCAGGAAAGGGAATTGCAGAGCTGAGCTGTCACTGGAAGATAGCTGGGGTTGTTGAGGTGTTTGATTCTTGGTGTTTCAGTTTTGTGGCAAGCTGTAGGAGAGGGAGCTGAGCTGTCACTGGGAGATGGCCGGGGGTGGTTGGGCTGTTTAATTACCCCTCTCCTCTGCGTGTCACCGTGTTTGTTGTTCTGAGGAAGTGCCCCGGTGCCACAATCACTGACCGCGCCTCTCTCCCTCCAGGAACAGAGACGGGGCACTGCCGAGCAGCAGGCAGACCCGAGGCGGAGGCTGACGGCGCACAGAAGGGCAGCGCGGGGCAGACGGCCGACATGACAGAGTTCATGGATGACCTGAGGCTGGGCTCTCCCGAGCACCGGGACTCTCCCGAGCGCCGGGACTCCCGGCGGAGCTGCTCGGGCTCCAGCCGCTCCTCCAGCCGCTCCTCGCGCAGCTCCAGCTCCAGCAGCTCCTCGGGCCGCTCCTCGCGCAGCTGGAGCCGCTCCCGGTCCCGCTCCCGCTCCCGTTCCCGGCGGCGCCGCTCCCGCCGCTCCCGGCGCCGCTCCCGCTCCTACTCGCGCAGCCGCTCGCGCTCCCGCGGCTCCCGGCGCTACCGCGGCTCCCGCGGCTCCCGCTACCGGCCCCGGCGCTACCGGCACCGCTACGGCCGGCGGCGCTCCCGCTCCTGGTCCCGCGGCAGGCCCTGCTACCGCCGCTCGTACTCGCGCAGCCGCTCCCGCTCCCGCGGCCGCCGCTACTACGGCTTCGGCAGAACCGTGTACCCCGAGGCCTACCGCGGCTGGAGGAGCCGCTCCCGCACGCGCTCCCGGAGCCACTCGCCGCTGCACCTCAGCGAGAAAGGTACCTGAGAGGGGCGGGGGAGAGACTGACAGCGGGGTTTGGTTGGGCCAGGCAGATTGTCTGTCCTTCGCTTGCTTGGTTTGTAATGCCCGAGTGAAGGGAACCTCAGTGTGGTTGGACAGATGCTTTAAAAATTGCTTTACAGATGTAGTAAAAATTGTTCTCCAGAACATTAATTGGCGCAAAGGACAGGCTGTGATGAGATCAGTCCTAGCTGATAATTGCATGTAAAGCCTGCAGGATTTAGGCTTGAGTAGATACACATGGATTTTAATGTGACACAAACCATTTTTTTTTATTCTTTCCTCTTGTAGACCATAGGGAGCTCCTGCAAATAGCAAGAGCCGATGCTGCAATAAAAATTGTTCTTCAGAATGTTAATTGGCACAGGGGACAGGCTGTGATGAGATCAGTCCTAGCTGATGTTTGAATGGATGTAAAATGTGCAGGATTTAGGCTTGAGTAGGTACACATGGATTTTAATGTAACACAAAGCACTTTTTTTATTCTTTGCTCTTGTAGATAAGAGGGAACTCCTGGAAATTGCAAAAGCCAATGCAGCCAAAGCTCTGGGAACAGACAACATTGTCCTGCCAGCCAGCCTGAAGATCTCTGCTCCTGCCAAGGAGATCAAAACCGAGAAGCAGGAGCGTGAGGCGGCCACGGAGTCAGCTGAGGTAAGTATGGAGTGTTCTCCTGACAAGGTAAACACCTCTTGGACTTGTCTGCATGGCTGTGCTGTAGTTCAACTGTGGAGGTTGTGCTTATGAGCTCAAACTCTTGAACAAAAGCTTCTCCAGAAGCCTCGAGGCTCTGCCTTAAGCTGGAAGCACAGAGGCCCTCTGGTTGATCCCTGAGTGTCCAGTAGGGACAGCTGGGGAAGAAGAGGAGACTTGTTCCTTTGACTTGTTCTCCTGATGGCATAATTCCCATGAATTCCACTGGTTTATGCCTTCTGACCTAAGATCAGGAGTCTCCTTGCCAAACCTAGTGAATAGCTTGAGGTTTTTGGGGTTTTTTTTGTTTTTTTAAGGTTAAATCTTTCTGCATTTTTTAACTGTTAAAAGCTTTTCATGTGCAACAAACTGTTTCCCAGAAATTCCATACCCAAGCACACAATGCATTTTACATACTTTATTTCTGTCTTATAGAAATCATGACTATGGTTCCAGACATGAGGAAGAAAATCTGGTGGTAATTAAGGGACTTTGTGGGCTGTAGCTGCTGTGAATTGAAGGGAGGGAGAAACTCGAGCAGCTTAAAGTGAATTTCAGTTTGGTTCTGTCGTGGTGTGTTCCCCTGAGTCACAGTAAATACAAACCTGCAGCCACTGCCTGGCTCAGGTGCTGCTCTTGCAAAGGGAAGTGAATTTGCTGAGGGTTTGACACAAATGGTGCAGGCATCCCTTTCATAAACATATGCAATATATTGCAGATGTTGAGAGAGTACAGAAGAAGAGGCCTGCATCCCTTGCAGATAAGTTTGTTGTTGTTCTCCAGAGGAGGGGTGTGCAGAGCTGCTGGCCCTGCTCTGTGTGGAGCTCGTGCTGTGACCCCGAGTCCTCTCTGGGCTGGACGGGGCTGGAGCTGCCTCCATGGCCCAGGAATGGGCACAGCTGCACTCTGGGCTCGGCCCTGCTGTAGCTTCCCAGCTCCTTTAGATGAAATGTGAACCACTCCAGAGAAAGCTGTGCTGAGCCCTGGGTCAGGGATCCCCTCCTGAGCTGTGTCTGCTCTTCTTTAGCAACCTGGGAGTGCAGCTGAGGACGTGAGCAAGGCTGGCATGGAGAGAGCAACCATCCAGAGGAGCATTTCCTTCAGCCCTAATGTGAGTGATGCAGTCCCAGCTCGGGCTTTTCCCAAATAATCACCTCAGTAACAAAAGGAATTCAATGTTGGTAATGATTTCCCTGCAGGAAGTGGTAGAGCACCCTGAATACGCCTCAGTGGTGTGTTTGAATTAAGTGTTTGCCTTCAATCTGAACAATTCAAAACTAGAACTAGTTTAAAACACAGCTTATCTCAAGTTACGTGTTTCAGTAAAGCAAACTCAGGATTCAGGGATTTCTCCTGTGTTAAGTCCATGTGATTGATACCCAGTGTAGGCATCAGGAATTCCAGGAGCTGCAGAGAAAACATTTATGTGATTTATCAGATCAGCACAGATAAACCCCTTGGTTTTAACACTTTTTCTCAAATAAATGTCTTTTTTTTCCCCAGAACACAATGGCCAAGCCTGCCCTGCAGAAGCCAGTAAGCCACACTGTGGTTAAGGAGCCAGTGGTTTCTCCACCCAGGGAGGATGACAGGAAGGGAAGCCCCTATGGGCAGTGGGTTCCTGTCAAGAAGGAGGAGAAGAAAACATTCCTGAACTTCTCACCCAAAAGCTCCCTGTTCCGGGCACGCTGAGGGGAGCCCCTGGCACTGCAGCACCCTCAGCACAGAGGGAGACCCATGAGGGCTTGAAGACTTGTTAATACTGAGTATTTATTTTGAGGTCTTAATTTTTGGAATCTTAGGTTTCTCTTTCAGATAGAGAGCACACAGATCCAGAAGCCAAGATGGGAATCTTGTGTATATTTGTAAATATTTTATATTGCTTTATTGGACTAGAACTTGCAGGTGGGTAACTTTTTCTAAACCATAGTTGAGTAGCTGTTCTTTGCACACCTGGATTTCCCTTGTGTAACTGTTTACTTCAAGTGAATAAAGTTTAGTTTTGCACTGGCTGTGTCAGGTGTTAGGCCTGAGTCCATGTGGTTATTTCTGGGTTTCCCTTGCACTCCCAGCAGCATCATTCCAAAAGTGGATCCTGCCTTGATCCAGGCCTCTTCCTTCCCTGGGTCCCCTCTGGAAATGGGGATTGTGTAGGATTTTAGCTGCCTGCCACAGAAATGTCTCCAGTTACTACAGGCTTGTCTTTATTTGGGGTTTAAGATGAGCCTCCCTGTGAGGCAGGAAGGGAAAGTGCAGGAGGGTTCCAGACCTCTGCTCCAGGAGAAAGGAGTTCAGAAAGACAAGAAGCTCTTGCATGGACTGGGAGTAACTGGTTAATTTGGCTTTTGTATAAATAAATTATTAATAAAATAAACTGAATTGGACTGCTCCTGTCTGGAAGCTTCTTTAATTAACCCTTGAATGGGTGGGAGGATCCTGTGTCTGTCCTGTCCCTGTGGGTGAGGCTGGGCAGCTGCACTGGCAAGGGAAATCCCACCTTGGAATTGCTGCAGGGACAAAAATCCCACCTTAGAATTTCTGCCAGGGAGGATTCCCACCCTGGAATTATTCCTGCAGGGGGGAATCCCACCCTGGAATTCCTGAGGGACAGGGGGAGCTGCCTTTCCTTGGGAATGTCACTGCTCTTCATCCTGCAAACAAAATCTCAAATCAACTCCCAAATTAGACCAAAGAGTTTATTTAGAGCAAGGAAGGCAGAACGTGGCTACTGCTGCAGCCAAGCTATTTACAGCTGAATTCTGCACATCGTTCAGCACACTAAGAGACAGCAACAGCTACAATCTACTTTTGATACAAGTTAAAATAGAAAATGGCAACAGAGGAGCCAGGAGTGAGCAGTGCCAGGCAGGCTCACAGGGCCCATGCTCTGAGCAGTGCCAGGCAGGCTCACACGGCCGTGCCCCTCTCCAGGCTCTGTGTGAGCAGTGCCAGGCAGGCTCACACGGCCGTGCCCCTCTCCAGGTTCTGTTTGATCTCAGCTGTGTATTTCCCATAGAACCTCTCAGCCTTCTGGTTGAACTTGGCGTTCCTCTCGTTGATGTAGTCGATGTCGGCGTCGTCGTTGTAGGGCCGCCTCCTGCTGTACTTCTCCCTCTTCTCGATCCTGGGGGGCAGCAGGGGCTGAGCCCGGGCCTGCAGCGCCCCCAGCCCTGCCCTGCCCTCCCCCTGTGCCCCCCCTGTACTCACTGCTTCTCCAGGTCTGCCACCATCCTGTCCACGCCCTCCTTGGAGGGCACGTGGGTGCCGTGCAGGAGGCTGTTCGAGGTGGGGTACAGGGCCTCCCCGCTGTGGGAGAGCACAGTTACACACCTGGCAGAGCTCAGGCTCCTGGGGATCCCAGCAGTGCCAGTCAGTGCCACCCCTACATCCCAAACTGCTCCGAGCCCAATGCCCAGCCTGGCCTTGGGCACTGCCAGGGATCCAGGGGCAGCCACGGCTCTCTGGGAAATCTCTGCCAGGGCCTGCCACCCTCACAGGGCAGAGTTTCTTCCCAATATCCAACCTAAATCTCCCCTCTTTCACTCTGATCCCCTCACCCTTCTCCTGTCCCTGTCCTCGTGGTTTCCCCGCTTTTGCCCGAGTTCCGCTGTCACACCTCGCTCAGCTGTGCCAATCCCAGACTCAGATGACAAATGTCAACGTTAAACCCAACAGAGGGACCAGCAAGTGCCTCTGGAAGATACAGAGGCCCCCAGAAACCTCTCTGAACACAAACTGGGCAGATCTCAGTCCTTAAACCCAGCTTAAAAACCCCAAACCCTGCTCCAGGAAGTGCCTGATTACACACTGGAACGTGACCTCACTGCGTGAGTATTTCCTCCAGTGCCCAGCTGGGAGAAATGAACCTCATTAATCACCCCCATCCCTCCTGAAGCTGGACCCCTGAGAGTACAGAACAGGCAGGAGGGATTTCAGGGTGTGCTGGTCCCTCAGAGATGCCCCAGGGACTGACACCAGCACTCACTGCTGCTCCTTGAGCTTCTCATACTGCTCCAGGTCGGGCTTGATCTGCCGGGTGAGCCGCTGGTACTGGCGCAGCTGCGCCGCCGCGTAGTCTGGGTTAAAAATGACAGTGTTTATTGCCTTTTATAGCAGTATTTTACATATTTTATGGCATTATTTTATTGTTTTACAGCATTTTTAATGTATTCTATAGCATTTATATGTATTACAGCATTTTAATGAATTTTATAGCATTATTTTATGTATTTTATACCATTTTTAATATCTCTTATAGCATTGGCTTTTGCAAGTTATTACTGACCACAAAGATTCTGCTATAGAACAATTTGTAATCCCTTTTACCTGCTTCTTCTATAGTGTAATCTGTCATTTTATATATAAATAGCATCATTTTAGGTATTTTATAGCATTTTTAATATATGTTATACAATTTTTAATCTCACCTGAGAAGCCCAGGTCGGGGTTTTTCTTCTTCTTCTTCCTCTCCCACCTCTCGGCATCCTCAGCGCTGACCTCCAGCAGCTTCACCCGCTCGTAGTCCTCACCCCTGGCTGCACATTCCTGAGAGAGGAGATTTGCTAATCCCAGCTCGGCACAGCCCAGTTTTGCTAATCCCAGCCCTGCACAGCCCAGCTTTGCTAATCTCAGCCCTGCACAGCCCAGCCCAGCCTTGCTAATCCCAGCCCTGCACAGCCCAGCTTTGCTAATCCCAGCTCACACCCGGGGCTCTGGGGAGTTCTTTACCTTCTTCTTCTCCTGCACCTGCAGCTCCCACTCCAGCCGAGCCTTTTTAGCTTCCCAGTTCGGGGGCAGCTTCAGCCTCTTGTCCTCCTCCACCACCTCCTGGCTGTTCAGCTTGCAGGCCTCGTACTGGAACCAAACAGGGCAAAACTCCAGCACAGAGAGAGAGAAAGAGAACAACCCCGAGGGGAACAAACCCACCCCGAACAACCCCAGAGCAATCATGGCTGGAAGGGACCCCTGGACACCGCCCAGCCCGACCCCCAGCGCCAGCCAGGCAGTGTTTGGGCCCGATCCTGGTCCCGTACCCGCTTCATGTGGAGCTCCCGGAACCGGCGCAGCCGCTCCTCCCGCCTCTGCTCCGCCGCCTTCGCCGCGGCCGGGCCGGGCTCTGCCTGCTCCTCCTCCTCTTCCTCCTCGCTCTGCAAGGACCCGCACTCAGGCAGGAGCCCCGGGAGGAGCCGGGACCCCCGTCCCGCCCGATCCCGTCCCCGCCTCACCCCCACATCGGCCTCGGGCACCCCCAGGCTGCTGAGGGCCGACACCGCCGCCGCCATGGCGCCCCGCCGGCACTTCCGCCTTCCGCCGCTTCCGGTGCTCCGGCACTTCCGGCTTGCGGCGCGTCCTGCAGGGCGCCCCCCAGCGGGCGGGAGGTGCCGCCGCCGCTGGGTCCTGGAATTCCCCCAAGATCCGCAAAATCCCTCAGGAGACCCAAAACAGGGCAACGTTACAGGAAAAA
Source organism: Arremon brunneinucha (assembly GCA_035583215.1). Lineage (NCBI taxonomy): Eukaryota > Metazoa > Chordata > Aves > Passeriformes > Passerellidae > Arremon > Arremon brunneinucha. Next base: position 5,979,282 of record JAWWEX010000094.1, on the reverse strand, counting down.
AAAACAAAAATAAAAGAAAGAAAAAAGGTTTTGTTGCAACTCCTGAGCGAAGCAAGTCCCGATTTCCGTGGAGCGGGGTTTGCAGCGGAGCCGCGGCCGCCCAGCAGAGGGAGACACAGCCCCGGCCGTGAGGCGGCCCTGCCGGCCTGGGCCCCTCCGCTCCGCTTCTCTCCTCTGATAAGGGATTAAAACCCCCCCAAAACAGTTCTGTCCCCTTAGTTCTGCTCTCCTCCCCTGCCAAAAGATTAAAATCACCCCAGAACTCCTCTGGCCCCTCAGCTCTGCTCCCTTCCCCTGCTTAAGGGATTAAAAGCATCCAGAACTCCTCTGCCCTCTCAGCTCTGCTTCACTGGAATTAAAACCACCCCAGGACAGCCCCACCCTTGGGGTCTCCCCCCATCAATTAACCCAAATATGAAAATGGGCCAAAACTTATAAAAAAATGAAAACTCTGACTCTTGGGTGTAGCCATAACCAGGCTCTTGCACTGCTCCAGGTGCATCCTGTGAAGGATTCTTAATAAATACATTTAAATATTTTTAATAAACCCCTACTTTACTCCTTTAATTCTGTCCTATCCCAGGTGTTTTCTCCAGCCATCATGGCTGACGGTGCCCAGAACTGTCCCAAATTCCCAAATCCCCGAGCTCCTGCAGGGCTGACAGCGAGCACAGGCCCCTGCTCTGCCTGGCACTGACATTTATTTTATTTTTAGATTTCAGAGTGTTTGTGTTCCTCGGAGCTGCCTCCATTGTCTCCTGCAGCTCTGCCTCCCCTGCAGGGCCGAAATGAAATGAGAAATTCCAGTTCCATGTAGAACAGGGGCTGGAGCCGGAGGAACTGACTCATCTCGGGTGGATTTGGGCCCCTCAAAGGGGAACGTGCTGGCCAGGGCTGGGGAGCAGCACCCCTTATCTGCCCTGAGCTCTTATCAGGGATCTCAGGGTGCAGCTCCTGGGCTGGGGGAAAGGAGAGGCCTGGGAGGTTTCCTGGAAAATAATGGGAAAATAATGGGAAAATAATGGAAAAATAATGGTGACTGTGTGCTCTGAGGCCACAGAGCCTGGGACCCCAGAGGGGTGACCCCCAGCCCTGGGGACAGGGATATGGAGGGGTTGAGTGTGCAGTGCTGTGATTTAGGCATGTAATTTCATGTTTTGGGTGTGCAATTCCATGGTTTGGGTGTGTAATTCCATATTTTGGGTGTGCAATGCCACAATCTAGACCCACAGTGCCAGAACTTGGGCCTGCACCACATTGGGTCACACTGGTGTCCCCAGAGCTCTGTGATGGTCACTCTGGTGTCCCTGAGCTCTGATGGTCACTGCAATGTCCCCATGGCTCTGTGATGGTCACTCCTGTGTCCCCACACTCTGTGATGGTCACTCTGGTGTCCCTGAGCTGTGATGGTCACCCCCCTGTCCCCACACTCTGTGATGGTCACTCTGGTGTCCCTGAGCTCTGACGGTCACTCCTGTGTCCCCACACTCTGTGATGGTCACTCCCATGTCCCTGCAGGTCTGTGATGGTCACTCCCGTGTCCCTGTGTGTCTCCATGGCTGTGTGATGGTCGCTCCCGTGTCCCCACAGTCTGTGATGGTCACTCTGGTGTCTCTGATGGTCACTCCCGTGTCCCCACACTCTGTGAAGGTCACTCCCGTGTCCCCATAGCTCTGATGGTCACTGCCGTGTCCCCGCAGGTCCCTCCTGTCCCGGTGCCCAGCCCCTCCCTTCCTCCTGCTGTCCCCCCGTGTCCCCCGGTGCCACCGGGCCGTGCCGCGTGTCCCTCGCGTGTGAGCCCCGGCCCAGCCCCGCAGCAGCTGCGGGAGCCGCCGGCGTTTCCTGCCCCAGCGAGCTCCGGGTGCTCCGCAGCTGCTGCCCCGGCCCGGGCGTGCTCCGAGCGCCGCGGCTGCGGAAGGAAGGAGCCCTGGCGAGCAGGGGAGGCGGGCGGGGCTGCAGGGAGAGCTGCAGGGCTGCAGGAGTGCAGGGAGAGCTGCCGGGATGGAGGGATGCAGGGAGAGGTGCAGGGATGCAGGGAGAGGTGCAGGGATGCAGGGAGAGGTGCAGGGATGCAGGGAAAGCTGCAGCGATGCAGGGATGCAAGGGTCCAGAGATGCAGGCAGGGATGCAGGGATGCACGCAGGGATGCACACAGGGATGCAGGGAGAGGTTCAAGGATGCAGGGAGAGGTGCAGGGATGCAGAGATGCAGGCAGGGATGCAGGCAGGGATGCAGGCAGGGATGCAGGGAGAGCTACAGGGCCTCAGGGATGCAGGCAGGGTTTCAGGGATGCAGAGAGAGGTGCAGGAATGCAGGGAGAGGTGCAGGCATGCTCACCCCACTTCCAGCCTCATTAGCAGTGACAACAGGGCACCGATGTCCCCAATGTCCCCAGCCAGGTGGGGACCCTGCCCCACCTTGGCTGTTTTGGGGGCACTCCTCTCTTTCAGTTTAAATCTCCCCCCCTTTGGAGCCCCCATTTCCCCAGCTGGGGCTCAGACCTGGGGCAAATCTCCCTTGGGGCAGCGCCAGGGGTCCCTCAGGGCTGGGGGCTCCAGGGGGATACTGGGATCAGCCTCCCTGGGAAACCCTCGGCAAGAACCAGCCCTGATCTGAGTCAAGAAAAACAAAACTGGGCCTGGAACTTGCACAGCACACAGCCAAACTTGTAATAATAACATTAATCCAGCAAAACGGGGAATCTGGACTGTGAGGAAATTAATTAGGGACAGAACTTGTTGTGTGTGGTCATTAAGCAAGGGGAAATTTGGAGAGGGTTTGGTTTTTGGGTGGAAGAGAAGCTGGGTCTGTGTCAGGCCGGTTCCTCTCCATCACGGGCTCCTGTTTGTGTCCTCTTGGGTTGCAATTACAATCTTTCAGATCAGACACAAAATCATTGGGCCGGAGAGCCAGAAGTACCTGGCTAATGGGATTAACAGAAATTAACCTGGTTACATGGGGACTCCATCGAAAATGAGAAAGTGCTGATGGCCAAAATCAATTCCTCCCCAGCCAAATGACTGCAGGCCTGGCTTAGGGTTTCAGTCTAATGCTCAGCCCTCCAACAATGAGCAGGCTGGGATTGAATTAGGTCCTGATCGTGGAGTTCAAATGATGGCAGTGGTTTGTCCTTAATGCCAGCAGAGAGCCAGGGGGAAAAATGGGAAATCCTCCCTGATTTCCCTGGAATCACTGGGAGGGTCCTGCTGGGTGTCCCTGTGATGGGGAAAATGGGAAATCCTCCTTATTTTCCTTCTGGAATCACTGGGAGGGTCCTGCTGGGCGTCCCTGTGATGGGGAAATGGGAAATCCTCCTTATTTTCCTTCTGGAATCACAGGGAGGGCCCTGCTGGGTGTCCCTGGTGCTCTCATGAGGAGCTGCCTTGCCCCAGCCCTCCCTGCCTGTGTTCCACCCCAGGATCAGAGCTGGAATTGGGGCAGTGGGCTGGGAACAGTGGGGTGGGATGGATTGGGATCCCCAATGGGCTGGGGGAATGGGGAATGGGGTGGGATGGGATGGGATGGGATGGGATGGGATGGGATGGGATTGGGAAGGTGTGGGCTCAGGATTTGCTCAGGATTTGCTCAGGATTCGCTCAGGATTTGCTCCTGTCCCTGCCTTGGGACACCTGGCAGGAGCACCCCTGGGATGGAGCCATCCCTGGAGGGCAGCAGCTCATCCGGGGGCCCGGCGAGGGAGGATAACGTCACGTTTCCCCCGGATCAATGGAGATTTTGGTTCAGCAGTTATTAGCCCGGTGTCATAAACTATCTGAAAACCACAAAAGTAAAATGATAAATCTCCCTGTTTGCCTCCTGCGCGGGGTTTTTAAGTAGCCGAGTCCCTCCAGGCAGCGGTTCGATATCGCGGCGGACACAAATCACCGAGACAGAGCCGGATTTTGGGCAACAGCGGGCGGGCTTTGCTGCTTTCCAGCACTCGGCCGTGGCCGGGGGAGCTCCCCCGGGCTCCTTGGGCAGGGCTGGGGGGGAAAAAGGGGAATGGGGAGGTGAGGGGGCTCCCTGTCCCACCATGGGGCAGTTTGGGGCTCCGGCATGTGTCCCTGTCCCATCATGGGGCAGTTTGAGGTGCCGGGGATGTGTCCCTGTCCCCCAGCGGGGCAGTTTGGGATGTGTCTGGCGTGGGAAACACACCCCAGGCATCATTAAAGGATTAAAATGAAGCTGGTGCTGGGGTTGAGGGGCTGGGGGGCTCCTCCCAGTGCTCCCAGTACCCCTCCCTGGGTGCCCTGCGGGGAATTTTGGGGGTCCAGGGGGTGTCCCTGGGGTTCGAAGGTGTTGGGGTGTCCCCTGTCCCCTCCCAGCCTCAGGTTTGCTTTTTAAAGCTCTTTTTGCTGCCATTTCCCGGTGGTTTTGTCTCTGGGCTGCGACCGCCACGTTCTCCCTCTCTCAGGCAGGATGTGTGGGGCACAGAGGATCCATAGGGCAGGATCTGTGGGGTACACGAGATCCGTAGGGCAGGATCTATGGGGCAGAAAGGATGTGTGGGGTACAGGGGATCCGTAGGGCAGGATCTGTGGGGTACAGGGGATCCGTAGGGCAGGATCTGTGGGGTACAGAGGATCCCTAGGGCAGGATCTGTGGGGTACAGGGGATCCATAGGGCAGGATCTATGGAGCAGAAAGGATGTGTGGGGTACAGGGGATCCATAGGGCAGGATCTATGGGGCAGAATTTCAGTTTCTTCCCAGCCTGCCTCGGGCTCTCCGTGGGTTGCTCCCCATCCCAGCGGGCTCCCCCTCGAAACCCACCAGAATCAACCTCTCAAAGGGAAAACAAACCCCGAAAAAACCAACCCCGACCAAAGAACCCCGACAAAACAGATCCCGACCAAATAAACCCCGACTGATGAACCCCGAGCAGGGCGATTTGGGGCCGGGGAACTCCTCCAGCAGCGGAGGAACCTTCTCCGGGAGGGGATCGGGGCTCAGCGTGCCCGGCCACGTTCGGGGCTCAGGTAATTAGCGCCGGGCGTTAATGAGAGAGGCTCGCAGGGCTGTGCTGTCCCTCCAGCAGGGACACGGTGACACAGCGACCCGCGGGGCTCATCCCGGCCCCGGGAAGGCTCCGACCCTCGGGACACCCCAGCCCCCCCTCGGACACCCCCAGCCCGCCCCACACGCGGCCCCTCTGCCCCGGCAGGGCCGGGAGCGGCGCTTCCCGTGCGGACACCTGGGGCTGGGATCCCCCACGCCGTTCAAAGGGACGGAGCCTCCCCCCTGTCCCTGTCCCGCTCCCTCCGTGCCCCCGGGGCCGCCCCCAGCCCGGGGCAGCGGGAGGAGGCTCCGGAGCGCGGATCCCGCTCGCCATGCGCTCCCCAGCCGCCGGAGCAGGATGCTGGCCCCGGTTCGTGCCTCGCACACCATTCCCCAGCGCGGGGAGGGCTCTTTGTGGCTCTGGAAACAGGTGCAGCTTCCTGGGTTTCTGCTGAGGCCCCGTTTTGGCTCCTAAAGTGTTAAGTGAGTGCTAAGCCCCATAAAATTACCCTTTCAGCTACTATTTCTGCACAAAAGGCTCTCTGCGAAGAGATATATGCCAAAGTATCTGATGAAGTAATATGTCTATTCTCATTTGTGACATTTATTATTAACAGGGAAAAGAAAAAAAAAAAAAACAACACGAAACCAACAAATCCCAGTCAGAAAGAACTCTTAATTGAAGCACCATTGTGCCGTGGTAACTGCTATTAAATTAATCTGCTGCATTCCTTTCCACCCACACACTTTAAAACTTCCTGGTTATAATTAGAACCATCTAAAACCAATTTGACACTCCTCGGATGATGCAGTTCAGCTGCTTAATATGGTGAGACTTTGGTGAAAGGAGCGGAGCAGGGCTGCGAGCAAGCTGGGGCTGCTGCTGCTGCCCGGGGGTCTCAGTTCCAGGGGGAATTCGGGTTTAGATCTGTTCTGGGGCTGCTGCTGCTCGGGGACCTCAGTTCCAGGGGCAATTCGGGTTTAGCTCTGTTCTGAGCCTGCCCCATCCCGCCTGTCCCACGGGGGATGCTCCTGCCCCGAGCATCCCTCACCCAGAGCCCCCCGGGTACCGGGCAGGCGATTTTGGGAGGTTCGGGTTTCGTTTTGGGAGGTTCAGGTTTGGTTTTGGGAGCCCTTCGAGCTCTCCCCTCCTTTGTGGCAGCTGGGGAAGGCACCGAAGGCGATAATTTCCCGATGGAAAAGCGTTTGGGTGGTTCGGTGTGGAGGAAAGGCACCCGAGAGAGGGGATTTTTGGGGAATGGGGGGATTTAGAGGTGCGGGGATGCTCCCACCCCTGCACCAGCCTCGGGGCCAGGAAATCTGTGAGGATGCTCATCCAGGGCTGGGTTTGGGGAATGCGCTCTGGGCCCTGAGGTGAGAAACCAGCGGGCCCGGCCGAGAAGCGGCGCGGGCGTCACTTCTGCAATCGTGTTCCTGCTCGCCGCCTTTATCTGCCACCCTCGCCACTACCTGGGCGCCATTTGATGCTATCGGGGCCCATCCCCGGCGGCCTCGGGGCAGCGCCGGTTCCCCCGCAGGCCGGGAAGGTCCCGTTAGTCACGGTATCTCCGCCGTCACCTTCTGCTTCCTTCTGCTTTTGGCTTTCGCTCCCGGCCCATGTGTTCGCCAGGGCTCCGCAGCTTCCTCACCCTCCGCCGGGGCCGTTTCCTCCCCTCCGGGACCTCGGGCTGTCCCCGGGGCCGGGATGGCTGCAGGGGATGCGGAGCTTTGGGTTCCGAGCCCGGTTTGTCCCTTGAGTGTCCCGGTTCCCTCTGCGGCGCTTCCCGCTCGGCCCTCGGGGTGTGAAACGCAGAAAATGCAGAAATTCGGGGGCTCCTGGATGGGTTTGTTCCAATTCGGGGGCTCCTGGATGGGTTTGTTCCAATTCGGGGGCTCCTGGATGGGTTTATTCCAATTCGGGGGCTCCTGGATGGGTTTATTCCAATTCGGGGGCTCCCGGATGGGTTTATTCCATTTCGGGGGCTCCCGGATGGGTTTATTCCATTTCGGGGGCTCCTGGATGGGTTTATTCCAATTCGGGGGCTCCCGGATGGGTTTATTCCAATTCGGGGGCTCCCGGATGGGTTTATTCCAATTCGGGGGCTCCTGGATGGGTTTATTCCAATTCGGGGGCTCCTGGATGGGTTTATTCACCCCCGGCAGGGCTGGGACAGCTCCTGATGCTGCTCGGAGCTGTCACCGGCTCCAGCCACGTCCTGGGGCCATCGAGCCGCTCTGAGCGGGCCCTTTGTCCCTTTCGGGGCCCTTTGTCCCTTTCGGGGCCAGCCCTGCCCTCTCTGCTGTCCCTGCTCTCCCTTGTTTTCCGTCTCTGACCCCCCGTATCCGAGTGGTGCCGAGGAGAAGGAAATCCAAAATCGTGGATTTTGCCCCAAAGTAGGCCCTGCTCTGGGACAGGACCTGGCCCTGGGGAGCTGCGGCCGCCGGGTCCCTCCGCAGGGCCGGGCTGGCGTCACTGCCTGGGCACATTTGCCTTGTTTTGATTGTTTTTTATTAAATACACAAACTGCAGTTTTTTACATTTTGGGTTTTTTCCCTTCTTTCGCCCTGGAGCGCGATCAACCCCCCCAGAGCCCAGAGGTTATTTATGCTTTTGTCTAATCGCCGTCGCTTGGCTTTGGGTTGGCCCGTTCTTTTTTTTACTTTATTTTACTTTATTTTATTTTATTTTTCTCTCCCCCGCCTCTTACCACTTCGTAACTTTTTCCCAACTTTGGAAGCGCGACTTCGGAGCGGCCAAAGGCAAAAAAAAAAAAAAAACAACCAAACCGAGGATATTTCTGCTCCCCCGTTAACTTTGCAAAAATGCTGCGTGCCTGGAGCGCGGCGGGGAGGTAACGAGAACCAGGGGCTGCGAGCCCCGGCCAGAGCGGGTAAAATTAGCCCGGAGAGGGGCGGGGAGGGGGAAACGGCTCCGGGATGGAGGGGCCGCGCACCCAGATGGGCTGGGAGGCAGCGAGCGGGCTCGGGATTGCTTGGGATTGTTTGTTTGGGATTCACCCTCTGTGTGCTCCCTTTGCCTCCTCCCTTGCAAACCAGCCCGGGGATTTGTGCTGTGCATCCTCCCTGAGCTGGGACATTTCTGCTGCCCCCAAAAATGGGGTTCTGTCCCGTCCTGGGTGTCACAAAGGAGGGAGCAGCCTCTCGCTGTCCCCCACCCCGCCGGGGCAGTGATTCCAGAGTTTTATTCCAGAGTTTTATTCCAGAGTTTTATTCCAGAGTTTTATTCCAGAGTTTTATTCCAGAGTTTTATTCCAGAGTTTTATTCCAGACTAATTCCAGAGTTTTATTCCAGTTTTATCCAGACTGATTCCAGAATTTTATTCCAGAGCGATTCCAGAGTTTTATTCCAGTTTTATTCCAGAATTTTATTCCAGAGTGATTCCAGTTTTATTCCAGTTTTATTCCAACTTTATTCCAGAGTGATTCCAGAGTTTTATTTCAGGTTTTGTCACCTGCAGAATGTGCTGGTGCCACCTGTATTTGGGGCTGCAGGGGTAAAAATGGGGTTAAAGACGATCCAGGCTGTGGGGATGGGTCCTGGTGTGGGGATTTGGCGCTTTCTGGGGGTTTTTTGGGTGTTTCTGAAACACCTCGGGCTGCGCTGTCATCCATCCACAGAAATGTCCTTTAAATAAAGGAGATGGAGATGGGGCTGTGAGTGAATGGGATTCGGGAATCGCTGCTGGATCGGGGGTCCGGGTTGAGAATTCTGCTGGAAATGGTTTGGGCACCACAGACCGTAATTGAAGGGGATAATTAGCGCGACAATTTGCGTTAATTAACACTAGGACGGAGCTGGAGGCTTCTGGGCCTGTGCTGAGGGGCATTTCCAACCAAAATTAAAGGGGAGAAAGCTCCGTCCCAAAACACTGCTTTAAGAGCAAATTTAAATGGATTTGTTTGGTCAGGGAAAGGTGAGAGCCCTGCAGAGCCTTTGGGTGTTCCTGTGCAGCTCCTGCCCAGCACAGAATCACAGAATCAATCACAGAATCAATCACAGAATCAATCACAGAATCAATCACAGAATCACAGAATAATGAGGTTGGAAGGGACCTCTGAGATCATCGAGTCCAACCTGTGCCCCCACACCTCACCTATAGCACTAAATGCCATGTCCAGCCTTTTTTAAACGCATCCAGAGATGGTGATTCCACCACCGCCCTGGGAAGGACATTGCAGTATTTTATTATTCTTTCAGTGAAAAATTCCTTCTAATATCCACCCTGTACCTTCCCTAGCTGGAGCCTGTGTCCTCTGCCTCTGTCAGCGCTGCCCGGGATGCCCTGAGCCCCACCAGAAAAGCATTTCTTTGGGTCTGACCATTTCTTTGTTTGGCCAGGAAGGTCCCAGGGGGCTGGAGAGGCTTTGCCCCCAGAGCTGGCGGCTCCCAGAGGCTGTCACCCAGCGGGTGACACCGCAGCACTTAGCGGCCTCCTGGCAGCCCCAGATGGATTCCTGCTCCTGACTTTTCTTGAGTCGGATTCTCTCCATTTGCTCTATTGATTTGAATTTTAAAGCGAGGGGATAATGCTGGGTTTTAATGCTGGGTTTAGTGCTGTTTTTATTGTGGCGGGTGGGGGCGCGGGCGCTGCGGGATAAATGGAATTATTGCCGTGTTTCGGTGAGCCTGGAGCTGCTGTGGCCAGGGGTGAAGGTGATTTGGGGGTTTCCTCGTGGCACTTTGGGCTGGTGGGATGAGCTTGGCCCTGGTGGGAACCCAGCCCTTGCTTTGGGTGTCCACAAACCCAACCCAACCGAGCCCTGCACACCTTGGGTGGCTCCCACATTAAATATAAATGGGGAGAAAATTACCTTAATCAAGTCTAAGCAGAATTGATTAATATTTTAGCAAAAACCTCACGCTGGAGTTTAACAGACTGGTTAAATCTCAGCTGGAAAAACCACTGTGGTTCCCCACCAGCTCCTTAAACCCAGCCTGGTTTCCACAGCCCCTCTTTGCCTGTGGGGCCTGCACTGGGGCTGCTGGGGAGCTCTTTGCCCTTTAGCTGAGCGAATTATCAGCGGTTTAAAAAGGCCCCTTCTCCCCCTCCCGGCTCCCTTTTATAGGTACAATAATCAGATAAAATATTTCTGGAAGACTATTTACAAAATCCCCCCGTCCCCATCAATCTTACGGTTAAGAAGGAGCGGAGGAAGAAATCTTAACCTCAAGAAGCTGCTAATGCAACCGAGCTCTTTAATGGTGGGGTGGAGATCTTCTTTTTTTTCCTGTTGCCATTACTATGGAATACATAATAACATCAATAATTAAATATAAATTGGATTTAATATTTTATGCTGGCGACATGTAATTTACACTCTACCCGAGAAATCAAAAGGTCACGTCTGAAGCGAAGGCAAGGAGGGAAAGGGAGAGGGGCTGGGCCCTGAGATGGCTCTGGTGTTGGGAGCATCAACAAATGGCTGCAGGGAGGGCAGGGAGAGCTTTGTTTGGGGTGAAAAACGACGAGTTTGGGCTGGGTGGCAGCTGGGGAGGTTGTTCCTGCTTTGGTTCTGGCTCTGGGGTTGGTTTTAGGGGGTGATTGTGGGGTTGGTTTTAGGGGTGATTGTGGGGTTGGAGTTAGGGGTGATTGTGGGGTTGGATTTAGGGGTGATTGTGGGGTTGGTTTTAGGGGTGATT